>JALMQS010000128.1:27244868-27599348 GCA_024734495.1 Forficula auricularia
AATCTCGACTTTGATGATTTTTCACCTCTTTCTTTCTCCCTTTCTTTGGATTTCATTTCGTTCTACCTACTCCATTTCAAAATGTAAACTCGATTGAAAATTATTTTGTAAAAATGTCTTCATTTGTTCTCGGATATTCGAGTTAAATGAAGATATTTTATTTGGGAAATTCATCCGACAGCGAAGCTCTTTAATTTAATTGAGTCACTATTCAAAGTGGCCTGGGTACGGGGTGGGTGACGCGGCCTGAACTGCGGGGGGCGGGGGTCAGGGGGGTGCAGGGATTTTGGGTCTGTGAGACCCCCGTGGAGTGCGGGGGGATTCTCTTTGAAGGGATTATGCATTACAGTGTCTTGAGTTCGCGTTTGTCTTTTTTCCGCCCCCGCTCGCCCGGGCTTCCGATTCAATCGCGAGAAGATCTATTAACAAAAAAAGATAGTTGTTTTAGTTAATTTGTTTTATCAAAGCGAGGCAGGCGATCATCTCGCTTCGATTTAATTAACTTCGCTTTTAATTAACCAACCGACCGACCTGGATTCTTTTTCTTCGAATTCTTCTTTTAAGAGGGATCGTCAACTCACCTCTTAAAATGGGGGATTATTCATAAAAATCCATCTGATTGGAAAGGATCAGATCCGTTGCTTGTTTATTTCTCTCGCTGTTTTTTTTTCTTTTATTCATTTTTTGTTCCAATTTCCTTGACAATGCTAATTCACCCAGTCATTTAGTAGATTTTAGCAGGGAGTTTTCTTTTATTCTTAACTCCTCTTTAGTTGTTCAATACTTGTATAATACATCTTTGTTTTCATTTTCAATACAAGATTTTTCTTGCTTTTTAAGAAAAATGTGATTAAAAAGTAAAAACCTTTTCAAATCTTGATATACTTTACAAATGTTTAATTCATTCGAAAATTTCGAGTTTTTTTTTTATTATATTTTCTTATATGTTTAGAGACATTTCGGAAACTTGAAAAAATGTCTTTTTCAAGTATTATTTATTTTCTATTAAAATTAGGATACCCCTTACAACTTATGAAGGGAAGTTATAGGATATTATTATATTATGATCACCTCCTCAAGAAATTTCAATTTTGAAATCCACTAAATCTCAAAAAAGGAATTTTACTTTAATTTTGTTAATTCTAAATAAAATTATACGTATGTTTAAAAGTATTATATAGGTACAAAGCGTTTTGAAATTATTTCTAAAGACTTTTTAGCTTCGTATGGTATATAAAACGAAAATTTGAAACAATAAAAATCGGGTGTGTTAACCATTCATACAAAATATTTAAACTCAAATGATTAAGTAAATTTTACATCTTCATTCTTGGAAATATATACCAGTGAACGATTTGAGCTAATAATCTTAAACTTGGGACAAAGAAGCAGCTTATGAACCCTCGAGAACTCATGGTTTTGACTGATTCATTCGGGATGTTTTTATTTGATTATCTGAAAAAGTGTTGGCCCATTAATCAACCATACATTGTGACATTGTGTCAATTTAGCCGTTTTACTTATCTAATGATCCTAACATATTATGAAATATCAGTATTTTAGACCTCTCAGATTGCCGCTTACTCTGAAATAAATTTATCTCTATTTATATATTATTTGAAAACCATACTTTGATATACTTATCAAGCCAAAAGGCCTTTGAAAATATAGTCTCAAATAATAAATTATTATATCTATTATTTCATTGTAACTTAAAAGCTCTTCTACCCTCGGCAAAATAGCAATTTAAATTTTTTCTTTAAAGAAACTAATCGCTTCTTCGCTTGCAAACTAAATATCTGTATTAATTTTGGTTATATAAGTAAGAAAAGAAACATGAATTATATTACAGGTGATTTCTTTTTAGCAATTTAGCGTCTATTTAAGATTACTATAATTGAACGGTTTTCCCTTATTTATTGTCTATAATTTTACTTTTTATTCAAATTTTCAATTATATATTATTGAAATATTATTATTTTAAAAAATTTTAATTTAACCTTAATTAGGTATTTATTTGCCAAAGGCTATTGCAATTTAAAATGATAAAAAATAAATAAATCTTTCTATCATTTATACCTGTTAATAGGAAAAGTAATAAAAGATGTAATATTAAAAATTAAAATCTGAACTTGTATTCGAACATTCCCTGCTAGTGTATCTAAATAATGAATATGGGCAACATTTGCAAGATAATTGAAAGCATATCGCTTTATTAATCAGCTAGGTTTGATGGCTCCTTTAATTTAGTCAACCAAATCGCGCGCCAGGGTTCGAAGCTGCCTAATTTTTAAGTACGGTTATAGAATTCTTTAGGAACTTTGAATCGAATACTTTGAAACCTTGTGTTATAAGTAATATGCAATTGCATATTTTGTTTGCCGCCACATACGACCCAGGGAATCAATTATCTATCCGAATCATGCATCTAGGGTACTGTGGGTTAAATTTTATACTGCATATTTTTGCATATTTGAGTAATATTGCATAAAATTGCATATTTGAAGAATATTGCATAAAATTGCATATTTGAAGAATATTTCATAAAATTGCATATTTGAAGGATTTTTTGTCAAATATAGCCTATTTCGCGCCAAATACAGATTTTTTAAAAGTAAATTTTCGGAGAAATAATGAAAAAAATGAAGAAATATATATATAAAGTTCCTTTAAATTTGCCCCCATTACATCTGAGGATATGGAGCACTCCTTTTTATTGTATAAATCAATTTTAAATGATCATAGACCGAGGGGTGAACAGCGATTGGAATTAGTGTGCACGTCTTTGGAATTATGTGGAATTATTTTGGAATTCATTAGATAATACCCCTTCATCTATTGTCTTCTTCTACTTGGAAATGAAAGTGGAAAGTGGAAGTGGAAGTAGGTGTACACGATATTAGGTCGTGGTTCATCCCTCGCCGTACACATAATAATCTGAAGATAATTTAGAACAATACTTGTAAACATAAATTATTCACAATTATAATAAAATTTTAATTATTTTTGAGATCCTTTCTTAATTATTTCTTTATTATTATTATTATTTTTTTTTTAATGGCCTCGGTAACTATATAACATTTTGGCCAATGAGTGTTCGTCTGTGTGTGTGTGTGTGAAAGTGTGTATAAATTAGTGTATAGCCAGACATATATTTGCATTATTAGTTTATTATTTTTTATTCAAGAGCATCTATTATTTCTTTGAATTTAAAGATTTTCTAATATATTAAATGAAATGAGAATCTTGTGAAATTTTTTACTCAATAAAAGTACACATTTGACACTTGGTGTCTATAGCTTACTTTATCATTTTATTTCTTTCATAGCACTCCTTCAAATATATCGCCTTTTTGTCTTCAATTTTTATTTTTTAGTGCTAAAAAAATTTATTTTGCCAATTTTTACTGGATATATTTGCATATTTCAACGTATTCTGCATATTGCTTGCATATTTCGGCCTTTTAACTGCATATTTTATGGCATATTTTGGCAGTTTTTACTGCATAAAAATCCGGCTTCTATTTATATGTTAGGTTCATCTCGAAGGTTTGAGCTCTTTTGTGATGACCAGATCAGATTTAGCACTTTGGGCCAACAGCCATTTATTTGTTCGAGCTTCTGCTAATATTATTGCTTTAGTCAGAATTAATAAAAAATAATTAATTGATTCAAGATATCTTGATATATATATGTTTATTTGTATCAAGTAGAGGTCTTCATCATTGTTGGCAGTAATTTAATAAACTATTATTAAATATGAAAGATTTCAATTTGCCCATGGTAATAGATTCAAATTTTCTTAGAAAATCATAAGATGGTGTCATCTATTAAATCCGATGGAATGGAATATTTTTAATTATATGTCCCGAGGGGGTGAAGTACAACCCCTCTGACATTTAATTAAAAATATTCCATTCCATCGGATTTAATAGATGACACCATCTTATATTATTATATATTAGATATGTAGCAATATAGCTGCTATTTCGACTTATCCAGGTCAGTTACTTTCTGTTTCTCCTGAAGATGGGTTAGTCACCCGAAATATATATATCGAGATTAAAGATTCTCCAAAAATAAATTCGTTTTATTTTTTTATATCTTAATGTGAAACCTACCAAGTATTTTTATCCAATAATTGTTGCACCTTATATTTTTGAGATTCGATTTATTTAATGTTATTATTAAAGTCACACATAATTAATTAAAACTATTTAAACGTCATAATTACTTTGTGTTACTTGTTTTTATTCTACGTTTTACTTTTAGACATCACCATGTTCTCTGAAAATTATAAATATTATACTTTAAGAAAGTTAGATAATCTGTTCAAGATTATTCAATGAAAAATCTTTTATAACTGTGTATGTTTAGTCAATGTTTAAAGCATGATAGCAATTTCCCATCTAGTATGATAAAAAGTAATTTCCGAAAAATATTTGTTTGCCGTTCCCAAGCATAAAAAGAAAATCTAAAAAATATTTTAGCTAAATTTGGATCTTCAAACTGTTATCAATTTTCGGCTATAAACTAATTCACGAACTAGAAATTCTGTAGTCTTAATAACTCAATGTATATACATATATATAATATGCGAAGTTCTACAGGGTTTTCCGCTTTTCGCATCTCAACCACCAATATTCTCTGTCCTGCCAGTCTCCATCCTTTGGTCCTCTATCCTCCATCGTCTGTCGGATTTCGGCCTTCCAGCTTTTTGGTGGTCCCCTTCATTTTAGTCCTTCAGGGGGGACCCAATTCAGGACCTTCTTTGGCCACCTGTCTTCTCTCTTGGATATGACCACATACCATACTAGTCTCTTTTTTTCAATGGTCGTTATTCAATATATACATACTCTATAAGATATAAATCTAAATATTTAGATTGGAAAATGTACAATATATTTATTTAACACATTCACCGAATCTCGTAGCTAGTATCCGAAGTCGTTAATTATTATTATTATTTGTATTGTTATTTTTTATTTACCCCAACGTAATAGGAAATATGATTGCAGAAATATTGTTGTTATATGGCTATCTAACAAGTCGATACGAAGGTACGAAGTCCAGTTTAATGCTGAATTGCCGAAGGTCAATCGATATATAAGCCGGGGAGCAGAGATGATCAAGGCAGAACAGGCAGGAAGGAGAGAGAGCGGGATTTAGGCTAGAGCCTTTTCCCACACCTTCCCTCTCTACACATTCAAAATAAACCTATTATTAGAATATACATCTTATGTGTATCATTTACCCAATAAACCCTTAAACTAAAATAATACAAAATATATTATAACAATATTTCAAAAATTTTCTTTACTTTATTTTAAATGTTTCACCAAGAACCCACCAGTAGTGGTTGACTCGAAGTTGAACTTTAAGAGTCATCATAGTGAGCTCTTGAAGAATGTAAACAGAAAAGTGCAATACTTTGGTAGAGCTAGTAATAATTTGAATATGAACACTAGAATTAAGGTGTATAGAACTATAATTAGTCCTAGTTTCTCTTACTGTCCTACAATATTATATTTTGGTACTCAGGACAATAGTGATAACCTGCAACTCTTACAAAATAGATGTATGAGATTTATTTTAAAATGTGACAGATATACATCAATAAGTAGTATGCTGGAATGTTTAGGACTTGTGAATCTGAAGCAATTCTTATTTTTACAGACAATGTGTTTTGTATATAAGTTATATCATAGGCAGCTGCCCGCCTATCTGAATTTCACATTGGTCAATGAGATCCATGATCATGAGACGCGAATTAGAGACGATATATTTATTGAGAGGGCGAGGAAAGAGGGAACAAGAAATTCATTATATTTTAGAGGACTTGAGGAATTTAATTCTTTGCCAGCTGAAGTGAGAAATACATCAAGTCTGTCTGATTCAATTTAAGAACCAAGTTAGGATATATCTTAAGAGTAGTACACTCAACGAATGGGGTATAGAAAGCATTTTATAGGAGAGAATTTTTTTCTTATGGAATGTGTTTGGGCTAGTTAGGAGGTAAAAATACTAAAAGTCCCCAATCCTAGATACCGGGCTTAGGGGGTGGAAGAGGGGGTTGAAATGTCCCGTTTTTTGTTTTTTGCTTATATCTCAAAGACGGTGGGCCCTATGGAAAAAGTTATTCTTAAAAAAATAAAAGCTTATAATATTTACTACAAGATTGCTTCTATTTTATTTTTCTTTATTCCTTATGGTTTTTGAGATATTTGCCCGCGAATATCGTTTATGTATGAAAAAAATAAAATTTCTTATATTTTCGTCAAACTTTTGTCTCTATCAACTCAGCCTTTCGTTTTACAGTAAAAGTCTTTAGAAAAGGAGTTGTAGAGAATAATATTTCCTTTAAAATGATATATACATTTATGATTTTATCTTCAAATCGTCTGGAGTTATAGCAATTTAAAAATTTCAGGTCTATTTATACATTTTGTTAGAAAACCCCGCAATAGCCCACCAGTATATTAGGTGGGGTTTCAGCTTACATTAATCGCGGGAAAAGATTTTTTCTAGGATCGTTTGGTATGGTGTGGGTATGCCAAATCTAAGTTTGCGATCTCGAAAGTGTGGGGGACAACTTTTGGTGGCCGAAAAACCTTGAAATTTTTGGACTTGAACCCAAAAACTCGCACTTTTTTCGATTTTTTCCCATTTTGACCATGATGGAGCACGTTTTCGACAAAGACCATTCTATACATTTTAAAAATGGTTTGCTAAATTTCGGCGCGGAGAATTTAACCTTGAAGACGATGAAGGTGATGCTCTCAGTTTGGTGGGATTGCAAGGGCATAATCTATTTTGAGCTTCTCCCTGCTGGCGAAACGATTGATTCGGACAAGTACCCAATTAACCAATTTGAATCGAGAAATCAAAGAGAAACGTCCGATTTTGTCAAATCGCAAGGGAGTCATCTTTCATCAGGACAACGCCAGACCACACGTTTCGAAAAAGACGCTGTGCAAGCTGAAGAGCCTGAAATGTGATGTCCTAACGCATCCACCGTATTCACCTGATATCGTACCATCTGACTATCACTTGTTACGGTCATTGCAAAATTATTTAAATGGAAAAAACTTTGACTCTTTGGAGGCCTTAAAAAACGGCGTGTCTTCGTTCTTCGAATCTAAACCGAGCAGTTTTTATGATTGAGGCATCCGTCTGCTGCCAGAACGTTGGAAAAAGATTATAGAAAACGATGGAGAATATATCATTGATTGAATAAAGATTTTTGTTTGCCTAATCGCTGTGTGACTTTTACTCCGCACGAACTTTCGCACGCACCCAATAAAATAGAAGCAATCTTGTAGTAAATATTATAAGCTTTTTTTATTTTTTTAAGAGTAACTTTTTCCCTACGACCCACCGTCTTTGAGATATAAGCAAAAAACAAAAAACGGGACATTTCAACCCCCTCTTCCACCCCCTAAGCCCGGTATCTAGGATTGGGGACTTTTAGTATTTTTACCTCCTAACTAGCCCAAACACATTCCATAATAAAAAAAATCTCTCCTATAAAATGTTTTTTTTCTATACCCCCTTTTTGAGCGTTCGTTGAATGGAGTAAGAGGGACATTTGAACATATCTATTGAGAAATATTGAGAAATATTATAAATTTGGTATTAAGATTTGTAAATATTGTAATATATATGTATGAAAAATACATTTAAATATAAATAAATAAATATCACCATTCTCCCTTAACAAAATACCTTTAATTACTTTATTTTAATGATGGTTTCTTATGGTGTAAGGTACCTAAGTGGGAGTGATATGGTGTGGACTAAATGTTCCATGTCATTTTTTTTTTTAATTTTAGGCATATCAACAGAAAAATTGCAATACATAATTGAATGATATTTAAACAAAAGTTATTATTATTATTATTTTTGTTTGCCGTCCCTCTTATCAGTCAATTTGAAAAGTTAGAATCGATGTTAGCCTAAGAATTTGGAGAGCAGTTTACGATTGCCAGGCAACGCTATTCGATACTTTTTTATGTAGGCAGAGGAAGGAGTCCCTCTCCGCCTCAGTAAAATAACTTTTGACATCTACTTTTAAAAGCAGCCATTACATTAGCAGGCTGAAGCGGCACAGAAAACAAGTTTTCGTCTCTAATCATTCTCTATTAAATAAATCTCTTTTATCAGTGGAATAAAACAAAAAAATTGTATTTCGTAATCGCTTTTAGCCAATTCCAATAAATTACTCAAAACGTTGATAAGCAAATAGTCAATTGTTTTAATTTTTCCATTATACTTAAAACAATACGTGAAAATTTATTTCCTGTCCAACGCAGCCCCAACGCCGCCCCCCGCCATATATCTTCGCCTTCTGATTGTCATCTTGGCAAAAAGTTGGCGCGAATAACAATTTTCGGGATGCATCTCCAGCTGGAAATCAAGATGAATATCTCGGAAAGCAGAGAGCCATGTTTTTTGGTGTGAGGGTCAAACAGCAGCCAATAGACGGCAGCAAATTACCCACTCCTGATATGATTCTATTTTTCCACAAATCCAAAATGGCGTTTGAGGTGCAGGGGTAGCAGGGGACCAAAGATCCCCAATCAACCTGGCTAATTAACCGGGGAGATAGGAGCAATGCTCAACAACATCTGCAAGAGTTAATTAACAAGCTTTGCAGATCGATTTTTTCTCCAGGGCAGGAATGTAAGATCGTTTTGATCTTGAAACAATTGAATTCGGAACAAGAGAAAAAATCAGACAATTTATGCGATAATAATATGAAACACTTTTATGGAGATAAGCTCACAAAGGAGGAACGAACGTTCGGAAACAAATATCATTGCTTACCGAGCTCTACCCAGGATCCAGACATAGATATGGCAGCTGAAATAGCAACGACGAAATTACTTAGAAGGGATTAGTATTGAATTCATTCGAAAAATTATTTATTGCTTAATTTTATTTAGACGGACTGGTAAGCGAAATAAGTAGGTTATAATGAAAGACAGTCCATAAATTATTTAAATTTTATTCAAATTCCGACGTTCCGGAGACTTTTTTCTCCCCTTCTTCAGGGTATTGAATAGTTATTGATGGGTGAGTATAACTCGGTTCCTGAAGAAAGATAGAAAAAAGTCTCCGAAACGTCGGAATTTGAATAAAATTTAAATAATTTATTGACTTCCTTTCATTATAACCTACTAATTATTTATTGCTCTTTGTTCTTAAAAATGTCTAAATGTGGAGACAAAAATTTAACCCTTACTTTTACTTCGTCAGTGTGTGTGTGTCTGGATTCTTATATACCCAAAGATAAACTCAAGAACTGAAAGCTGTAAAATGTTCGTTCTGGAACCAAACTAGTTATACTATTGTCAATGAGGAGAATTGATTTGATTTTGAATTTTCAGGATTCCTTCAAAAATGTAGAAATTTGATTTTTTTGAATGATTTCCAACGGAATCACAAAAACATATGTTTCTCAAATTGAATACATATTTATTTAAATTAATTATTAATAATTTTAAAACACGCTAATACTTATTGCAATTATTTATTTATTTGTTATAATTAAGATGACATATGGATAAACGTAATTTTCATAACTGACCTAAATTCATGTTCGTAAAATTAATTGATTCAATATCAAAATTTGATTTTGAGAAAAAATTCAATCTTTCTTTCTCAAATAGATACTCAATTCTTTACTATCATTTTCAAGATTTTTATCTGTATTTATGTCTATATTCCGATACCCGTGTTTGCTTAACACTTACGTTGGTAGAAAGATTTGATTAGTACCAAAATGTTAGTATTTCTACAATGAAGACTTGATTAGATTTAGGGCTTTATAGCTTCAGAACTTGCAGATTAAAAATGCAGAAAATCAGAAAAAAAATCGAAGGTCAACTCTTGAGCTTGGAGCTTGTAGCTAATGTGCTGAAATTTGTCCCAAAATTATAAGATGTACCGCTCTTCCAAGTTTCTATTTTCTAACCTAAACCATTCATAGACAATAAACACAAATTTCCAAAACATGCCAAAACTGTGAATCTTGTTCTCAAAACCACCCTAAAAAGTATTTCCTAAGATTATCACTTATGAATCTCAAGAACTTGGAATAAAATTTCAAACTCTAATTTCAAAACAACTTGAGAAGTTGAAATAGTACTTAGAGACTTGAGCACAACATATTACAGCAAGTCTTTCGAGAAACTCGCGATCTAAATACCTGCAAGTATAGCTGTCTCGTTTTATATGTAACTATTTAGAACAATTTCAAATTTGCCACTTACAACCTTAAGCATTTCTACTCTTCATTTATTAGCATATAGAATTTTCTTGTTTAAAGGATCGATTTTCAAATGATCCTCGAAGTTAAACTACGTATAGGTATGTTAGTTCTTATATAAGTAACAGTCTACAGCTGTGTAGTACTGTTTACTTATACAGCCTTCTCAATCCCAGTTGTGTTGATGATGTTGATGACACGATTAATTGAAAAGGGTGATAGTGGGAGTTGTGACCCTCCATCTCCATTGGCAACGCAACTGCTATTCTCCTTAAGATAACATGACATTGTCAATATAAACAGAAGCTAGACAATTAATATAAATTGAATATTAATGATTTAATATAGTAGTATATAGTTCACACTATATCTACGTCCAATGACAGCAAATAAAAAATCTAAAAAAAATCAGGCATTTGATAATTTAAAGAATAAAAGATTCGGCAACTTCCACACCCTTCGGGAATCAAATTGAAAAAAATCGAACCAGTTCATTTGCCAATATTCTTATTCCTATGGTTTCTAGGGACTCGAAATCTCTCCCCCCAAAATTTTTAGTCATACTACGAGTAAGGGTGGACTAATATTTTCGTCTCTACCATTTTATCACTCACTTCTCTTTAATTCTCTCAAGGTGCTGCATCTTACTAGTGCATTCTTTCTTACAGCTACCTCATAAAAAATAAGCTATTTTTTAAGAAAATTTTATCTATTTCTCTATCAAATTAAATAAATTATTTTGTACATTTTATTTTGACGCCCCATCCTCGAGTTGGAAGCCGAGGAAATTGTTTGGAATGGGCTTCTCCCTTTACTTTAGAGTTCTCTGATTTAAAAATGTGTAAAATTCATGAAAGCAGGTTAGTTTGAGTTGAATGGAAATTGTATTGGTTGTTACAAAATTGACTTACAAAATTTAAATTTGGGCTGCTTTGTTATTATTGCGGTTTAATTGAAAACCACGTGGTATTCATTAAACACTCCACGATATCTTTATTTCACCATGGGCGATTTAAAAAGTGAATTTTGAAAAAAATTGCATCATTTAAAAATTTTACTTGAGCCTAGTAGACCAAAGAATACATTTTTGTCCAGATCGAAATAGGTTTTTAGTTTGAAAAAAGCCAACTTACGTATAAATTATATAGGTAGGTACATTAAATCACCATGTTAATACGAATAGTGAAAATGATATTTAATCATTTTATCAGCCACTACATTCCTTCTCATGAAGGCAAGAAAAAAGTTTCCGGAACGTTGATACAACATCAAATATAAATTATACCATAACCAGCTATGAAGCCCGCCTTCGGCGGGCCTCTTGCTAACCAGGTGGAAGTATGGATGTTTTGTATTTTAGGGTTTAAATTATATTTTCTCATTGGTGCCTCATTCGACAGCAAATATACCAATTTTAGATATATGCGAGTTTTTTTTTCAAGATATGCTATTGCATCTTTACAGAAACGACCTTTTTCAAGGTGAAACTAGCCCCTAAGGCAAAACATTTTGTTTTTTCATTTAAGATGATTAATATTTACTTTTTGCATTTTTAACTAATGTCTGAAATTACAATTACAATAAATGATGAAGGATTTTGTTTTTATCTTGAATGTGCAGTCGAGAAAGGGAGAAACCAGATAGGGTGCTCGCACAGAGGGGCGCAAATGTCTCGACTTTACAAAAATTTTCTTAATTAATTAAAGGCTGTATGTACCTGAACGATTTCAGACTCAATCATTTATTCTGAATTATTTTCTCAGAAAAATTAATTAAAATTTTCTTAATATTCAAGACAAGAGAGCTAACGGGAAGCCAGTCGCTCCTCGAAAAGTTCCAAAGGGGATTTTCTCCAAAAGAAAGGGGAAACAAAAAGGGATATTTAAAATTTTAAGAAATTGCAAATCATCTCACGGTCATGTGATTATTTATTTAGTAGAAGTTTTATTAGTCGAAAATAGTTGAATAAGTTAGTAGGAACCTGTATTTTTTAATTTTACTTAGAGAAAGTGGTGTAGTGAAATTTCTGAATTTGACAAAAAATTTGAAATATCCAAATTATAGAAAGATTAGTATATTTGGGATCAGACTGTCCTAGAGAATTGAAAAAATATATTTTATTGCAAAGATTTCAAAAAAAAAAATGTTGTCGAAAATCGAAAAAAATCGAAAAAAATGGCAAGGCTAGGTACCTATCTCCTAGGCTTACATCGAGAAAAATTTGAAAATGTAGCGTCCTAAATTCGATTTTCAACTATTAAGGGCATCGATTCCTTCCACCTAGAAGTTACAAAATGAAATTAACTTATTTCATCTCTGAGATAAAAGCTCTCAAAGAGTCAGGACCCAGACTGGCCATCGCAATACTTCACATTACTATATTCTATAGAAATTTGAAAGTAAAAATATGAACTAAACAACAATAAAAATAATTTTTAGAAAAAAAAACCAACTTCAAAAAAATTAAATGCAACAAATAAAATAATAAGAACTCAAAAATAAAATAAAATTCACTAAAAGGTATAAAATAATTATCTAATTTATTTACAACTAAACGATGAAATTATTATATGAAATCACTTTTTGAAGTCGGTGCCAAACATATACATTTTATGGATCGCACTGGACGGTTCTTACTTAGTACGTTTGGCGTGTAATGATGACAACATCGCGTAAGTTCGCTTATATAGTTTGTTTGGCACCGACTTCAAAAAGTGATTTCATGTAACAATTCTATCGTTTAGTTGTAACTAAATTAGATAATTGTTTATACCTTTTAGTGCATTTTATTTTATTTTTGAGTTCTTCTTATTTTTTGAAGCCCGTTTTTTTTCTAAAATTCTTTTTATTTTTCTCTTTTTAGTGATGTTAAGAATAGTGACTTTTGATAATAGCTTGCATGGATCTCGTAAAAGAAAGATTCGGGCAAAGGAATCAGAAATTGATAATAAAATTCAATTCATAAATAGAGAAATTATCTCGAAACGTTAGCGGGATTTAAATTAACGTTTTAAGATTGTTTTTTTATAAAATATTTTATTTATTATAATTTCGATTATTTGCACATAAGAATTGGAGATTTCCTTTATTTTGTCATTGATCATATCATCAGAACTTGACCACATTAATATGGGATTACCTCTAATGTAACCCCTTTCCAATAAAAAAAGAATCATCGAAATCGGTCCATATGGTAAAGAGAATTCGACGAACATACATCATCAGAATTTGGCCAAAATCGAAAATAGTAGATTTTTTATGAGGGGCTGAGATAGGAACTTTTACCAATAATTTAAAAATAAAGGGAGGCTATAACATCTAATTCGGGGGCCTAATAAGCCACCTCGACTTTGCTTACGTCACTTAAAAACAGCTTAAGATTTAGAAGCACAATGTCTGTAAATTAACTTTAAAATTTTAACAAATTTTCTAACTTTTACCACCCGAAATAATAGCCTAATATTTAAATTCCATTATACTTTTAATATTTGTTGTATTTTGACTTATCATTAGAAGAATGTTCATTCATGTGTTCTGTTTCAGGTGAGTACTCGCATCACCAATGGCTGAATTCTTTCTTCATTTCTCTACAAAACCTTAAGTATACTCTTTTAATTAAGATAGTGTATTTTTTTAGTAACATTCCTCCCCCCCTCCCCCCCCCCCCCCCCCCCACAACACAACACTTTTTCATTAGCATTCTTTCAGAGTTGGGCCACAGTTTGCCTCCTAGATAATTAATTAAGTTTCGGCGAAAGATGAGCTGGCAACGGATCTTGATGGACCGTCGCTATTTCAATTCGCCATTCATTCCATATTCCGAAGTCACTCTCTTTGAAAACTTCATCGCTTAGGAAGGAATTCTTTAATTGCAAAAACTTTATCAGTATCATGGTCAAATCTGCGTTTTTCTTTTTGATTTTTATATGTTTTATTCGACTGTATGTCTTAGTTGAATCTTATAATCGAATTTCAAACATTTAGAAAGGCAGGCTTGCACATATTTAGTACAAATTTCATTGACAATACTATATTTCATCTATTTCATGAATTAATAGAGAAAAATATAATTAAACTTTAAAAACATAATGTAAATATTAACAAGAAATCTCACGATATTATAGATATAGGTAAGTCAAAGAGTATTTTCTATTATTGGATAAAAAATACTTGGTAGGTTTCTCATTAAGATATAAAAATAAACGAATTCTATTTTTGGAGAGACTTTCTGTTGCTCCTGAAGATGGGTTAGCCACTCGAAATATATATATCGAGATTAAAGTCTCTCTAAAATAAATTCGTTTTGTTTTTATATCTTAATGTGAAACCTACCAAGTATTTTTTATCCAATAATTTAAAAAATGTTTCACCAAATACCAAATTACTTAAAAAGTATTTTCTATATCTAATACTCATTGATATAACTTTGCTATCCCTCAACGTTAAATGCAAATTTCAAAAACTAAAATGTATATATATATAATAATTATATTTTTAAAAAAATAAGACAAACTTCTAAAAAGTACAAAATAATGTAATACTTAATCAAAAAGTGTGGGGCGCAGAAACCTTTAATTTATTTCGACAAAGTGCCCCACGCTTTATGATTAAGTATTACATTATTTTGTACTTTTTATAAGAATGTTATTTTAGTTTTTTTTAATATAATTTATTTTTTTACTTTTTAGTCTTAATTATTTTTATAGAGAAAAGTTTGTGGAATTTAACAGAATGAAGTGTATTTATTTTTAATTTCATTTAAATTGAGTAGGTAAAAAATTATTTTTATAGAGAAATCAAATTACTCTTTTTTTACACGATTATTGTACGTAACAGGATTTTAAAATCCTTGAATATAAAATTATCAAAAAAAGTACAAAAACATTCATTCTCTCCTTATCAACGACAAATAAGCTCAAATTTGATATCTCAAGTATTTTAAAAGATAATATATAAGGTATACTAAGGTTTATGTCATACTAAAATTAACCCCCCTCAGCGCCCACATACACACACCCCTCATGTTGAAAACGCGGCATTCTTTTTCTCCCTTGAGCATTAGACTAAAAGATAAATTCTCATTTAACCAGCAATACCGAGATAAAGTGGAAACTCTTCAACATTTTCCCTGCTTTGGAAGTTTTTATATAGGTACCTGATTTAGGTACAGTTCTACATTTCATTTCAGTTTTATTTACTTACGCGACAGAGGACAGGGACAAGAGACACCATTGGAGGGTGGATTGTCAGAATGCTGCTAGATAGTTCATAGAAATTAATCTCTTGCTTTTCGCTCATTAAAACATCAACCTCGTAACAAAAAAAAAATTGTCGTATCAAAGATTTTAATAGATATGTTTATATTGCATGTAAAAGGATCTTGTCCCCTCAGGAGTCGAATTAATTGAATATATATCACAAGCTGATTTTGAGAAAAAATTCAATCTTTCTTTCTCAAATAGATACTCATTTCTTTACAAAAAAGTCATTTCGAGTTTTTATACGTACCTACATCTGGAATGCATTTCGGAAAAATTTTCAACTGTTTTAAAACAATATCATATCTTAAACTATAAAAATGTACTCAATTTTTAGTTCTTCGCCTACCTCTTGAGAACACTGAGTAATTGCATTTTTTTCAAGTGAGTTTTTGGATTAGTTGTTGTATTTAATAAGTAGTACCTGGAGGCACCGAGCGATGCTCGGTAACCCCTGACCTCCACACCCCCCTCCCGAAACCATACACCTCGCCCCCAACGCTGCACCTCCACTCCACCCCAACCGCCCCTCCTACCCCTGAACCCCCCACAACTGCACCCCACCTCCTGCACCCCCCCACATCCATCCCAACCCCGACCCAGTTTCTGCATTTCTATCTTTCTAATGGTCCACATATTATGTGTATATTTGTTTACTCGTACACCAATTTGCCCACATTCGTTCATATTGATAAACATTATAAAAAATACATAAGAAAATAATAATACAAAAATAATCGTATAGGATCTGAAATAAAAACATAAAATTTAAAAAATGTGTGCGTCTCGGGACGTGCGACAGAAGTGAAAACTTTCACCAACCAAGTATTTTTTAGGAAGACAATTGCAAGGATAATTGCCCGGCGAAAAGAGAATTGAATATTTAATTTTAATTAGAAGAGTGGGGAGGGGGGCAAAGGAATAATTATTAATATATTTAATGTTTTTGGATTTAAAATTAATTGTTGTCTTTCTTTCAGCTTAATTCAATTATACTTATTTCAAATTTGCCGCGCCGCAATTTATTCAATGAATTCTATTTATTAAATACATAGCTATATATAATTTATAAATTATTTCAACACTTATAATAAAGTCTAATTCAAAATTATTCATTTTAGTAAAAGTAAAAAGCAAGGGTTTTTAAAATAGTTCATTGGTCCAATGGATAGAGTGACTGCCTCAAATGCAAGAGGTCCCAGGTTCTAATAATTCCGCCGAATCAATTTTTTTTATTGGGATTTTCATCTATCAATAATTAATTTAATTAAGAAAAAATCAATTAAGATTAATTTTGATGAGGTCCAGACCTAGCCAGATCGTATTTTCATCCTCAAAACTTGTTAATAGATTTTGTTTCATCAAAATCGGTAGGGCCGTTTTCAAAATAGAACCAAGATACAAATATATAAATAAATAAATATATATATATATATATATAAATAAATATACAATTTTTGCTCGTTTAATAAGAGTAGATATATTTCCAGAAGAATACTTGTGCTTTGAAAAACGTGTCTGACAGCAACTATTCACACAAACGCTGCTTTCATTATCGACAATATAAAATTTCAAACAAGTTCGTCTAGAGTCGATACTAGAAAGTAACTTTAGTAGGTCCAGAGCTTTTAACTTTTGGAAGGCATCATTAGACCTTCCGTCAACTCCCTTTTTCAGTCACTCTCATCCACTTGGGTTTGATTTCTTCAAATTACAACCAATTTCGATTATATAAAAAACATTCGTATCAGAGTTCCTGGATTAAATTTCACTGAAATAATATAGATATATAGCAGTGTGAATTATTTTAATAATGGTATTTCGATACATTTCTATGTATCAACTTCTTCTCATTGATTGTATCTAGCCTTTCAGCAGAACCAATATGATTTTTTTTTTATAATTCTAAAAATTGATCCATTAGGTCAGCTTATTTTACTGTAACTCCTTAGGGCAGGGGTTCCCAATTTTTTCCGAGTCCCGGCACTTTTTTTTCAATAAAAATTTTTCCATGGCTCCCTACCCTAAGTAAAAGTATGTCTAATCGTAAGTAATAGATAAAAATAAATAATAAATAAATTTTTAGATTCTCACTTTGTTTTTGTGTTAGGCCAAATGTCTTGCTTCAATTATGAAGCTTCGCGGCGAACCTGTGAAGAGGCCGCTGCTCTCCGGGGCGCCGCGGTGCACAGTTTGGGAACATATGCCTTCCGGAGTTTTTCGAAATTCGAAAAAACTTCTATAATATATTTTCAAAACTCTATGATTAAGTCTACATAGTCAATTACTCAGTATACCATGTATGCAAGCAGCGGGCCTAGTATTGTTTAAGTCAAAATTTTATTTATTTATTTATTTATTTGCATATTGTGTCTGAAATATAAAGAAAAATAATTTTGAATCATTGTTATTATATATCTGGATTTCTATATCCACGATAACTCAAAAATGATAAGTCATAGCAAGCTCGTTCTGGAGTCAAAATGTTTTTATTTTCACTGCAAATAAACTAAAGGAGTTTGAGTTTGACACCCCTGCTATAGACTAATTTTGGTCAGAATAATATAAATAATATTCACTTATTGTCGATTTACCTACTCTGTTTGAATTTGATTCTACACCATTTGGGATTTATTTTTTATGTTTTAATTTAAAATGGTACCTTTGCCAGTAGGTATATCTTTTTATTTTACCATACAGGGTATGGTCAAGTATTGTAATCGTGCATGAAAAAAGTGGTTTTTTTCAAAATATCTCAAAAACGATAGGAATTATTTTGATTAAAAAATTGAGCGAAACCATGGCATTTCCGTCTACAAAAAAGCTCTAAAAAGTAAACATCGAAAAAATTATATTTTTCGAGATACAATTGTTTTGTCAAAATGTCTGTTAGTTAGTTAGTCTGTGCGTTACTAAATTTTTTTCGACGAGCTAGCTAAAAAACTAGTGGGAATATCGAAACCAAATTTCACACGTAGTTTTGGTCCATTGAGATTAAGAGCTGATTATATGTTGGTGCATATCGATCCAAAATTAAGGGGGTTGGAGGGGGAGTTATAAATTAAAAATCTAGGTTATTTGAGCGAACTCAACCAAATTTTGTATACATAATCATTGGGACCCCAGGAGTCTAAAAATGGAAAAACTAAGCCCTTCCCCTTCATGATTATAAATCATTATATTAAATCTTAAATATAAGTGAGGGGCCAGGTTGTATGGTAAAGTCAAGTGGATGGCCACATCAGAACACGTCATCTTATTTTTTTTACCTTAGAATCTTACAATTCAATTTCGACTCATTTTAGCCGAGTCAATTTTTATTTATTTTATTTTATTTTTTTTAATATATACCTAATGTTAACAATATCCTATCCTTTTGATTTACAAGATGTTCTAAAAGTCAATATAAATTCATTTATATTTATTTATTTAGTTATATTACTGATATAAGAGTTGATTTTTCCCACAAACTGTTAGATGCAAATTTCAAAAACAAAAACATTCTCAATAATAAACACTAATTTTATTTTCTATTAATAAAACACACTTTTATATTAAAATGAACTTTAGAAAAGTTGATTTCCTACATTTTAGTTTATTATGAAATAAATTAAAATAATAAATGTTTTCAAGTATGGAAACTGGAAATGACAATTCAATTATTAAGTATAACTTTTTCAAGAGATTAATCGATATTAATTAATGACAAGTAAATATATTTTTATTATGTTTCATAAACATGTGTATATTAAACAAATAATGATATTTACTTACCCAAAAAGTATATTTTTGAGCTTAATTTTAACAATTTTGATTTTTGAGTCTGCCTGTTAAAAAATGGTTTTAGTTAGTTAGTAATTACCTATATTCGAAATACTACTACTAATACTCTTAAGATTTATTTTCCAACAAAGGAAAAAAGATAACGAAGCGACTTTCTTCCGTGCATTTTCCTTAAGAAGAGATTGACCCTAATTTGTTGAATGCAATCATTTCGGAAGATTAATTAAAAGGCCCTTCCCCCTCTCTCTCTTTAATTTAAATTAATAGTTGGATCCACGATGGATGATCTTATTACTTAATAGTTTGTCTCTCAGACCCCCTCCTTCTAGTCCTTTAAGACCAGTCTGTAGATGGATTTTGATTTCGCAGCATGGTGGTAGAATTTCCTCCCTAATAAGTTAATATGCATTTTCAAGAAAGAAAAATTAATTAAATTGTCTAGATTGTAGTATTTTTATAAAATAAATAAATAAATTTAAAAAATAAAACAAAATTTAAATCATGAAAAATATTATTAGAAAAACGATGAGTTTACTAATTATGATTTTGTTTTATGGCTGGATGAATACTTTTCTCAAATAAATACATGAATATAATATTTAACCGAGTTTAATTATATGCGGATGTTTTTTAATTACAACGGTTGAAAATAGTCAATTTTTTTTAATTAACACGGTTTAAAATGGAATATATTCTCAGGAACATTCTCAAAAGTACCATTTAAAGAATTAACAGGAAAATATTTCTAGGAAAAACTTTTCACACATCTACAAATCCCATAAAAGCATGCCGTCAAATTAATTACCGAAGAATATCAAGGGCCAACTGACCTCCAATTAGTTGCAGGTCAACCGAACCTTAGAATCGAAATAACTCTCAAATTACGGTCATTTTTGGTACTAGCTTTAGGTGATCCTACGCATGCCTTACGGTTAACTGATAACCTGACAGTCAAAGATATCTAGAAGACAAACCAGCCATAAGCTTTTAAACAGATAAGTTGACTTGAAATTAACAAATCTTCTTCTATGTTAATCGAAGAAATTTTAGTTATATAGTTGAGATATTAGTGAGAGTTTTTATAAAGTCAAATTATATAGTTTAAGAGAGTAAGATTAATATTTTACAAGATTATTTTAGGTTTTTAAATCAGGTTCCCAGTTTTATTAGGTTTCAGCCCCAAAGTCTTGAATCTATCAAGAAGAACCAATAACCAAGACTTAAAAACGACTTGACAAATACCAATCAAAAACAAGGCCTCAATCGGAAATTTTTTTAATATTTTTCCCCCACTGTCTGGTCTAACTTAAAAAAAAAAAAACTTCTAAATAAGATTTTAATTATATATCTTAAACATTATTTCAGGTTGCCAAACCGATATTGAAATTAAATAATTGAATAAATTTTATTTCATTTTCTAATAATTTTTCTAATGTCTTTCATAATTTGAATAAATTCTGAATTTATCCTAGCTGCTAGCCATTCAACAAATTTAGAAAATCATTACAATTTTTCTAATCTTGGATTGATTAATAAAGAGGAAAATCTAGAAAAAAACAATAAAAAAGTTAATTAATATCATGTTTCACCTAAAACCTACGCCACTTTCCCTAAGTAAAACAATAAAAAAGTTTATTTTGCTGACAATACCATAGTTCAATTAAATAAACTCCATTAGAAAATTCACATGAGTTGTTATGGTTAATTTGGAAATGTTTTCAATTCAATTTGCTCATCAATTTGTATTTACGATATATATGTATGTTACTTGATTACAAAAGATTTAAATTTTTGACTGAAAATGTTTACCGATGAAATAAGTGATATATCGATACATGGGTGCCCCCCCTAGTTTAAAAAAGTACCCCTTTCCCATTTTATTCACTTCTAAAGAATTAGAAGAGCTTTTTATTACCTTTTGTTGAAGTAATAAGACTTGACCGTTTTAATTTTTAGCACATAATGCTAAAATGCAACAATTTCCACTCCCCCTCCCCCCCCCCCAGAAATTTCACTGATTGCAGAGTTAAACCCCCCCTGTGGGCACCCTTGATATATATGTATACCTCGATTGCTTTTTGGTACTTAGGTACATTTTCCAAGGATGTGAATATAGCCTTTTTGACATGAAATAAAAATGATATACAAGTAGAAAATAAGTAAAATTATAGATAAAACTAGTAGAAGACACCCTTTACATTTTTCTAATAATTAATTTTAGAAATGATTTAAAACCCCCGCTTTGTACATTCCTTTTATTATTAAAGAGGAAAGTACTTCATACCTTTATGCATGAGGTATGAACCCTATAGCTTAAATAATAAAAAACTAAATTAATAAAATTTCATGAAATTTCCGGAAAAAATGATTTTTCATAAATCTTATTATTATTATTAAACTATTTATAATTAAATAAGTCATCACTTTGGATTCATGAACTAATAGTTCAGTTGCTTTTAGAGCTTGGAGGAATTAAGGTAGGTCTCGGATTCGAACCCCATTTGGGCCATTTGTGAATCAGTTTTTTTTCTTTATTTTGGTTTTTTTTATTATTATTTGACCCCCAAGACAGTTCATACTTCATAGCACCGTTAATATTTTTAAAAATATTTACTTCTGTCTTAAAAAACAATATACCTAATATTTTCTTGTATGTTTTAATTGTCCAATACTGAAATATTATCTTAATTACTTTTTTCCACTTATTTCTCAATTAATTGTGATTTTTTCAATTCCATTCATTCAGATGGCTTATGAAAAAAAAACATGGTAACGTTTTAAAATGTTGAAACGATAGCAATTAGTTCAGGGTCTGGAATCCTTCCTGATTTTACATTTATTCATATTTTTCAAAAAATTTTAAACCAATATATGGGTATTTATTCGCTCTATTTATATTTTTTGTAATTAAATACTCATTTTATTTTTAAGAAACAATTCCTATGGATTATAATTAAAAAAGAGGAAAAGTAAAAACAAAATAAAATAATTTACAAATTAAGATAAACTACTTAAGAGATTGAGCCTCTTGAGGTTTGGCTTCGCTTCAGCAAACTTTCGAGTATGTAATTTGGGTAAACTTTTCAGATCTCTAAGCCAGCTAATTAACTTATTATTTTCATAAGCTCAATTCAGACGGATACTTGACCGATTATTATTCCTCCATCGAAGGTACTTAATATTACTTATGTATTAAATAGTCCGGACCTTAAAAATTTTCATTTATTTTCAACCGAAAATTGATACTTAATAATTGATCAACTTGAAAATTAATTCATTTTACTCACTACCACAATCCTTTAATTAAGGTTCCGAACAAACGTAAAACGGCACCCTATTAGTCTTGGTACACGACATTCATATGTCTGTTCGTTTGTCACAAAATTGCATCTGTAATCGAATATTATTTTATACGAAATCAAAAACTTTTTAAAATTTTAATTAAATTATTTTTTTTGACGTGGATTGTTTGCTTGTTTGTCTGTCAAAGTAGAATCTTGTTATGCAATTTCGAATTGCTTCTAGTGAGTTGATTTTTTTGAAATTTTGAACACATTTTTGGTTGAAATATAACATTTCATCAATTACAGAAATTAATAGAGAAAATAAAGCTTAAAAAATATAATATAAACATTAACAGAATATCAATTAAATGTGTTTTTCTAAATCGTTTTAAACCTATCGATTACTCGAACTGTAAACATTCTACAAATGAACGATATAAATATAGTAGCTATAACTTAATTTATCGAATCATTTCTAAGCTAATTGAATGGGTGGCTTTTTATTAGATCTTAAATGGAAACCCCATAAAAACGATGGGTTGCCGGGCATTAAACTAATTCTGTAGAGCTTAAAGCTAACGAAGAAATAAAGACATGGTTGCACTTCGTTGTTCCATTATCGCTTTATGACACCTTCATTTCTTTTTATAAAATCAAAAAAACGAGCTGGATACGAAAACTATTGCTTTTGAAAGAAATTTATGCATCATGCATAGAATCACAATCGATCGTAAATCTAATATGGAATCTGTCCCCAAGTGTAAGCTAAATACATAAATTTAAAAACTAGATACTATACATTTTATTTAAATCTCCAACATATATCAGGGGTGCACTCAGAAGAGGACAACAATTGACTCTACGCCTGAAATCACCTATTATCTACTATTTGACGCTAGATATAAAATTTAAATCCGCTAAAATATAACATAAAATACTTATCAATATCGTACCTATACTATCAGGGGCGGCAGTGACTTTTCAGCCAGAGGATGCTGTCCAAAAAACCCCTTCATTTTTGATAATTTTATTTTATTCTTCGTAAAATTCATCAATAACCGCTTAATATAATTTTTCAGATTTCACATGAGATTTTTTTCATTTGATATTAAAGACAGAGCAGGCAGTCTATCTTCACTTTGACTACTTCCAGGGGCAAATAAAAATAATCCATCTTTCTATCTTAGCTGCTTTGTCTGAGTACATCCAATAAATATTTTTTTGGTGGCTATAAAATAATTAATTTGAATATAAAAAATTACGATACCTATGGTTTGCGTGTACGGCTTACACTTAGCCTCTTTGTTTTTATTAATATTTTGTCTACCTATTTATAAAATTGTTTTTGACAATCTCATAATAATGTATTAAAAAAAATGATTTTATTCTTTTTTTTTTTTTTTTATTTTTCTGTAAGTATCCAGTTTTTTTATGTTGAATGTAGAAATAGATCCTAGACAGGGACGCGCTATCTGGTCGTGCTGTAGTCATAACCCTGGAAAATTCTATTCATAATCTAAGAAGGCGGGTTTTGAAGCTGGTATATATATATAATTTACTTGTTAGGGATTATTGTTTCGAAGGCTTGATCTTCATTTTCAGGCTTTTTAATTATAAATAAATATTTTATCTCTTTGTTATACAATTCCGTTTTGCAGATGACACCCTCTTTGATTTGCTTTTCAAAAATGATTCCTCAAGATGAATATTTTTAGACAACTATTGATAAAACAAAATCAAACCCCTAATTCTATATTTTGGAGTGAAAATAATATTTACTCTGAAATATACAACTTCATATAAATATTAGAACTCGAAAAAAATATAAATAAATAAATTAGAAAGAAGATATATTTATAAATAATCCGTTTTGTTTTTATTTTCCTTTTTTTTTTTTTTTAAATTGTTGAAATAATTTTTGCGGCGATGACATATTATGCTTCTATAATTTAATTTTTTGCAATCTTCATAAATCAACACGTTTTTACTTAATTGGCCATTCAGAGTCTGCTGGTTAAATCGCCTATAGATAAATTATTTGGCGGTTAGATGTCTCTCTGATTAATGGGCTATGACATGACCATTCACTTACATATTTATATGTGAACAGACGGGTGACTTATTGTTTATAAATTTGGTGTGATTGGGGGCTCAAGGGCTCTCAACCCAAGGGTGGGGGGGGGGGGTCCAGTCAATTTGGCCGGCATCCAATTCCATTAACTTGTTGCCAAAGCTTGAGAAAACCCACCTTGATCTCCGCAGCCAAGTTTGCCTCATTTGTGGTCTGTCTTCTTTGGAAATTTGAACACCCACCAGCAGCTTTGTTTCTTTCCACGCTCATTTATCTGAAACGGATTCTCTTCCTTTCTCTTTCTCACTCAAACAAGAACAATCTTTTTCTTCTCTAACATCTTAGAAATTATTTTTCATTTCTATTATTTTAATTTGGCTATATTAAATTTCACTCCTGTGTTAAAAAGAACATTAGAATAGATTTTATTATAAAAACTTCAGGGTAACACGTAAACACATAACAAGACTTTATCATACACCTGCCTGTTTACTTTATTGAAATGAAAAAATTAATTTCTGTAAATATTATTTCTTTTTTTTACTTTTATTAATAATAAAGTTAATCTTTATCTGTAATACCATTTGAAGTATTGTTAAAAATTTTGCATTTTAAAAAAGGGAGAATTTTCCCCAAAACGTCTGAAAGATAGTAAACGTTTTTCTGATTGTAATTAAAAAAATTATATAATTTATATATACGACTACATTCGACTTTTGGGTCTTATAAGGAAAAACAATAATTTTCTTACGATATCTTTATAAAATAAAAAAAAAATCACGTTTATTAATAAAATTTCGATTAGAAAGGAAGAAATTCTATAGCAAACGACTAAAAAAAAAATTGGGTGAGGTCTCAATGAACAATCGACTAGCACCCTATAGATATTAAATTCCTATGTTCCTGCATAATATACAAAAATGATATTAGGCAATTTATTGATATTTATCTGAGATGAGGCCATACTTACCCGGAATGACTGTAGCCAATAAAGCGATCAAGGGATATGGTTTAATTTAATTTCCATAAAACACGACACGCTAAATCCAGTCAATTCCGATTCTTCCCTTGCCACAGCTCGTAACAACTTTGTAGAGACCTTACTATAGCTATAATTACGTCACTATACCCCACAGTACACCTCTTTTCTTAAAACAAAAAAATCTGTGAGCCTCATCCACATAAGCACACGAGGGAAGTGTAACTTACTTCTTCAACATCGTCATCCAAAGATAAGATGCCGATGCAGTAACTTTTTAGCCACCCGATTCATTTATTATATATAAATTTATAATTATATTTATTATATTAAAATATATTATTATATTAAAATATATAATTATATTAAATATTATAAAAATGAAATCAATATTTATCAATGTGAAGTCACGTTTGCTCTGGTCCACTTCTCTCTCCTCGTCACATATTGTAGGTAATGCAAAGGTACATTTTCCCCTTTGGCCTTGTTGCGCACCTGCTTTATTGGCCGCCTTAATTCAAAGTTATATGTGGAGTATATCTATTGTAAATAATGATGTCTTGGATAAATAACAAATTTTGGGTTTTAACCATAAAATTTAAAAACTAATCTGTTTATTAATTAAGCTCTCGATTTAGTTAGTAGTTGGCTCTCTTTCCGTATTAGTTTCTCTATTGGTCTACCCAAATGGCAATCCACCGCTTCCATTTTGGATTAATATGAACGCTCCAAAGGAATGCCTGTGAAGTTCGAACGTGAATTGATCAATCCGAATGACATCCTGTTACAACTCGAAATCGCTTAGCTTAATCACGAATGATTCGATTTTAGGGCTCTGCATGAAATTAGCGCTTGTTAGTTCATTAGCAAGACCTCTCTCTGTTTCATTCATTCATTATAGGAAGCAGAATGGAAAATTTTAATTCGAAAGGGATTGCAACTATATAACGCTAATGGAATCAGGATCACGGATGAGAAAAAACAAGCTCGCTAACGAATTGAACGTTAATCGATTCTTAAAAACAGATTCATGCATGCTAGTGCGCTAGAACAGCTCATGCCTATGCTACCTACACACCTAGACTATTAACACTAGTCAAAAACATTTTTTTCATCTCTATAAAAACATTCAAATCTTATTAAATTTTCGCTATTGAAAGTTGACACGGTTTTTTCTCTCGTGGATTTCTAATTAATAAAAAAAGATCGATGTAACAAAAAAATCGATGTATCCTATAAAATAGTGGACTGTCTTCTTTATAATCTCATAAAGAATAAATAGCTCGAAAATATAAATATTGAAAGTATTAATGTGGATTACTCTGAAAACTTGCTTGGTCATTTGCGGGATATTTTTTTTTAATGTTTTCATATTTTACTTCATACCTTTGTGCTAATTATCCATAGTATTATTTATTAATTAATTAATAGAAGCAACCTTACGGCTTCTTTTGTAATAATAATCTGTGATGATATTATTTTTATATTTGTTTTATATTAAATATTATATTTTTATTAGAAGTCCAATTATTTAAAGCTTAATAATTGCATGCAAACAAATTTCGAACCTTAGTTAGTTTTTGATGCGCTCTTAAACCTAAGTACCTAGAGCACCGAGCGATGCTAGTTGTTCGATTTCATACTACACACAATTTAGTTGGATATAATACTTGCCAAGTTATAAATTCATTATCAAAGAACGTAACAAATTTTCTTTTAAATCAATTGAAGAACGTTGTGCATCCCTATAGCTATGATTTAAGCAACTTCTATAGAACATGGTGCCCATTTAGATCTCAACTCTTTTATTGGCCACCTCGAACATCGTTTGTGCCGAACTTGGCCCCTTTTTCACATGTATGTTTTTGGTCTGATTATGAATACAATTGTTTGTTCAGTGGTGTTATTATTAATATATTTCATAATCTGAGGAGCGATAAATTTAATAAATTTATAAAATGTACTCCTAAATTATATGCCATAGAAACTAGACGGGTGTGAAACCTGAACAAATGGAGAATCGGAAAGAAAGAGATTGGAAGCTTTCGAAATGCGATGCTACAGAAGAATGAGGAATATCAAATGGATGGATAAAATTAAAAATGAAGAAATTCTTGGAAGAATCGGAGAAAGAAGAACCTTGTGGAAGAGTCTGTGGAAGAGAAGAGGTCAGATGATGGGGCACACACTGAGACATGGGTGATTGCTTAGGGGATGTGGGAAAGAAAAGGGGAAGGCCCAGATTATAATATTTCCACCAAATAATTGGGGATATGGGATGGGAGACATTTAGAGAGGTCAAACATGGGACAGAGCCAAGTGGAGACGGGTGGTTGCGTCAAACCAGTCTTAGGACTGCGTACTCAATTATGAGAAACTAAACGTAATATTCAACTTTTATTTCTAAGTATAGGTACTCCTATTAATTAAACAAATTAATTATTGTTTTTCGATAGTGATCTCTTTTTCAATTATTTCTTCGATATTTAACCTTCTTTAAATCGAAAGCTATAATTTTTAGTGACTAATATTCAGATTTCTACACCCAAATAAAGTAAATAGATATTCCTAATTAAAAAATCTTATTCATCACAATTTTTTGCTACATTTTTAAATTTTCCCTTTTTCCCACTATTCAAACCGGCATAACTTACTGAAAAATTAAGTTTTAGAATTTTTTTTTCTTTATATATATATATATATATATATACATATAAATATAGAAATATATATTCTTCAGTGTGATAAGAAGATTTTATTTAAAAAATTCTAAATAAAACCATTCAGAAATATTTATACAGGCCAAAATACCATGAGCCCACTTACAGAATACCTTTATTGGCATTATTGCTTTCTTAAAATGTGATGTGATATTGAAAAAATAAATTTATTTTCGAATTTAGCAGCCTATAGAATACCATACAATTATTTAAAAAACGTTTCATCTCAGACTATTATAATTTACAATTATGATTGTTTCAAATCGCAATCTGTTATACAGCAGCCTCTTGAATATTTTTGTTTTACTTAGGGTACACGGTACACAATGTCAACAATAAAGAGCTGATACAATATAATTAGATAAATTAGATTTAAAGAACTTAAATTAAATAAATTAAAAATGTTGTAGTGATTATTACGAATAAGCAATAAAAATTTAATATTAGTTTTAGTTTCCATAGTATTTTATAATTTTACAGGTACAAAAATGGTCCAAATCGAAATTAAGTTAATTTCGACGTTTCATTTCTTTCCTACTCTAGTTGTTTCATAATACTTTTAGTTTAAAATGCACATAGGGAATCAATAAAAAGCAATAGAAAAGCACAGTTGGTTCGCAATTGTTTGATAATTTTAATTTATTTAGATTAGATAAATTTAAATTTAATATTTTTAAATTCTCAAGCAAGCGCTAATTAATTGGTCTGTTTTCGTTTTATGTTTTATTCGTCAAACAAAGAACATAAGAAACAATCCATTTAAAAGCCTGAAAAAATCTCAAATAAAGTGATGAAAAATCGCAATTGTATTTTTGATTGGTTTTGATAACCCCGAAGTCTAAATACCTCATAGTGAAGTTCCATTCGGCTCATTACATGGTCAAGTGCGCGTGGGTTTTGGATCCCGAGGTTTATATCCACCATATATCGATAAAAAGTATAACGTATATTAAATAATGTTATATTGAAAGGTTAATAAAAGATAAATATATTCAATGTTATTGATTTTCTATTTTTGTATCTTAATATCTCAAGTAGCTCAATATCAACGTTCTTGAAATGGTGGACTAGATTCAAAACAAACAAGCTGATTTGATTAAGTTTGAAGAAAAAATAAAATAAAATTGGAAATATTGATCCTTTACTAACATTTGACTAAATATACGTTTTGAGAGATTAATATAGGTAACTTAGAAGCTGCAGACTTGAAATTGAAATAAGTATTTATATTGTTATCTGTCTAATAGATCGATTTCAATAATAACTAGCCTATCTATATAAAAATAAATATCCCGATCACCACCCTCTCCAGTCCAAATCCCAGAGCCTATCGGGGGTATACCATATTCTTTTTTACTTTTTTGAAGAAGGCATCCTTATTAAGCCATTTTTAAGAATTTTAACGCCAACGGTATGAAAAAAGGTAAAATATTATATTGAGGTATTTCTTAATAAGTCTTTAGCTCTGATAAGATATCGAATTGGTTTTTCTGACAAAAATTACCAATCAAATCCGTAAAAATTCAGGATTTTGACATAATCAACATCGATTGCGGTGAAGGGTATTAATTACCTAATTAATTTCTGTGTTTCGCTTAAGGTAGTTGTTTCGCGACAATACCAGCAAAAAGTTAATGCTCAAGTATATAGAACAGTCAATAAGGATTCATAGTTCATAAGACCAACACTTTTTGCTGTTTTTGTACCAAATCTAGCCAATCCCGTGCTCGTTTGAAAAATTTGACAACATCGAAAGAGATTGAATATTTTTATACATGACATTAAAATGACAGATAAAATGAATGATAAAATACATTTTAAAGGTCGATTTATTAATCAAAAAGTTCTAAATAAACGATTAAAAGCTGTTGCGGTAATGAATGAGGGAAAAAAACGAAAAAAAATGTGTACTAAGAGTGCTAATGTAGGTACCCGAATAATTGAAGTGGGCGAGTTGGCGAATAACCTAATCTGTTGTCACTGTCAGAAAGATATTTTATTAAAAAATATTGTTGATGAAAGGCGATTAGGTTTGAATTCTATTTTTTCAATAAAATGTCAAGATTGCTATACATTAACTCATGTCAGTACTGGAAAGAAACATACATTTTGGGTGGTTAGTTTTTGTATTTTTAAACTTCTAGGGGGTCCGCTGATTATGTGTACAAAATTTGGTTGAGTTTGCTAAAATGACCTAGATTTCGCCCCCCACCATTAATTTTGGCCCCAGAAAAAAATATTTTCATTATTATAGGTTTATTTTATTGTATATTTCATTTTTCTTGTTTTTTTTTTTAGTTTGAAAAGATTATAATTTTAAATTTTAACCCCCCCCCCCCCCTCTTAATTTTGGGTCGATATGCACCAAAATCTAACCAGCTCTTAATGTCAATGGGTCAAAACTACGTGTGAAATTTGGTTTCGATATTCACACTAGTTTTTGAGCTCGCTCGTCCACAAAAATTTGGTAACGCACAGACTAACTAACAGACTAGCAGACATTTTGAGAAAACAATTATTATTTCGAAAAAAAGAAGAAAAAAACGCTTCTTTCATGCACGATCACAATACTTGACCATACACCCTGTATGGTAAAGTAAAAAATGATTAGGCATACCCTTATCCAGAAAAAAAATTAAACTTATATACTTTAAAGAGTGAACTAATAATAATAAAAATAATAATATTTTCAAAAATTTCTATAAATATCGTTTTGTTATTTTTTAACAAATGTAATCAACGCCTACGTTACATCTTATGAAAATTATAATTTTGAAAAAATCTAGCGCACGCGCGCTTTCTACTGTTTACTCCCTCTTTCGCTGGTTTAATAAATGCGCTGTTGCCAAAATGTTTTTAGTGAGAATTTTTTTATATACATTTTTCATTATTTATTCCTTATTATCTCAGAAACTGTGTTGTAACTATGAATGAACTTGTCTTAAAATATGTATTGGTTATTGTTTAATGTTGGTTTAGTTTTTTATAAAAATTGTACGAAAGGTTTCTTAATTATAATTAAATATGTATGTAAATTTTCCTATATCCCGTATAGTGCAATGCTAAAGAGCCCGAAAAAATCGATTTTTGAAATTAAATATATCCGGAACTGTATTGTTCATCAATTTCGTTTTGCCACCAATCGATGCACAAGTATTTCAATAATAATATATCTAAATTTCAGAAAAATCCTACGAAATCGCATTTGGCGGAACAACTACCTTAATTTATATATTTGTTTATTTATATAAACTTTGTTCATTTACATTATTCGTCATGAATAATAACTGTCTTCGATTATCTTATATTAAAGAAAATAATTTTTCATTCTTGTCCAAAAGGCAGGGAAGAAGGCTCAATTATTGAATTGATTTAAATATATCCTATACATGCTTTTGAATTTGAAGGTATATATATATACCGGGTGAGTTTTTTATCTTGAGACAGTCTTATAACTCAAAAACAGTGCATTATATGAAAAAAAGTTTCAAATAAAAGTTTATTTATATCGAGGGGGAAGCTAAACTATGCTATTGTTTGTCGACCTAGAATAAGCTTTCAAGGGTATTTTAAGGTCAGGTTCTGTTTTTTAAATGGAAACCTATATATTTCTTTTAATATTCATAATCTACAAAAAAAAAAAAAAAAAAAAAAAAAACTGAGCAACTTTCATAAAAACTATTTTTTTATCCGACATCAAATAAACAAAATATTAAATCAATTATTAGATCTAAAAAAAATCTTAATAATTATTTTTAACAATTATTCAATTTAATTATTAAATAATAATGGTCAGATATTTAATTATTAATTAAATAATTAAATAATTTTTTGACAATGTTCTGAGACATTCCAGAGTGTATCGCAAGTCTGATGAATTCTAGTTCCAATTTCGTTTTTTGGCCTGTTTTAGTTTCTTCGTAGCCTTTACATTTACATTTTTTTAACAGATTTACAACACGATAAAATGAAGCTTGTGAGGGTGTATTCCTATCAGGAAAACGCTCGGCATCAATTTCAATGGCAGCCTATGGCACACTTCGTTTTCGAGATCCATAGGGGCTGCATCTTTACTGGTGCACCCCTTCTTGCATTCGATTGCATTAAAAAAAAACACTTCTTCCACATTCACCGCATAAATTAAGACCATTTCATTCTGTCTTCAACAAAAAATGCTCCATTTTTATTATGGTAATACAATATAACTATCTACTGGATTGACACGAGAAATAAACTTTTTTAAACTCAAAAAGTTTAAATAGTTCAATAAGTAGAAAATAATCTCTTAAATCTGTTTATATTGAAGTTTTAAAATCATTATAAACACTTATTTTCATTGTTGTGACTTTTCGATTTAATATTTAATTATTTTATAATTATTATTAAATAATTAAGTTGAATAAGTGTTAAAAATAATTATTAGGATTTTTTTTTAGATCTAATAAATGATTTAATATTTTGTTTATTTGATGTCGGATAAAAAAATAATTTTTATGAAAGTTGCTCAGTTTTTTTTTTTTTGTAGATTATGAATATGAAAAGAAATATATAGGTTTCCTTTTAAAAAATAGAACTTGGATTAAAAAATTCCTTGAAAGCTTGTTCTAGATCGACAAACAATAGCGTAGTTTAGTTTCTCCCTCGATATAAATAAACTTTTATTTGAAACTTTTTTTCATATAATGCACTGTTTTTGAGTTATAAGACTGTCTCAAGATAAAAAAAAACTCACCCGGTATATATATATATATATATATAATCACTTTTTGTACTTAAGAAGGCGTCTCAAAATTGTTTATTGTCTTCGAACATTGAATCATTCCAGTGTCATCAGATTTTAACTACATGTAAAATATCAATTTTATGACTTTGTTACAAGCGGAGAATTAAGTCTCCTATGATAGGTAATTTTTTTTTTGGAACGAAGTTCCTTTACGGGGCTTGCGGTAGGAGGTAACTGGAAGAAATCGTCACGTAACAGAAATGCCCCCTCCAGAGGACCTGACTCAATAGAGGCACGCTTTTAATTTTCTATACAAAGTCTATTATAATAAATAGTTTATTTTCAAATATTGCGTTCTTATATATTGGTAAATAATTTCTACTCATTCAAAAATTAAGAATGATATATTATATAAATAAATTTAATATCATCTAAAAAATATTAGAGTTTATAAAATACAGGAAAAAATTTTATCCCCCTTAAAAAATCACAATCCATAAATACTGGCTATTATTAATAATAATTGTTTAAATCCATTATTTTCTTGAATTATTAAATATTGAAAATCAAAATGTGTATAAAATTACTATCTTTAGTTTTTAAAGTTGAGAATTATTTAAATAACGCTATATGAAATAACGCAAACCGGAAATAAAAAAATATTTAAATACAAAATCCTGAATAAAAAAAACTAAAAAAAAAAAAATTGCCTCATATAAAAATAAAATTTTAATCATAAAATAGTTATTGATTTATTTTGATTAGATAATGTAAAATTTTAATATAGGTAATATTAATTTCATATAGCGTTATTTAAATAATTCTCAACTTTAAAAACTAAAGTAATTTTATAAACATTTTGATTTTCAATATTGAATAATTTTTGGTCGTATTTTATTAACGCTAATATTTTTAAAATAACGTAAGGAACTTCGTTCCTGACGGGGGTCCCCCGACCGCACAAATTTGAATTTTTTCTCTCTCTCTCTCTATTTTGTTATGAAAATGTAATTTAATAGTTTTGAAATTGATAAAGTTTCAAAGTGTGAAAAAACGTTACGACAAAACGGATTTGATTCTTATTTATTAAGAAAAACATCTTTATTATAGTTGTAATCTTTAAATCGATCAGGTTATAAATAATTCAATTTAGCTGGAACTATAAATGGTTTTATTAACAAATATACAATACAATTTATACAATAAATAATTAGAGTATAATCTTAGCTATAAATGAAAAGATTATAAGACCTTTATCACACTTATTTAAAGATGTACAATTTATTTTATTATCTTCTATTTATATTAAAATACAAGTTTATACTATCTTATATCTAAACAGAAGTGACATGAGCTTTTCAACGCACTTGCCTGGTCTTAGAGCTACTACCAACATAATATTCAATAAATCCCTAGAGGTTATAATAAGGGCGCTAAATTAGGAATAATGTATTATTATTATCTAATTTACATAGTTTAAATTTTATAATTAAAGAATCACATTTTTTGGATGAAAAGCTAAGTAGGGTTCACGATTAGACGGTGCAAACTAGAAGCTGGAACCGATGACGAACACTCAAGAAACCACCGGAGGAAAGAGTCAGGATTTGCGATTTTGGTTGAGGCTGGTCGAATGGGGTGGTTTTAGATAAAGATCCGGTGGGGGTGGAAGCGAAGGAACCAAGTCCGAGGTCGAGAGGTCTCTTGGCTTTAGCCACTCTTCCTAGGATATTTAATTCATTTGAAATATCATTAAAATACGCCTTATGTAAATTCATCCCTTATCTAAATGACCTTTGAATTCAGCTACATTAAATTTGATTACTATTTATTGAGACCGAAATGAATGAATATATTAAAAGAGACACGAGTATACAAAAATCTCCAAGTAAATTATAATTACAAATTTGGAAGAAAACGTGAAAGTTTTTTAAAACTGCTTATGCTCTCCAAAATTTTTGGAAATTTGGTATTTTTTTCAGTGCATGGCTTGAAGTAAATTTTATCTCATTAGTTACAATTGTTCAATAACTCGTGTAACACTTCGATTTTCTCTGATTTTTTTTCATTATTCAACAAAAAATTCAGAAGGTAGAAAACCCAAAATCTAATTATTAGGTATTTGTTCTTAAAAATTATGGCTTTAAGCAGTCTTTTTGCCGCCAATGTTAAATAAAAAATATTAGATTATAACTTAATTTTTTATAATAGTTTAAGTCTCTATCTATTTATATTGGCTGGCAAAATGGGTTTGTGCCCGATGAAAAAAAAAGTCTCTATCTATGCTTTGGTGAAGTATCAATCACACATTACCTTGCAAACTTTTAAAATAAAATTTTTTTAAATGTAAAAATTTTCTCAGAGCCTTATGGAAAATTAAGATCTTGACACTTTCTCTTGAATACTGCTATTAGTTGATTAGATAAAGTTAAAAAAAAAATAGCTTTTTGAAACATGCAGGTTTCTTTTTTTGGAATAAAATATATCATTGACCGTGGAATTTACTGAGATATTTACTATAAAATATCACATAAAATTTTCTATTGACCTGCCTTAAAATGGAGTCAAAACATCACTAGGTGCGCTAGCAGAGTGTGTTCCGGCTGAGCAATCGCTGAGCCTGGTCTCAATGTTTCCCAATTTCACTATTTAATTCCATTTTTTTCTTCGAGTAAATAGTTGAAAATGGTTCAGTGTTGTGCTTATGGATGTACCGCTACAGGAACACACATTTTTCCTAAGAACTACGCCTGTGCAAGCAATGGAAAATATCTTAAAGGCGAGATGGCTTCAAAAGTACGAACCATTCTCGACTTTGTGGAGCACATTTCAAGTCGGATGATTATATTTCTGAGAGTTTTTACTCAGATTCGTAGCGCTGTTCGCCGACCGCTCCTTCGGAACGGCCAATTTTTGCAAGTCTCAAATGGACATTCGAGTTTCGATTATCCTCGAGAAATGAAAAGAAAAATAAATGAGAACGCGGATATTTGAGACCTTAAGGATTTTATATTCATATAAAATCCCAATCATCCCAATTCACTTAATGTTCTTAAAATGTATTCATTGTTGATTTCAAAGAATTAGTGTATTATTTTATGTTGTAGCTTGTGAGAAACAGCCAAACTTTTTCTATATACGTTTTATAGAACTCTTCCAAATCAACTTGATGGACTTTCTTCTTTAACTGTGTATCACAACACATTTCACAATGTTCCATTTTTAATCTTAGTTCTAATAAATTCATGTCTACTGAGAAAGGCGTTGCAAATGCACAAAAATTATGTCCATTTGACCCAGCTCCGCGGGCCGCAACATAACTCGCGAATCGGGGACGAGAAAGAAGAAAACGGTGAAAAACAGCAAAGAAGAAGAGAGAAGAATATAATGTGAATTAAAATTAAAGAAATTAAATTGTAAAATAATTGTGTAAAAATGGCAATTGTATAAATCCAAAACCCAAATAGGGTACTGATGAGATTAAATGATTGATGGAGTGATTTTTCAGCAAAAATTAAGTGGGGTCTTTCATATAATTTTTGTTCAAAACCCCTTCCCGTCCAAGTTACAGCCAAAACTAGCATTGTTATCCCCGTCAGCTGCAGTCCTAACTTTAGAGGGTTAAAACTTGGAGGGGAAGGGGTTTTGAACAAAAAATCTATGAAAGACCCCCCTTAATTTTTGCTGAAAAACCATCCTTGAAATATTTCACATCAATTTAGAAATACCCTGTATAATGCGCATGCTAGTGAGAAATCTTTGAATCGACATCGTTATCACACCTTCAGAAAATTCTTCTCTATCCAACGTCGTTTTATAGATAAAGTATTGGAGATACAAAAAAAATGTCAATTTGCTTTTTTATAGGAAATTTAATAAAATGTATTTTTTATCTGAACAATTTTTTCATATCCGTTTTAATTGCCGAGATATAGGCAAAAAACTGAAAAAATTGCACCTTTTTTCAAGATTCCGGCACGAGCGCAACATAATTTGACGGGGACTTTTAGTATATTCAATGGGAAGCTTTAAGCATGTATACCAATATTCAGACCGATTAATCTGTTTATTTCTAATTTTACTGGATTAAATGTACCATATATTCATATAATCTCTTTTCAAATGACTCGACACAAACTCCGAGGGGGCCATCTGCCCTGAGCTTTGTCCGCCACTCCCTATATATATGCACCTTCAATTGCTTCATCACCTAGAAATTTCAAAGCTAAATTTGTGAGCTTGTATCCATTTTCTTCTGTCTTATTGTCAGGTAAATATTTTTTTTAAAATAGGTAGTGTGCCCGAAAAACCATTTACTACTGATAAAAATTCATTTAATAAGCCGTAGTATTTCATATGTCGCAATATCATTAAAGTATCAAATCTAAACGCATTATGAGCAACTTAAATTAATTTTATTTTTGTGTTTTCTAAAAAAGCTATAAAACTTTTTAAACCATCTTCAATAGACAAAGTGTTGAGACAAGTTTTATGCAGGTATAATTTGCCTTGCTTGATATGCAGTGTCCTGTCGCCTTGGATGCGTTCGGGTTCATTTTTTTAGGGATCATGTAATACATTAAAAGTTTTAGTTTTATACGATGCAGATATTTGGCATATTTCATCAGATTTCGAAATCCCAGTGGTTTCTAAATCGAAAATCATGACATCACATTCCATGAAATCAGTTTTTTTCAATCAATTTTTACACCATAAACCATAAGTCATTAGCAATATAATCAATTTCAATGACTCGGTTAGTGACAGGAATAAATGTATCTTGTGGAGTATAATTTTTTGACTTACCATATTGTGGGCATATTAATCCTGACATACAAAAAAAAAATTATACTTGAAAATGACTTTTCTCCACTTTTCAGACATTTCTTAGCTTAGCAATAATAATAATACATAAATAAGAATTTAGTGAATACAATACTACGATAGCCTTGGGGACTTTGCCCGCTTAGCGTCTAAAACAATAGTTTCAGGGCGGAGGTAAATTATCACCAGACATAACAAGCTCACGCTTGGAACCTCCAAATCACAGCATCCTCAGAAAAACTGAAACAGAATATGTAATAATATTTAAATCTTCATTTCATAAATATTGGTTTTAGCTACCAAAAAATTAAATTAAATTAAATAGAAAATCAGGAGCCTTAATAGTCTGTCTCAGACCTGTAGCTTCTAAACTTTAAGGAGTGAAATTTAGTATGCTGTTAGAGTTTAATGATCCACATTTACCATATACTCAAAATTGTTGATGTACCTTACAAAATATAAAGTGGTATTAAAAAAAAAAAAAAAATCGCACACCCCATCTTATGGAGCATCGTCGAATATGTTTTTCAAAATTTAACATTATTATGCACCAGGAAACTTTTCATCATTTTGATCTTAAAATATATAAAGTGAAAGTGTGAGTACTGTCGACTGAAATGAGGTTCATTTCTATAAAATAACTAGTTTGGATGACAGATGAAAAATTCTTTTGGACAATTGGTATGTGATTCCCACTCGCACTTGACTACTTTTTTAATCACGGCATATTTTTTCCATCATTTTATAAAATTTTAAGTTAAATAGCTTACTATAGCTTGGACCCTTGACTTTTTTGCGAATAAACAAATATAATTAAAGTCTCACAAAAAAATTTATTTGTCCTGACCAAATGGACAAGTAATCGAGGACATGAAATAATAAAAAAAGCAAAATACTCAAAGTTCAATCCATCAATGTTATTTTTCTTATTTATTTATTAATGTTAGTGTCAAATTTTAAATCAAATATTTTTTTTTCAGATCTAATTTAGAAAAAGAATAATCTCAAAACGTTATTGTTTGGAAGCCATCACTTGTTTAATCCGTTATTGAAATCACGCGGTGATAGCTTTTAAATAATCTAATGTACTTACCTTAGTTGACTTGCAGCAAAGACATAAGGTGTCTAAAGTTAGCGCGGTGACAGGAATCTCGTCTTGCTTCGAAGATGCATGAGAAATTGTTAATGTTCTACATTCATATAAAGTCCTATTTACAGAAACCCGCATTAAAAACATAAAAAAACGTCGACTAAAACTTTACTCGTGCAAAATACTCGATTTAGAAACATTGAAATCCCTTCTCAAACGATTAGCCACAAAGCGGGCGATGTCATTCTTCAACCCCATTACTTCTTCGGACTGTCGTTTTCTTCTTTCTCCCAGCTTTCTTGTATCCGACTGTCTTAAATAGACCAGCACCCACGCTAAAACTTCGACGTCAGCAATCTTACCCCTGGATATTCAGTGGGACGCAGGCTTCGTGGGGTTCCTTCTATTTTCTTTCCTTTTCATTAAAAAAATAAAAATGAAATAAAAATAACCATCGAAGAAACAAAACATCAGCTGCTCTTGACTTCGATCTCCCTCAAGTCTCTCTTTTGATCAAATATAAATTGATTTCTATTTTCTCTTCCCATTGTATTTGTATGATGAAATTCATTAAAGGTTAATAATTAATCTTGAATATATATTAAAATTTAAATATCCATCTATGAAATAAACAGTACGTCGCTTTGACTTGAGATGATATATAATCTTTATATAAATTCCATAATTCATTAAGCCATGTTACATGCAAACATCAAAAGAGACATTTCAATTAACTATTTTATAGTTAATTGTTTGCTTAAAGCGTATTTTAATATCCCCACAAGTAACAAACCCATTGAGCAAAAACGAAGTGAAATTTGCCAATTATCAACATGTATCTTTATGTCACGTTATTAAAACCGATTAAAAACATCATAAACCTCTTAATACGTCTACCCCATACATTTCATTAATTATATAAATATTTAGAGTATCAAATCACTACACAAGGATCATAAAACTCTGTGTATTACGCTAATTGAGTAAATAGTCAACTTAATGTGAATATAAAATCAACTATCTTGAGAATTTTGAAACCCATGTGAGAGGGTGAATACAGATGTAGCTATATGAGGCATAAAAAAATAAATGTACAGCGTATATATAAATAGGAGAAGTCGTTTGAATGCAGGAAGCAAGATTGAAGGAATCATCCCTTGCTTGAAGGAAAGAAACGCTGTTTTTGAATGTCAAAAGATCTCTTTATTAAACATACATTTCGGATCTCAATATTGTTTCGGCGGGTGTGAAATATGAGTATAACAGCAGTTCTATGAAACGGAAATGAGTTCTTGAAGGAGGAAACAAATAATGGATAGGGAACGTTATGATTATACTAAAGTGTAAAGTATATTAGAACAGCGAGAAGCTGTTTTGTTTAAAGCTTGCATGCAATAGATTTTGTTTCATGAAAACCAAGAGGCGCTGATGATGATGAAAAATAAACTGTTATACTCAGGTCAGAATGATGGTGAACTCCCTGAACAATGTCCTCTCCTTACTAATATTTTAGAAATTTACAATGGATCTTAGATAAAACATTTAATGTATCCGGACGGGATTAGATGGTGGTCTGGAATGCCAAGAAAAGACTACCTAATCAGGATCACATCAAAACAGATATCAAAATTTTTTAAGTATAACACTTTTATTAATTAGGGACGTTTCTCTATGTTCTCCCGCTTATGATGTACCTAAATTATCAAGTCAAGAGTTTTTCACTTGAAGCTTGAATCAGAGCAACTTTGGGGTAGTCACGTTTTATTTTTAGATATATTTATAATTTGATTGTACCATGCTTTTTTCGAATTTAAGTGGTTACTATTCTAGATTATTCTCTTCATAGTAATGTCAAGGATTTTCAAACATGTTTTCCACTTTCTACTCTCCTTGTGTTTGTATTATATGTTAGAATTACAATACCCGCGTTAGATAAAAAACGGAAGTTCCTAGCAACTTCTTTCTGGCGCCAAAATATTTAGATATATAAAATTATTACTACATTATAATTCCGCTGAGAATGATATACAATATATATTATTGTTACTGCCACTGTGTTATAGATTAGATTAGTTAAGAGGAGACAGAGGGGAATGTCGCATTGGATTTCCTTCACTGACTTTTCAAAACCCTGAAGAAGGAGGGAATAGCCTCCGAAACGTCGGTTTTATGAATAAAAAGATAGTGTAAATTATCTTCTTCTTTTTTTGGACTGCCTCATCAATATCCATTTAATTCACTTATCAGTCCATCTCCAAAAATTACTCCAATCTTATAAAATTATAATAGCATATTATAAGTATTTGCCTTCTGATGTATATTCAGTAACGTTATCAGATAGGAGCCAATTAATATATTTTTTTTAATCTACTTATTCATCCTGATAACGCCAGTGAATACAAAATATTAATATTTACAAATCAAGATTTTGAAATTTTTCGAAAAATCGAATTATAATGAATGAAAAGCTATCCAAAGGTTGTATCTAATGATTGAAATTCGGCAAACAAAATTGGATTAATAAATTGCATATCTCTGGAATGTTTCAGCTAACTCACCTAAGCAGTTCGCTTATAAAAAATTACAACATCACTGAAATGTGCAAAAAAAGTTTTCATCTTCTCCTCAAATTTACATCTCAGAAATCATTTGTGTGAAAAAAGGATTAGTTAATTAATAATTATTTTTTAAATGCTTCACAAATTTGATTAAAACCTGGTTTCATAATATACTTTCGTAATGCGGGAATCTATTTTCAATTTTCATATTAATAATATTGGTATCATTTATTTCGTAGTGCGACACTCTATTAAACAATCAAATTGTAAACAGGATCCCGATTCACGGACCAATGACTTTATTATTTCCAACTTTTACCTGGGATTAAACAATGTTGTCGCGCTGGACAATACCTGTGTAATATACACCTCCATCAAGAGCAGGCTATATAGGGAAGTTATTTTATTGAAAGCTTTCACGGTATGTGCTTGTGATTAGTGATGCGATCTCTCCAATGTGCTTTATAGAGAGACATTCGTCTGCAAACCGCGAGTCAAATGAATGGGATCCCTCCCTCTAGATGGGATGTGAGTTCGTGCTAGTATCATCCGATTCTTCCCCTATTCTATCCCAATTTCTATTCATCAGTTATTAATTAATTAACTTTTATCAAAAACATGCATTATCTAATATGAATATATATATATATATATATTAATTATTATTATTAGAGATTAGAAATGTCTGAAACGTCAAGAAAAATCATTTTTAAGCAGATTTTTTTCTTCTCTTGTATGTATGTATGTATGTATGTATGTGGTTGTCTTTTATAATTCCGATATCCACGATAACACAAGAACCGAATGTCGTAAGAGTTCTGGTGCTAAAATGTTTGTAAGTTAATATTTACCATTGTGACCAGGCTTTATTTACAGTGTCCATAATATTCTTACACGTGATTAAAAATATTAGAAACTTGAAAAATAATTTTTACTTCTCTCTTCTTTTTACTTTACCATACAGGGGTAAAGGTCAAGTATTGTAATCGTGCATGAAAAAAAGTTTGTTTGTTTTTTTGCTTCTATTATTCGAAATATCTCAAAAACGGTTGAAACTATTTTGATTAAAAAAATTGAGCGAAACCATGGCATTTCGGTCTATAACAAATCCTTAATAAGTGAACATCGAAAAAATTATATTTTTCGAGATGTTTTGTCAAAATAAATAATAAAAAATAAAATTGTGCGTTAGTCTGTGCGTTACCAAATTTTTGTGGACGGGCTAGCTCAAAAACTAGTGTGAATATCAAAACCAATTTTCACATGTAGTTTTGGTGCATTGAGATTAGCTGATTAGATTTTGGTGCATATCGAGCCAAAATTAAGAGGATGATGAGGGGGGGGGGTGCGGTAAAAAAATTAAAATTATTATTTTTTCAAAAATAAACTGCAACGTATCGTTGTTAAACTTTATCCAAAGTCATTTTAAATATTAATATGTATATTCCTTTATTAAATAACAATTCTACATTAAATTTTTGACTGGTTACCAATAATAATCGAAACGTCAAAAATTTAATGTAGAAATGTTATTCCTCAAGTATTAAATGAGAATCGAATGCTATTTTTGATTTTAACTCGATTCCTCCATGTCTTCAGCAAAGGTTACCAATAATAACCGAAACGTCAAAAATCCAATGTAGAATTGTTATTCCTCAAGTATTAGATGAGAATCAATCCCTATTTTTGATTTTAAGTAGATTCCTCTATGTTCCAGCAATGGTTACCAATAAAAACCGAAACGTCAAAAATGCAATGAATAATTGTTATTCCTCAAGTATTAGATGAGAATCAATCGATATTTTTGATTATTTATATAATATTTATGTCGATTCATCTATGTCTTCAACAAAGGTAACAGATAAGAAAACAACGCAGTTGCTATGGTTACTTAGGTATAAAATTTCCTCCCAAATTTTTATGGAATAAAGTACTAATGTTTGTGGATCGATATGTACTAAAACTAATCAGCGCTTCATTTTGTTAAAGTAATGGTTGGTTTTCAATTTCATTTTAATCCGTGCAACGGTGTGGAAAAAATCGTGGACGAAAAAAACGATAACATCCATTCATTCATCCGCAGGCACTTCCTGAAAAAATCGCACTTTGTGGCCTTTGGGCGAGACCCAATGTAATTTTTGGCAAAACATTCACGTGCTAAAATTCAACCTAATTGAATACCTACTACAATTTGTGACTTTAATTGAGTCCATGGGTTCCGTAGTCTTTACCTGAGGGCCCTTTGAAGTGACCCTTGCCTCGAGACCGATTACAATACTTTCTCCATGCTTCGCATTGGATAAAGTAATAGCAAGAAAAATGAAATTATAAACCTGAATTTTTATTTATTTATTTATTTATTTTTATTCCCCAAATCGAAGAACTGATTATATTTCTGTTTCAAAATTCAAAAAAACAAAAAATTGTCGTAGCCAATAAAATAAAATTTTGCACATTAATTTATATTATTAAACAACTTTGTCAATTTTCATTTCTCTTTCTTAAATTGTTCATTGATAAAAATATACTAAGTCTATAAATTTGCAGAAAGCATAGTGGATATAGAAAAAGTTTTCACTTTTTTCTCAACTTTTGCTATTTATTTATTATTGTTACTATTTTTTTTCCTTTGCTAATTTCTCATAAAAAACGAAAAACTAATAACCTTAGTTGTTGATGCACCTTGATCCCCTAACATATAATAAATAGCCTAAACCTAAGAAAGGGGATTTTGTCTTTGATGGGAAATATCTTGAATCGCAGGTGAGCAATGTTTGTTTTAATGCTTGATATCCGGCGACATGAGGTTTTCATCTCTAGATAACAAAATAAATTCCATATTTTGTTCTCCCTTTTGCCCGGGTGGCGTTTAACCGTTTGACGGGTTATTCGCTCCCTTTGCCGTCTTCCGCCAATAGTAGTTGTTGCGCTTATATTATCACTTGCGAGGAAGCCAGAAAATGATTTGTTTCGCACGTCGACTTCTCTTGGAAAGGTTCAAATTGTTTTGACGTGAAACTTAAAGAGGAGGATTGCAAACAAGTCCCACATCTCGTCAACTCTTTCACTCCCACGCCCCAAACAATTCGAGATTTAAAAATAAATTCAATAAGAATAGGGGACGAAAAAAAAGCCATTATGTGATAAATAAAATAGGAGAGCCCCTCATACGAATTTATTCAAAAGAGTGAAAAAAACATCAACCAATAATCATGGACATTTATCCATTCAAATGATTAAATGAACTAACTCAAATTATGTATAAAAAACAAACTTTTAACTGAATTATACGATTGCTGATCAGGAAATGTGGTTTAATTAAACAATTATTTATATTTCCTATCTTTCGGAAATTGTTTTTCTTCCTTCAGGGAATAAATATAAAAAAAAAATGTAAAAAGAAATAATTATATAATTTTCTCAATGCCAAGGTTCTTTACATCTGTTCGGAGCAGTAGCTTAACTTGGGTTATATTTAAGTGAACCCCGCCCCCCCCCCACACCTAAGCTTTAAATGATTTCCCTCTCTTAAACTTGAATTTAAAATTTTAAGTATGTATTTAAATAAATATAGGGTGGGGCATAAAGATCTCCCACATTTTGAAGAGATATAAAAAATGAAATAAAATTAACTAGAAAAAAACTGAATATATTTTTGAAAAGAACATAAAAATATATATTTTTAATGTGTTTTAAACATTATATGAGACTCATGGCGGGCGTCGTTGTTAATACATTTCTGAATGGATGCTCATTGCTCATACTGCTTCGACATTTTCTGGCGTTCTAACGGTCCTAGGTCTACCAGATGATTTCCTTTTCAGTGTGGATCCAGTTCCTCTAAGATTAGGAATCCATATCAAAATTGTTTTTCGATCTGGTAAGATTTTGGACCGAGTGCGAAATGTCCACGAAACGGTCTCTGCGTCCCTTTCCCAGAGCGGTTATTCTCATAATATGCTCAACAACTAAGCCTCGATGTTTACTGGCCCAACGCATGATCCATAGATAAAAGATACTGGCATGATCGGTACTGAAAACTTTCGAGACTAACCGACCGAATGAGCCTCACTTCACTTCTCTAGCCCCAATACTACTCGTACAGTGACTCAACAAAATGTGGGAGATCTTAATACCCCACCCTGTGTTTTATAGATAGATATCTTATGGATACCTACCTAATACATATTTTTAATAAGAAAATAAAATTTCATTTCCACGTATATTATACATTTATTTAATTGAATATTTTAAATAGAGAAGACAAATCTAATTTCGTTCCCCAAAAATATATGTTTGTGCCCTTCGTCAAGAAAGATAATTTTACAAAGGGTCTCCGCGCCAACATCTTGAGTGCGCCCCCTCCCCAAACCCTTATATTTTAAAATATTTTTTTAGCTTGTTCGAATTGCTCCCCCACAGCTCTTGCGCCCCACCTCCCACCACAGGGGCGTTACTTATGCCACTTCAGAGATTACAAGAATTATGTTTTTTCAACCATATTATACAACATGTAATATTTCTTCTTGAGGAACTAATCTACTAATTTTCAAATCGAAACAAAGTTTTATGAGAATTGAAATATATACGCAATACATACTACCTAATGTAATGTTTTTAATTGTTGATTTGAAATATTATTTCAAGGTGGACTATATATTGTGAAATTACAAAGTTAATTAAACTTATCTAGCATTTCACCCACGTTCTAAACTTACAAATGCTGATAGTTAGTAGAATGATACTCGAAATAACAAAGTTGATTGTAATAAATATACATATATATATATATATATTTATATTGCGATATCAAAGGGGATTCGTCCCCTCAGGAGTTGACTCGGAGAACTAACTGCCCGTTAAAAATATAATATTAAAGTCATAACTTTTTCTCAAACGTAATCCTTCTCAGTTACTATATTGGTGTCCGATAGACATAAAGTACCTTCTTATTGCAGTCACTAAAAGTATTTTCTAAAGTTTCTGGGGATGATTTTGAACAAAATAATCAACTTACACCACCCATAGTTAGACTTTAAGGACTGGTTTGTTGACCTTCGGTCAAACTCCAGATTAGATTTTGCTGCTAAATGAGAACCTTCAGATATACTATGTAAAAACTAATTTTACTCTAGAGCTAGAATGACCGTCTATCAAGCTTAAACAGAATTAAACAATCCTGAATGCATCTATTGAACATCCCTCGTAGTAGTTTTATTGTACGTTAACTGTTTTTTGTATATACTAACTATCTCAGATAGGCAAGTTCATTCTGATGCTTATAGAAACTATTTTGAAAAAAAATGTGTAGGCTTATAACTGGTTTGTTTACCTTCGTTCGAAATAACGTATATCTTTGACATTGATATCAGAATATGGGGGGGGGGGGGACCAATCACCTAAAACTAGAGCCAAAAATGCGACAGTTTTTTTAACCCTAATGCTAAATTGAACTTGAGCCAAGCTTAGCCGGAAGTAGACAATCCCTCCATAACTACATCTATTGATCTTGAACATACAATGTTTCGCCTCTAATTCCAAATTCGACTCAAGTTTTGATTGATATTATAATAATATATCTTTACATTAGCTTAACCGGGCACCGCGGGGGATGGTAGGTAGTTGTGTACAAATATACTGATAAAGATCAATTTATTAGTAGCTCTGACCATGTCGAGGGGAAAGAAAAAAGGCAACGAGCTGCAAATAGCGCCACATTCGCGATGAAGACCAGCCATTTGTCAACCAAGCGGAAAGGACCAAGACTAGGCACAGGATTAAATCCTTAGGATAATACATTGGTTATATATTTCCTGGAACCATTTCTAACGATGACTTTTTGCTTTTTTTAACCCCAGCTAAATGAAGTCCATAGATGTCTTAATCACTGATTCCGCGTTGACAAATTCTTCTTCTTCTTCTAACATTTTTTACAGCATGCCAGAGAAATAAGGAAAACATTTTTGGAATATTTAATTTTAATGATATATACTGAATCAGAATTTTGTTTTGCTTTAAAACACCCACCCTTAGTGTAAATATATAAATGTATTTTTTTTTCTAAGGACCGGCTCTAGATCTGATACAAAATTTTCAACACTTGATAATCATTTTTTTATAGGCGCTAAAACATTACAATTGGAATCGGATTACAAAAAAATCTTGAAATTATTTTTTAGATATTTGCAAATAAATAATCCACAATTTTCTAAAGAGTAAATTTATAAAAAATCTAAAAATTTCTATAATTTGCCCCCCCCCCCCCCCCACCTTCGCCCCCATGCAGTCAATTTTGATAGTTGAATTTTACAGGAATAGTTTCTTAAAGTAATAAAGAATAACTCTACAAAATTTGATCAAGATCGGAGAGAGTTTTAATTTTTGCCCCCACTCACATTTTGGATAGTTGAGGGAGGGGGGTCGGATTACAAAAAATCTTGAAATTATTCTTTAGATATTTGAAAATAAATAATCCACAGTTTTCTAAAGAGTAAATGTACAAAAAAGCTAAAAATTTCTATATTTTGCTCCCACCCCCCTTTCGCCCCCATACAGTCAATTTTGATAGTTGATTTTTACAGGAATACTTTCTTAAAGTAATAAAGAATAACTCTACAAAATTTGATCAAGATAGGACAGAGTTTTAATTTTTGCCCCTACTCACATTTTGGATAGTTGGGAGTCGAATTTCAAAAAATCCTGAAATTACTTTTTAGGTATTTGTATTTAGAATTTTATTAAGTAAAAATCAAGTAGATATCTTATCGTTCTTAATTGAAAATGCGTAATTATTGTAAACACATTGCAAAGATATTTTGCCCCTTTTGACCTCTTTAGGGGTCGAATTTCAAAAAATTCTGAAATTACTTTTTAGATAATTTAATTTAGTATTTTTATAAGTAAAAAGCAAGTAGATATTTTATTGTTCTTAAGAGATATCGCATAATCAGGGAAAACACACTTTGCCCCTTTTGACCCCCTTAGGGGTCGAATTTCGAAAAATCCTTTCTTACTGAGCCCCTACGTCATAAATGTAATATCCTCTCCAAATTTCATGTTTCTATGTCCAATGGTTCTGGCTGTTTTGATGATGAGTGAGTGAGTGAGTGTATCGGGCAAAGAATTTTATATAATATATATATATATATATATAGATAGATAGATATATAGATAGATTACTATTATTGGATAAAAATACTTGGTAGGTTTCACATTAATGTGAAACCTACCAAGTATTTTTATCCAATAATTTTAAAAAATGTTTCACCAAGTACCAACACCAAATTCCTTAAAAACTAAGATAGATTACTAGCTGAATGATCCGTGACTCCATGAATTCAATATTTCGGCCCAACCAAAATAATTATCTTCCAAAACACTTACTTGAGATATCGAATTCTTTCTTATTGTTCGTTCACAAAGATAGAATTAACTAATTAAATGTTTTTTAAGAATTTTAATTTAAGCTGACTAGATTGAAATTGATCAAGTGAGTTTATACAAACATCACCTAAAAATGATCACTTTAGGACACCTACACTCCATGATAAAAAAATCATTTTTCATTTTGAACTCCACAAAAAATTAAACTTATCCTAAAAATATTCTTTTAATTAAAATTTTAATACGATTATGGTAATATTCGAGAAACCTTCCCCTGAAATAAAAACCTATCAAGCGCAGGAGAAAAACTGATTAGGTAAGTTTCAAATGGAAAAAAACCATCGAAATGCTGTTTATTTAAATATTAAGTCAAAAATACATATGGATTAAATTAAAAATTATTTTTCCATTATCTGTTTTCTGGTTTCTATAATATATTCATTCATTTATCATTATTTTTTGATCCCCGCTAATTATTCCAATGTATTATCCATGCATTCTGAAATTCGTTCAAGTGCTATTCACATTATTTGAAATAACAATTAAATTCTACGCACCTACACATGTTGAAATCCTCGAGACCAAAGGTATTTTCAAATAAACGATAGAAAACTTATAGGGCTATTTCGATTGGTCGACAGTGTGTAATAGGCCTTAGTCCAAACGTATATTTTTACTTGAAAAGTTTTTATTTTTGCCGAGAGTTAGCAGAGTTGTTGATTCATAAAGAGAAACAAAGAGGTTGTCCTCTGCTTGATGCAAATATACATACACACATATATATCAAATATATATATATATATATACAATTATACATATATATTTGTGAGTATGTTTATTTGCATTAAGCAGAGGATAACCTCTTTGTTTCTCTTTATATATATTTTTTTAGATTTTGAAAATGTGCTATTTACATTAGGTCTTTAACGAAAACATTAATGATGACTCCAAATCGCTTTTCTCTAATTGACATTACATTGATGCTTAATTAGAAAGATTTTTATTTCAAAAAAATACAAACATACAAAAGAAACAAAAAAAAAATAAAAACAACGAACAACAAAATAAAATGTCGTTATGTTAATTTTATCGAGAAATCAACGCTTTTGTCTAGAGAAGTTTCTTTCGGTTTTTTAATTAAACTCCGTAATGAAGAATCAAAGTGGACTTTGGACTCATTTTGGGACAGGATGTAGCTGAGAGGAGTTGGTATCCACGGGATGAGCCTAATCTTGGTTAAAATCTACCAATTGGTTTCCCAACCTTCGATTAATCGTTGGGCAGAAGAGAGTTCGCTCGAGAGGAAGCGAAACAGGTTGATTTTAGGACAGAATCAAGCTTCTTATAAAGAAACGGGAACCGCACGTAAACTTAAAAAAACAAAACGCGGGATCGCTGTTGTTAACCAGGCAGGCGATCGTAAAACTTTCACATTATATTCTATAGAATATTAATGTGAAAGTAAAAATGGCAAAATTAATTTACATTATATCACACGTACTTATATAGAAAAAATTGTCTATAATTTTTTTTTTTTTTTTCAATTTTTGACTTCTATTTTTGAAGTCTATTTCCAGTGGTACTAACCGATTCAACTCAGGGAACAATTAATCCGTCAAAATCTAATTTGACCGATTTAACTCGAACATACGTATAACTCAAAATGGCTTCATAATTCGAAATCAAAACGTCAAAAATACTAGACAATTTTAAAAACAAAAATTGAATATAATCTTTGGTAGTCAAAACCGAAAAAAATTAGTTTCCAGTTTTTTACTAAAACGAATAACTGGATATATTTGTTTAATTAAAAAAAATCTTATATACTGGTTGCTTACCTACTTCATTAAAATAAAATCATCATTGAGTAGGTATACAGTTTCAAGACTAGTTTGACGCAACCACCCACCTCTTCTCAACTTTAGCTCTTTCTCTTCTCTAAAAATCCAACATCCCATATATTTCTTTATCTGGGTAAAATAATTCAATCTAGGGTTTCCATCTTCATCATCATCATAATTGAGTACACAGTCCTAAGACTAGTTTGACGCAACCACCCGTCTCCACTCGGCTCTGTCCCCTGCCAGCTGTTTGACCTCTTTAAATGTCTCTCATCCCATATCCCAAATTATTTAGTCGAAATATTTTGATCTGGGCCTTCCCCTTTTTTTCCTACCTCACCTCCAAGATATCATCCCCTAAGCAATTCAATTCCCCGTGTCTCAGTGTGTGCCCCGTCATCTGACCACTTCTCTTCCTCAGACTCTTCCACAAGGTTCTTCTTTCCCCGAATCTTCCAAGAACTTCTTCATTTGTAATTCTATCCATCCACTTGATATTCATCATTCTTCTGTAGCACCACATTTCGAAAGCTTCCAATCTTTTTCTCTCCACTTCTCCAATCGTCCAGATTTCAAACCTTGATTTTCTATAATATTCCTTAGCAACCATCCGTGCCCTATCACTTTGGCTATTCTTTTCTTGAGATTCTTCAGGGAATTCTTTATCTACTCATATAATTTTTAATATTCTTCTATAGCACGACATTTCTAAGGTCTTCAGTCTCTTTCTCTTAGCATTTCCAATCATATAGGATTAAATTAAATTGAATTAAACCCTATCTTAGCTTGAGCTATTCTTGATTTAATTTCTTTTTGGTTTCTTCCGTCCCACGTGCTTTTCCTTTCCAGATAGCGGAATTCCTTAACTTATTCTAAGTTCTCCCGTTTTATTTCTATTCACTCCTGTCTCATTTGTTCTTTTTTTCTAAAATAAAATGTGTTGGTTTCCCATTTTACAGAATGGTGATTTAATGCTTCCTTTTTGTTCCAAAAACAATAGCCAGTCATCTATCCGAAATTCGGATGAAATAGAAGGAAATTTAGCAAAGGCTAAGTACTTTCAGAATACACTAACCTTCAATTGCATTCAAAAAAAAAAAAAAAATAAAAAAAAAAAATCGAAAATTGGAGAAGCAAAATTAAATAAAAGGGGCATTCATATATAAATTACTTTTAAAATTATTTTTTTAATTTAGTTCGAAATCTATATTTGGGGAACTCAATTCATTTTATATTAAAAAATTAAAACTGATAATAATTCAACTTGTTCATTTTATTTTTTAATGAAAAAATTCTGGCCACCACGTTGACATTGGAGCCCATTTATTTATCTTAAATACCCAAAATCTTTATTTTATTTTCAACTCACTGGTGTATGGTAGATACGGCGAATGTACAGTGGGTCCTTTCTAGAAAATTGGAAATGATTGCCCATGACTTGTGCTCGCTCTTGTTCAAGCTTTTTCTCCCGCCAAGTCTGAAGATAGGATGTGCAGATAACATAGAAAAGCCTCCTAATCTCCAAATAGACATTGTTTTTTTTCTTTATTGAACGTTAAGAGTTCGGAATTTTTTCTACAACTTCTCAGATGCTTCTTCGCTCTTGGTAACAATGGCTTGAGTAACTCTGCCATGAATGCCACTGTCATGGGTGGCACTGCCTTATAGATGTCTCTGACTGGGGTACACTGACAGCTTCCCCCCTTATTTGAGGGGTATGAGGAGTCTTAGGATCTCCCTTCTTTTAAAGGGATTAATCTTCTTGTCCGTTCCAGTAAAAGGATCCTGTGACTTTGTTTGCCTGGTTCATTACCAAAGGAAGGAACACTTATATTTTACTTTTATATTTAAGGTACATAGTCACTAGCCGGAGATGTGTCAGCTAGGTTTTTGGTAAAATCGTGGCACTCTGCTTCGGTGGCTACTATATACATTTTTTTAAGATTTTCTCGAAAACGGCTATAACAATTTTGATTTATCTCGATGTACTTATCTAAAAATAGATGGTCTTTAATATCTATACATTTTGATTTTGAACTACAATGCTTTGAGATACTTAAAGACAGAATTGCATAAACATTGACAGAGTTCCGTTTTACATTTGTAAACTAAATTACAAAAAAATAAGTACCAAACAAATGAGATAAGATAGAATGCAAGAAGGGGTGCACCAGTAAAGATCCAGCCCCTATGGATCTCGAAAGATCCTTGATTTACCGAAGAGAAGGGGAAGTTGATTAAGTGAGAGGGTGTAGACGTAGGTGTTTATGAACTCGGGTTTTGAAGGTTTGAAGATTATATGTGCTGGGAAAGATGGAGGCTGGGAGAGAGTTGAAGTCATGGATATACGTATTGGCGAATGAAGTGGTCCGGCATTTTTCTAATTTGACCGCGAAAGAGTGTTGGGAGTCGGAAAAAAAGCTACGTGCAAAGCATGCTTTGAGGGTAATTATTGATTTTATCTCATCAGAGCACCTGCCGTGATAGTATCTATAGAAAAGGGAAAGGGCAGAGACATTTCTTCGATGAGCTAGCGAGTCGAGGGAGTCGGTGAGGGTATAATCGCCAATTAGCCTGACGGCTCGTTTCTGAATTGCATCCAGAGTAGCAAGAGAATATTTAGAGGCTCCTCTCCATAGATGAGAGCCGTATTCGAGACAGGGGCGGATTTGGGCCTTGTAGATGGTGAGAAGATGTGGGGGCTTGAAAAATCGCTTGGACCTGAATAAGTAGCCAATCTTCCTTGCTGCAGATTTAGTCACAGAGGAGATGTGTTCATTCCAAGACAGGACAGATGCGACAGAGACGCCCAACATGGATAGGCTGTCACACATTTTCAGGGTATTCGAATCGAAGTGAATGTCTGTTTTATTTTCGCGCCTAGAAATTAGACAACATTGAGTCTTGTTTGAATTAAAGCTAACTAAATTTTGAGAGCCCCATTTATTCAGTTTGTCTAGGTCGAGAGTGATTGAGGAGGCAACATTGATTCGATTATTCGGGAGTGAGGGTTTGCTGTGCAGAGTGCTATCGTCTGCGTAACAATGAGTGGGGTTTTTGATTGATAAGGTCGCTTATATAAATTAGGAAGAGTGTGGTGGAGATTACAGAGCCTTGGAGGTTACCAGCGTTTGTGTAGAACGATTCAGATGATATTCCATCCACCACAACTTTGATACTACGGTTTGTCAGAAAGCTTTCTATCCATTTGTGAAGTGTTGGTGTGAATCCAAAGACTGTCAGTTTGGCAAGAAGATTTTTGTGCCAAACCTGGTCAAAAGATTTTGAGATATCTAGGGCTACAGCGAGGGTTTCTTTTCCGGCCTCTAGAGTTTTGTTCCACGCGTGGGTGACATAGGTTAAGATGTCGCGTGTGGAACGATTTTGTCTAAATCCATATTGCCTATCGTGAATTATTTTATTATTTTCTAAGTGACTAAAGACGTGTTGGTTTATAACCATTTCTATTATTTTGGAAAGAACAGAGGTGATCGCGATAGGTCTGTAATTAGAGATTTGTGAAAAGTCACCTTTTTTAGGAATAGGTGTGACTCTGGCTATTTTCCAGCTTTTGGGGAATATGCCCGATTCATAAGAGAGTTGGAATAGATTGGATAAAATAGGGACAAGTTCAGGGGCGCATTTTTTAATGAGAATTGGTGGGATGTCATCCGGGCCAGCGGCGGAGTTGGATTTTAATTATTTAATGGCATTTATGATTATCTGAGGCCTGAAAATTATTTTGCCCATGAGGTTGGTTTGGGGGGTATAAGTGGGCGGGTTAAGCCCTTTGTCATCTAAAGTGGAGTTAGTGGCGAAATAGGAGGCTAGTGATTCAGTTTTTTCAGTGGGGGTCGAAGGCACTGAGCCATTTGGGTGGAAGAGGGGCGGAAGTGAGGGAGACGCGAAATTTCTATGCAATAGCCTTGTGTAAAGATAAAAAGGCCCGTTTTCCATTGGGGCAAGATGCGAGACTGTCAGCTATCCTCTGATCAAATGATTTTTTTGCTAAAGAGATAATTTTTTTGCAAGAACTTCGCGATTTGGTAAATGCAATTCGGTCACATTCTAGACGTGAAAGTTGCCATTTTTTAAAAGATTTGATTTTTTCACGGACGGCCTCTCCACATTATTTACCAAACCAGGGCTTAGAATCCTTGTTTCCCTTAATCGATTTTGAGGGGGGGCATAGTTTTCTAGGCCTGTTTGTATTGCATTTCACAACATGTGCTTTAACGCAAATAATGTTCCACAATTTCAATATATCGTATCTATTTTTTGTACACAATGTAGGTTGAATCCTTTTTGCAAAATAAAGACGATATGCAAATAAATACCGTTCGTGTTACAGCGCCATCTATTGGTGAATTTTGGTATTATTATTTTTTTATTTAATAAATGTGAAGCACATCATTTGAATTATCTGTAGTTCAAATTTTATCTCATTTGGACTAATAGATTCTAGATCCTTCTAAAGTGGTCAACTTATTTCTTGATAACCCTGTATTTACGAATTAGCTCTAATTAGAAATATTTTTTTTTTACTTATGGAAAGTGGTGTAGGTTTTAGGTGAAACATGATGTTAGTTAATAGAGTAAAGGGTGTGTAGTTTCACAGTGAATGAAATAAAACTCAAAGAGGTTTATACAAACTCAATATATTTCGGATTATTAGTCCATCATCAGGAGTTTACAAGACAATACTAATAATAATTGAACGAGTGGTCGCCATTCTTGACATTCAAATCATGGTTACCAATATAACAAAATATAACATTCAAATCTTACACAAGAAAAACACCAATGAAAATTTAAAATTTAAAAAATTTAAAAAATTGTTTTACAAAGATTTTTCTTTTTTAATTATAAAATATATAAATGTAAATATAAGAAATCTAAGTAAATATGAATATTAATATAAATAAAAATTACAAGTATAAATATAAAGTCTTTTTAGAATTAAATATTTTTTTTTATAAATTTGAATCTCTGTGTAGTTTATACAATAAATAAATTATTAACTTGATTTATTTTATTTTAGTATACCTATACGAAATTATAAATTAACTTTAAATTATAGATATAAGATTTTGACTTTTAAACAATCTAAAAATATTCACTAAATTAGAAAATTATTTATAAAGTTTCCAAATAGAAAGGAGTTAAAAAACAATTTAGAATTAATTAAGCTATAATTAAAACCCTCTAAATATTGTTAGATGAATAAGCAGCTGTAGAAAGTAATTGTATCTGAAAATGACATTGCGTCATGGCGTATCAAAGGGGATAAAATCTACCCTTTAAAGGGGTTTAGATTGAATAATGACTCTGATAATAATATTTATCAAATCAACATAGGCAAGGGTGCAAATGATGTGGGTGTACATTTTATTTATGGAATGCGGGAGTCTCAAAATAGATAAGCACTGTTAAGCAAACAGGGTTCTATAGATACCGTGTTTGTAAGTTTTTCATTGTTTTCCTTTCATTTTACACTTCTTGGTAAACCAATTGCCAGATCAAAACGAAATATGTTATATATTTTTTCAACAAAGAATCACTAGAATTTTGGTTCATTCATTGGTTTTCATTTGAGATATATAGAGGAATAATTTAAGACACGGTACGCCCTTAATAATTCCCCACAAAGTCTGCTTAGCGCGTAGCACGCGAATCGCCGACTCCACATCCCTTTGTGGTTAAATTGGAAAAGTGCAGGACCATTTCATTCCAGAATAAGCTTAGCCCCATGACTTTAAGGAACTGGAACTCTCTCCCGGCCTCCGTCTTTCCTGACACTAAGCTTCAAACATTCAAGACCCGAGTGCTCATACGCCTCCATCATTTCGCTTGATCAATCTTTCCTTGTCTTCGGTAATGCAAGCCTCTTTCAAGATTAATATAGGGGCTGCATCTTCTTGGTATGGCTCTTCCTTGCATTCACTCACATAAAAAAAAAATAGTGATTAAAGTAAAACTTTTTTGACATTGTGGCAGATACTATGATTAAACTAAAAATAAACAAGTCATGTTAGAATCTAATAGTATCTATTACTATAATATTTAGCTTGCACGACGGCGTGGGAAAAAATCGAATTTAGGCCGCCAAAAGTCCGAAAAATGACATTCTACAAACGATAGATAGCTTACTGGAATTGACTTAGGATTGATTAAGCGCTGTAAAGTAATATTAATTTAAAAAAAATTCTCGCAAATGAGTTAAAAAATTTTACTCACCCTATAAGACACTTTTTAGACGCCCTATAGTGTTATTTGGATAATTAGGGATGATCTGGTACGCGACTTACCCTCCCCTGATTTCTATTTTCACGTTATTGATTATATTTCTTTGCAAAAACAAATATTTGAATTATGATTTTCCCGGAATTCGATAAAGACAAAAAGTCGACCAGTTTATCAAAATAGATTTTAGTTTAAATCGAGCTTTCCACACGTCAAGTTGGATTCTTTCTTGTGCATTATAGAAGAATATTCGATCTTTTCCACATCAAGCCTGAAATTGAGTAAATAAATACTTCTAACCTTCTATTAAGAATCTGTTTACAAAAAATTTAATATTTTACCTGTCTATCGTTGTAAGACTGCGATACATTGATTAATTTGTTTGGTATATATTTTAAAAATATTTTAACGGACTTATGAATAACCCTGTACTTTTTGTGGAATTAAAAGCTTTGTAAAATTATAAATGAAATAAAAGTTTCAATTATCCGAAGAATAAAAGCCAACACACAAGTTACATATTTAGGGATTAATGTATGTGAAAATATGTTAATATTTCTCTCCTACCCTTCTTAGTGGTTCTTAATTCCCCAAAAATGTATTTTACTTACATAAAGTCAACGTATTATCTTTAACAAGAAGATGCACACTTTTTTAAATCAATCCTTCTCCAAATACACATAATATAAGTATCTATCCGTCTTCACGAATTGAATCAACAATATATATATATATATATTATATTGAATTAGCAAATATTTACATTAATTTAATTATAATGGTTGAATAAATGAGAAGATATAATATAATCCCGAGATATAAATGTTAATTATCTATTTAATGCGCTGAAATGCAAATGTAGACGGCGGGGATTTCGCAGGTCATACCGAATTGATATTAATTTGAGCCCGAAAGGAGGGCCGTCGTCCCGAATAATTTCATGCAAGACTTACAATACCGATTTCCCTTAATAAACCATTCATCATTCTCGTAGCGAATTCTAAACAAATGAGAGTGAAATTTAACGTAAAAGTGAAAATGTTATGATTTGGTATTTTTTGAGCTAGAAAGTTGAAACTTGGAGCAGGGCTGCACTTCATACAAATTACTATGCCAAATATCAGCCTGCTAGCTACAATATTTCGATAGCTCCTCAAATTACACGTCGTTTTTTTTCTTATTTTTTTTGAACCCGAAGTTCCTAAGTCAAATATAAATTATACAATTTGTCCTGCATGATTACAATAGTTTCCATTACATTAAAGTGTCCAGAAAGGTGGGACTGTCTCACATTTGGGTTTCTTGTCCTACATCGAAAATGTCCCACATTAGACAATATTTTGTCTTTTTGATTAAAAAAAATTATATTTATTAATAATTTATATTTTTACAAAGTCGCTGTTGTGATTTAGCGACACTAGAGCCCGTCTCGAAAGACTTTTGTGATCATGGTGATGTGGAATATAATTATGTATGCGCTTGCTGGACTACAATAAAACCAGATGGTTAGCATTACTGCTTTCAACTGAAAGAGTTCTAAAACTATATTCCCTATTTTTTGTCTACTGAAGGCGGGCCTTGCAGCTAGTATGATAATAAAATAATTATATACATACAGATTCATGTCCTACATTCCATTGTAAAACTCTGGTCACTTTACATTACATAGTACATAGGGTAAGCTATAGAAAATAAATTATAAATACAAGCGACCTTTTTTCGTATTGTATAATTTCGGGAGATCTAATTAAAATTAGCCAAACCCCCCGGGAAAGAGGTAGTTCCACTTCAAAAAACAAAAAACAATCTCAAGCTGCTGCATCAAGATAACATTTCGGAATCGATAGAAACGTCAAAGAAAAACATTTCCCCCGAGTTTATTGGAAGCTGACGCCGTAGTCGTCCCTTTGCATGTTTATCTTAATAATTGTGTCAAAATTTTTGAACATTACATCGATGCATTCGTAACGGAACTTTCATCTTGATAAGTAAAAAGATGTGCAGACAAAACGTGCTCCCAACCCATGAGAGAGAAAAAATATTTAAAGTCATAATAAAGTGAATTGTCTATTTTGAAAAGACATCACGAACTTGAGGGGGAAAATTGTATACAAATATTCTAATTGTGCACGAATTCGATTTAATCAGAATGAAATCATTGATTTATTCTATTGAATATGATGATAATCATTATTTTCGAAATATAATAATACTAGTGCCGAAAAGGCTTGATTTAATCCCCTCAAAAGAGTAGAAACTTTTGTATGGATTTTATATGGTAAAACAGGAACAAAATATTAAAAGAATCATTCATATAATTATAATAAAATGTTGTATTTTTTTATTTTATTTTTTTCTAAGTTTAAAAATCCTACAAGGATAAAGTGACCAGAAGTCCCACATTTGGTGGGACTGTCCCTCATTTGGGTTTCTTGTCCCACAACGAAAATGTCCCACAAAGTGTCCCACATTGGACAATATTTTATCTTTTGGATTAAAAAAATTTATATTTATTAATTATTTATATTTTTACAAAGTCGATGTTGGGATTTAGCGACACTAGAGTTCGTCTTGAAAGACTTTTGTGATCATGCTGATGTGGAATATAATTATGTATGCGCTTGCTAGGCTACAGCAAAACCAGATGGTTAGCATTACTGCCTTCAATTTAAAGAGTTCTAAAACTATATTCCCCTTTAAAATCATATTTTTTTGTCTACTAATAACTGTCCAAATGTCATCTGCTTTGCATTGGATAAAGTAAAAATGGGGAAATGGATTTTTTCAGGGTAGTCACACCCTTAACTGATCTACTAATTTAGTTGTCTAAATATCAGGGGCTCCCATTATAGGAGGTATGTATAGCTATTAAATGACGGGACTGTGCTTAGAAATGTTGAAGGCTATATTGCAAGTGAAGTGCAATTTCTCCAATGTGAGGAATTTTGTAACAACATATCATAAAATGATGAATTATTGAAAAAAGTTCAATTTCATCAGAACCGTTCGAGTGATTATATCTTTATTTGTTATGTTGATGATCTAATAGCAATTTAATTGAGCCTTGTCCAGCCCCCTCGTTTTCTTGACCTATTGTAGAATCATCGTCTCTGCTCTTTTCTTTTTTTTTTTTTTATAAAAACTACTACGGGGTTTGATTTAACGAGTTTTAAATTAATAAAGCCATATTCGCAGGAAGAACGCGATTTTCAAACAGTCAACACTCTTATGCTAACAAAGTGAAATTTCCCAGGAATAAAGACATTCATAAACTCTTTTATCTCTACGACTTCTATAAATTGGAACTTTCTTCCCGCTTACATCTATCACACGACCTACAACCTTGAATATTTGTTTCGGATTCCGAAATGAATAAGGGGAGGGGGGGGGGGGGAGAGAGATTTATATACTAAATTCAAATTATCGCTATACTTTGATGAATCTTTTTACACGAAATATCTGTCTACGTGAAATTGATAAAGTGATATGGGAAAAGATTTCGATTAAAATAACAATATAGTTTCATATTTTATTTTATTTTAATATAAGCGGGTGGAATTTGTATCTGGATGGCTACATCAGTTTTTTTCATTTGTAATTATTCTTTTCAAATATTTTAAATTTACTGTTGTTTTTTTTTTTATTTTATTTTTTATTTTTTATTTTTTTTTTGTTTTTAATTTCGGATCGTTTCTAATAAATTTTCATTTCTCTATTAATTTCTCTTTGTTCGGATAATTGCCAATAAATTAGATTGCAATTTTTAAATAAATAAGTTTATGACGTGACTATTATTAAGTAATTAAATTGACTTACGGTGAAAATAGACTTTTTCAAACAAAGGACAATACCTACATTACGGCGCTTTATTCAAATGTAATCATAAATCTCTGTAGAATTCTTAAAAGCTCTATAGATATTTAAAAGAAGATATATGGTAAATATAAACTCGATCAGTATTTGACAACTAATTTAAGTTAAAAGGAACATAGAACGAATAGGATCTATAATAGTAATAAATAAATAATAAATGTTTATGTAATCTGTAAGTTTGTTCTAAGATTACAAAGATGATGTTGAAAAGTAACTTGAATGGGATCCCATTTAAATATACAACCAAAAAGGATTGAAGTATATGTAGAAAGAGAGAATAAATTAAATAAAAATTTAAATAAATATCTAATATTGAAAAAAAAAACTTAGTGTGAAATTTATAAGGATTATTTAAATTAAATTAGCAGGTTGATTGAGGTGTAATATTTAATATTAATAATTTCAATAATATTTTATTATTATAGACTGTTATCTGAAATATTTTTAAATAAAAATAAGTATATTCATTATATTTTTTTTTTATTCAAGCAACTAAATAACAGACATTAGTGAAAGAAAATTATTTGAATTTAAAATTAATATAATCAACAAACCTAACCAAGCTAGAACTACAATAACATGCAAATTTATTTTTATTAATATTTTAATGATACGAAGGGTAAAAGATAAGTCAGAATTTATTTTAGTGTTTTGAAATAAAATTAAAAGAGGAGAATTTTATGTACAGTCAAGAGTTTCATCTATTTGAGTGGAATCTTGGTAGTCTGTAAAAGATGGATAATTTTGGATTTTGGAAATATTAAAGCAGAAAGAGGCAGTTAAGCAAATTGAAAAAAATAGCATAAGTAATCCCAGAGATTTTATTCGAAGATTATTTTAGACATAGGAAGGATTTTCAAAATAATTAATTAATATTTTATTTTAAAGAAACCAAATAAAAATTCAAAGATGTGCGGTCGGGGGACCCCTGTCAGGCACGAAGTTCCTTACGTTATTTTAAAAATATTAGAATTCATAAAATACGGGCAAAAATTAGATCCCCCTTAAAAAATCACTCTCTATAAATACTGGCTAGTTTTAATAATAATTGTACTTATAACTCCATTATTTTTTTGAATATATTAAATCAAAATGTGTATAAAATTACTATCTTTAGATTTTAAAGTTGAGAATTATTTAAATAACTCCATATGAAATTAATATTATATAAAAATTTTACATTATCTAATCAAAATAAATCAATAACTACTTTATGATTAAAATGGCAATTTTTTTTTAGTTTTTTTTTTTATTCAGGATTTTGGATTTAAATATTTTTTTATTTCCGGTTAGAAGGAAGATGGAGGAAATGTAGGAGGAAATGTAGAAATAAAAATAAAAACGTGAAATATTCTCATTCATCTTTTGATTTTAGATATTTCTATACAGCAAAAAAAATCATTTGCCAATTTCTCATAAGTACTAAATATAAGCTAAATTGAAAAATATTGTTCAAATTTTAAATAAAATTCACCAAGTAAATAAAAAAATAATCACTTATATGTGTAGGTACATTTTCGAAAGAGAAGTTTCGTCAAAAACTAGCTAAAAAATCTCATCAGAATGACTAACATTTCGAAACCTATTTCTGAAGTGTGAAGTCGAAACGTAGTATATTATAATCAGATTTTCTCATTAAAAATGTTCATTCTAAAGGATTTTACCCAAAATTTCTCTTTCGAAGCATCAAATCTACTATGTGCTGTGTTTTTACTTTATCCAATGCAAAGCATGGGAGAAAGTATTGCAATCGGTCGCGCGGCAAGCGCGACTTCAACGGGTCCTCAGGTAAAGACTACGGAACCCATGGACTCAATTAAGGTCACAAATTGAAGTATTCAATGAGATTGAATTTTAGCATGTGGCGGTTTTGCCAAAAGCTACCTGGAATCTCGTCGAGAGGCCAAAAAGTGCCATTTTTTTTGGAAGTGCGTGCGGATGGATGGATGGATGGATGGATGGATGTTATCGTTTTTTTCGTCCACGATTTTTTCCACACCTTTGCACCGATTGAAATTGAAAACCTACCATCATTTTAACAAAATGAAGCGCTGATTAGTTTTTGGTACATATCGGCCCACAAACATTAGTATTATACAACATTATTTATTTCAGTACTTTTTTAGTTTTTTCTAAATATCTTTAAAATGACTTAACCAATTTTGATGAAATTTAATATCCTAATTAAGTACCTTGGGGCCGACAAAAAAGGTTAAATAAAGTTTTTAGTAAAATTATATTTTAAAGTTTGAGTTGTTTGCCATAAAAGAATTGTCTTTTTGATTTTAAGTCGATTCTTCCACGTTTTCAGTAGAGGTTGCCATTAATGGTCAAAACATCAAAAATGGAATGGAATAAGGTTATTCCTCTAGTATTAGATGAGAATCGATCGTTATTTTTGATTTTAAGTCGATTCCTCCATGTCTTCAGCAATGGTTACCAATAATAATCGAAACGTCAAAAACCTAATGTAGAATTGTTATTCCTCAAGTATTAGATGAGAATCGGTGGCTATTTTTTGATTTTAAGTCGATTCCTCCATGTCTTCAGCAATGGTTACAATAATAACCGAAATGTCAAAAATCCAATGTAGAATGGTTATTCCTTGACTATTAAATGAGAATTATTTTTAATTAATGTCAACATGAACTACAAATTGCAAGTGATATCTGATTAATAATAAAGGAACAAACATATTAATATTTCAAATGAATTTGGATAAAGTTTAGCAACGATCCGTTGCAGTTTATTTCTATTATCTTTAGTAGCTTAAAATATGACAGGTCCTGCTTGAATTTTAAATTCGATTCAACTAAACAACCCTTAGAAACTCTTCAAATGAACTTTTAATTATACCGTATGAGTGAATATTACAATTATATAAATAGTTTGGATGTTATTCAGTGGTGTCGTCTCAAATTTAGTACGGCCGGAACGCTGAAATCTCGGAGGGCCTGAGGGATCTGAGGGTCCTTCCCCGGAATATTTTGGAAATAAATGTTCCCAAAACCAGTGCCTGAACGGTGTTCCGGCACCATGACGCCACTAATGTTATTACAATTTGTATTATCTACTGAATCCCAGTATCACGGTAGTCTGGATTAAAAAAAAGTTAAGATAATTTTACCAAAAATGTGTCAATCGTTTTTGCATTTTTTTTGGACATCCCAGAATGACAGTATTGACATCTTCCATATAGATGCCACCACAAATGCCCTTTCTCTTAAATGAAATCAGCATTATTTTCTGGGAGTTGCTACATGGTCCATTTTCGACCGAAAAATTAATCCAATGAACTTAGTGACTGCTATTAAATCAAAATTCACACTCAGGTTCATGTTCAATAGCACCCCATCCATGTTATAAAAATAGGTTAAAATAACAAAGAAAAATTGTAGGAATTAATTTGGATTTCAATGCTAGTAATAAATTTAAGGTGTCTAATCGTAAATAAGATTAAAAAAAGAAGTAAGGCGACGACTAGTAACCTGGCAATTTATCGTGTTCAGGGATAACTTTTACGATCTACATACTGAAAATTGCCTTCTCTTATTGGCTGATGGTCTTTAATCGTACAGAGCTTTCCTCTTAAACTTTTGATGCTCTCTTATATGGAGTAAAGTGCAGAATGTCTTGATAATGAAATAAAAAAAAAAATCTTGTAAGGTGAACAAACCACCGGATTTATTACCATGTGTGGAAATTGTATTTTATTTAATATTTTAATCTCAAATTACGGTACAAATATAACTCAGTACAAATTAAATAACAGCGTGCTTAATGAACAGAAACACCTGAGTATTCAAATTCCCGGGCGAGGGAATCCGAAATATTTCAAGGTATATTTGGCAGCCTTTGATAGAAAAATTCTTTAATAGAATATTAAAGTATGTATTAGTACTAAAAATAAAAAGCTGCTCTTATTTGCGATTCACTATTGACTTTTCTTTTCGGAACGAAAGGTTATTTTTCTTTCTTTATTTGTTTAAATTAATGTAAATATTATGTTTATTTTACTTGCTTTTAAATAAAGTTAATTAATAAAAAGGGCTTAATTTTATTAAATTGAGATCTCAATCTCGAGTCAGTTGCCTAAAGTGATTTCCAAATATATACCAAATACACTCGACTCTCGTTAATTCGAACTCTTCAGCTGTTAACTTCGGTAAATCGAAAAAATGCTGTGTATTTTGATACGCTCCATAACTCGAAATCCTTTTCGTAACAAGAGGGGGAGAGAACGTTCTATAATTCCAACTAATAATCATATAAAATAAGGTGTAATTTATTGGAATCCTTCCTCCTTTCCTTTCAAACCGACGTTTCGGAGGATTTTTCCCTCCTTCTTCAGGGTTTCAAAGGGTCAATGAATGAAACAAATAAAATGTTTCCTTCTTCTCTCCACAGTAGTGTTCAAAAACTTTCTTCATTTTTAACAAAGGCATCTAATTAAGAAAAGGAGGGAAAAAAAATTTGTTTTTCTATGCCTTTGTTAAAAATGAAGAAAGTTTTTGAACACTACAGAGAAGAAGAAAACATTTTATTTGTTTCATTCATTGACCCTTTGAAACCCTGAAGAAGGAGGGAAAAATCCTCCGAAACGTCGGTTTGAAAGGAAAGGAGGAAGGATTCCAATAAATTACACCTTATTTTATATGTGTTAATTTTTTCTTTCCTCACTACCTCTGGGCTGCCTTCCATTACATTCAATTAAACTATTCTTAAATTTTTTTAATTAGGTATGTTATTATCTATTACAATGCTAATACATATGTAATTTTTTTGTTCTTTTTTGTCGTTTTGATTATTTTAACTTTTTTACTTGAGGCTAAATATAAAATCTATGTAAGCTCATTCATATTTTCAAAAATATAATAAAAACTCTTAATAATTCGAATTTTTTTCTTTCCTCTTGATAATTCAAACTTCTTGATTATTCGAAGTCTCGATAATTCGAATTTTTCTTATAGTCCCTTGGCTTTCGAATTATCGAGAATCGACTGTATATATCGGGTGAGTTTTTTATTTTGAGACAGTCTTATAACTCAAAAACAGTCCATTATATGAAAAAAAGTTTCAAATAAAAGTTTATTTATATCAAGGGGGAAACTAAAGCACACTATTGTTTGTCAATGTAGAACAAGCTTTCAAGGGTATTTCAAGGTCAAGTTCTGTTTTTTAAATAGAAACCTATATTTTTCTTTACGTCTACATAATCTTCAACAAAAACTAAACAACTTTCTTAAGAACTATTTCTTTATACGATATCAAATAAGCAAAATATTAAATCAATTATTTCTCCCAAAAATAATCCTAATAATTATCCTCAACACTTATTCAACCTAATTATCAAATAATAATGATTAAATATTTAATTATTAAGTGAATAATTTAATAATAATTAATAATTTATTAATTTTACGCCACTGTTCTGGGACATCCCTGAGTGTATCGCAAGTCTTCTGGATGAATTCCAGTTCCAATTTTGTTATTTTGGCTTGTTTCAGTTTCTTCGTAGCCTTTACATTTCCTGATTTTTTTAACAGATTTTAAAACACGATACAATGAAGCTTGCGAGGGTGTGTTCTCATCAGGAAAACCCTCGGCATTCATTTCAATGCCAAGCTCATAATACTTCTTTCACATTCACCATAAATTACGAGCATTTCAATTCTGTCATCAACAAAATTTTTTTCATTTTTATTATGGAAATACAAACACCTCTTCTGACATAATAAAAATAATTCAAACACCTCGGATTCAGTATCTAACCATCCCCTTGATTTTCTATAGAAATTTTAACTCTACTGCTATCGGCATTTGTTTTTAATATACTATTTGGAATATTTAAGGCGTGATAAACAAGGTAAATAGTATCTAAGTAGCACATTCCAAATACTTACCATTCTAAATGACTTCAAGAGTTGAAAGATTAAAATATGGTTGGTTGGTGATTTTCTAAAAATGATGTTACAATTTACTATTTCTTCTCTTCTCCCGTGAACAATCAACACCCGAGAATTGTGCAATTAAAGTGAAAATGGTGCCGTTAATAAGTGGACTGTATCTTTTGCTTGGGTGTGATTTGGTGCTTGCATCTTGCTCTACCAAGTTAAGGACCCGTGTCGCCTTTAACGCTGATTTAGTTAATCTCCCAGGGGGTCTGGGTGGCAAATGAGAGATACTTCGCCCTTGTTTCTTTCCAATTCCTGCCAACTGCTATCTATATATTGATATACTTATAGTATTTTATTTACAGCCCTCTTTATATTCTCACCCGTGCCTAATTTTCCATTATATTTGACATTTTTTTTTTTTTTTTTGTGGAAGGAAGGGAGAAGAGGGGGAAGGTAATAAAAATTCAATATCACTCATTTGATAAAATAATACTAGCAATATATACATTATATACATTCTTCAGATGGACCTGAATCGTATATTAGTAGATTTTTTAGGTTAGTTATTATATGGGGTTGGATTTAATTTGATGAAATCTTGGCGAATAAAAACGCTTTCGAAGTTATTGACGGCAGATCTTTTTCAGATAATTTTTATCCCATAAATCCGAGAACATTTTTGACCTATTTTAAAATCAAACTTTTCCAAACTTTTTCAATCATAACATTATATCATTTCTATTAATACTTTTTTCCATCCTTCTTTATCCGATGAGAATAAATTCAAAAGCCAATTTCCAAAAAGAACCAACCACGCCTTCTTTTCGAATAATACCTTTGATACAGATTAAGCTTAGGTATATTGAAACACAAAAACAGAGAATTATTCAAAATATAGAGAAATCAATGAGGTTGTCCTCTGCTTAATGTGATTAAACATACATATAAATTAGTTAGAGACTATAATTTCGAAAGTTTAACCTCCATCATCAGTCTTTTTAATTAGAAATATCCTATCTGTTATTTCTCACAAACATTCGTTGTTTGAATGACCACCCTACCGACCCGGGATTTTACATTGTAAATAATTTTGTCTTTTGAGCACCTCAATTTTGGTGAAACATATTAAATAAAGTAAAGACAATTTTTTGAAAAATGTTTTTTTGGAACTTTTTCAAAAAAATTTTTAAATGTAAAATACTAGAGAGGTTTCACATAAATAAAAGATCGGATGCTTGTTTAGCACGACTCAATATATATTTCGGAGTGTCCTTTGTGAACTCCTGAAGATGGGCTTATACCCCGAAATATAAATGGAGTAGTGCTAAACAAGCATCCAATCTATTATTTATGTGAAACCTCTCTAGTATTTTACATTTAAAATTTTTTTTGAAAAAGTTCCAAAAAAAACATTTTTCAAAAAATTGTCTTTACTTTATTTTAGGATTTTCATTGAGATATTGAGGTGAGATTGGAAAAATTCTGACCTTATTAAAATAAGGACTATGCTATAATACCATAATTATATAAACATTATTTGCATCATGGAGAGGATAACCTAATTGTTTTCCCATTATAATATTTAATCATTTTTCAAATCTTAAATCACCTGATCAAAGAACAAACGAACACCTACATAACCTCCTACAACATCTAGAGATTTCCTATAAATGGTGAAATTGATTGATCCTACTTCTTATACTTGAACTATTCACATGTTTCGAAGAAAAATAATTTTTCCTCCGAAGAAGTTGTAATAATGGGATGAGTTTGTTGGGTGTAGGAGGCCCTTTACTCCTTTGTTGCTCTTCCTGGAAGCTAGTCCTAGCTAGCCAATCAATCTCCTCGGACAGATGACGTCATCCTCTCGCTTGGCGAATAATCAATTAATGGATTGGCATTGTTCCGGTGGTGATCTATCACCGGAGACAGCTCCTGCTCCCCAGCCTTGCAGGATTCACTCCATCAAGTTCGCGGTATCGGGACTCCCTCATCTCGCATCTTAGCTCGCTATTTTTTTCTCTTGTTTCAATTCACAACCCCCTTATTTTCACAATAAAATCACATTTTTATAATTACCCCTAGAAACGCCTTAAAAGTCCTCTAAAAAACTAAAGCTATACCAGATGAAACTATGAAAAGGATGAAACATACTGCAAAAGAAAAGCTTATCACCACAAATGCATGCATTATTTTTATGCTGGAATTACAAAGTCTGAATCAACTCTTCTTAATTAAAACAAGCTAAAGTGTTCTGATGTAGTCATCCACTTGACTTTACCATACAACCTAGCCCTTCACTTATATTTAATATTTAATAAAATTATTTATAATCATGTAGGGGAGGGGGGTTAGTTTTTCCATTTTTAGACTACTGGGGTCCCACTGATTATGCATACAAAATTTCTTTGAGTTTGGTAGAAGGGCCTAGATTTTCATTTTTTGTTCCTACACCCCCCACCCCCCATTTTGGGCGGTTAGTTTTTTTTTATCTTTAGACTTCTGGGGGTCCACTGATTTTGTATGCAAAATTTTGTTGAGTTTGCTCAAATAACCTAGATTTTTAATTTTTAACCCCCCTCCACCCCCCCTTAATTTTGGTCCGATATGCACCAAAATCTAATCAGCTCTTAATCTCAATGGACTAAAACTACATGTGAAATTTGGTTTTGATATTCACAATAGTTTTTGAGCTAGCTCGTCCACAACAATTTGGTAACGCACAGACTAACAACCAGACAAACTGACATTTTGACAAAACAATTATTATCTCGAAAAATGTAATTTTTTCGATCTTTATTTATAAGGGCTTTTTTGTAGACCGAAATGTCATGGTTTTGCTCAATTTTTTTAATCAAAATAGTTTCAGCCGTTTTTGAGATATTTCGAAAAAAAGAAGGGAAAAACCCCTTTTTTCATGCACAATTACAATACTTAACCAAACCATGTATGGTAAAGTAAAAATTAATTAAACTACGAATTAATTTAAAATTATATATATATATATTTTTCAAAGTTATATTAAAATTTATTAAAACAAATTCTCGAAGAAAAATTGAAATTTTTTCCAAGACACGGTATGCTTTCCAGAAATCATAGTTAATTAACAATTGTTAAATCAGCGAATGGATCAAGATAGAGAGTTAAATGTTGGTACAAAGGTGGAGGTAATTAATACAAACATGTATGCTTAATTTCAGGTCATTAGATATAAATAACAATAGCTTCCTTTGTAACAATTCGATTTTTCCCTATTTTCTGCCTTTTTGAACCGGGGGTTTTTAAGGTAGTCTTTCACAAATTCAAAAATTCAAGTGGCTCATTAGGTAATTTTTTCTTGATGATTTTCATTTAATAGTAAGATAATTATAAATCTATCTACTCTTATTAAACGAGCAAAAATTGTATATATATTTATATATTTATTTATTTATATATATATATTTGTATCTTAGTTCTATTTTGAAAGCGGCTCTACCGATTTTGATGAAACCAACTCTATTAACAAGTTTTGAGGATGAGAAAACGATCTGGCTAGGTCTGGACCTCGACAAATTTCATCTTAATTGATCTTTTCTTAATTAAAGTAATTATTTATAGATAAAAATTTCAATAAAAATGTTTGTTTACATTTTTTTCAATTATCTTTTATTTATTAATTGGTTTTTTAATTTTAAAACCCACTAATACTTTATACCAAATATTGTTATATATTAGAATTTGACAATTTAATTGATTAAAATTCCACTTATTAAAAAACACGGACTAAAAATATTATCGCAAGCTAGAAGATCAAGTACAGTCGATAGTGGGGAAGTAATCTCCGAAATCGAAGCCTATTACATGTAAAAAATTACTTCAATAAAATTATTATTTATTTAATTCATTAAAAAATTCGATAAATTGTTATTTAATTAAAAAAAATAATTATACGGAATTTGTTTATATACCTATATACACATAATCTGTGGACCACTAGAAATCTAGAAATGCAAAACTGGGTGCGGGGTGGGGATTGATGTGGGTGGTAAAGGAGGTGGGGGTGCAGTGGTGGGGTCGAGGTGTGTGGTTTCGGGGGGGGGGGGGTCAGGGGGCGTTTACTATATATTTGTATTTTTTTTAATTTGGTTACCGTGCATCGCTCGGTCGCTCCAGGTACTTCAAATTAAATGAATTGACTAAACATTCTGATACATTGATTATTTTATTTAATATTTGTCCACAGCTCTATGGAAATTTATGTAACCACTTTCCAATAAAGTTTAATTTTTATGCATTACAAAAAAATTCATACTATTTAGATTCATTATGTATATCTTTTGAATAGGAATTTCAAGCTAATGACCATCCATACCATCATCAAACTTCTTGATTCTGTAACCTAAATAATAGGCTCCCTGTAGAATAGGACGAGCTGACCCGTTTTAACTTAAGGGGCGCCATTCCGAAATGAATAAAGCCTGGCCATTGTGGGTGTCACGTGAGACTAATGGTGCCAGGTCGAATATTCCGGCTCCCATTACAAGATTTTAGGTTACGTCAATGTGTAATAGGCAAGAAATATGAGCTGGGATGAATAGGATAACAAAATAACATGCTAGTAACAATGGGGGTCTTTTAGGGGGAGCGAGGGGACATTGAAAAAGAAAAAACGAGTTTAAGAGAGAAAAAAGAATGGAGACGAAGCAGGTGCTGCCATCTGATGCCAGATATCATGGTACATATTACAAAGTACTGGAGTGCTAGAACACTAAGGTACTTTAGCAGCTTTCAATTCTGATAACATTTTTTTTTTAATCATTTTTTTCTCAAATATGCACAGCACAATATGATATTCTCTTAATACAAAATCAACATTGAAAAAAATCATGGATTTAAAAGTTAATTAAATCAAAATTAACTTTATATTTATATTTAATTTTGAAAAAGATAAATTAAAAAAAACAGCCTTTTTACCGATTTCAAAAAAAGGAGGAGGTTCTCAATTCGTCGGAAACTTTTTTTTATCTATGTTCAGCAATAGGTACCTAATTATTTACCACGTGGACCAATTTCGATGAGTGTTTTTTTATTGGAAAGTGGATACCTTAAGGGTGGTCCAATATTAATTTGGTCAAGTTCTGATGATATGATCAATGACAAAATAACGGAACTCTTCAATTCTTATGAGTACATCAAGAATAAACGATACTCGGGCAAATCTCTTAGACCTTAGAGTATCGGGATTTATACTTTGTAGTGTATTTTATTTGATTTTCAGGTATTATTATTTTTTGTCGTATTTAATTTTTTCGGAGTCGTTTAAAAAAAAAATACAAAAGCAGAGGTTCCCAAACTGTGTGCCGCGGCCTTTTCGCGTGTGCGCCGTGAAGCTTTAGAACTTTCAAATAAAAAATATTTAATTTTTCATTTTCGTGAAATAATTCGATTTAGATAATTCTTTCAATCTTTCAGGTACCTTGAATTCAAAAAATTGAGTGTATATTATTATATATATAATAGCCCAGATTAATTTGCAGCAACGCTAACGTAATGCTGCCGACAGGGGGCGCTAATGCCGTCGGCAAATTTGAAATATAATTGTAATTTGAACTCGAATTTTGAAATGAAAGACTCCAATTGATTTTAAATTAAGAAACATTAAATATATTGATAATTACCTCCCCCCTCAACACTCAAAAATTAAATATTCAATTCGCTTTTCTTTGCGCACAGAAGAAGAAATTAATCACATCTTATTTGACTTATATTTTATATATTATTTGTTTATTTTTTAATAATTTTGCCACTTTTTTATAATTTTTTAAAAATCTAAATTTTGTTATTCTTATTTTTTGATTTTTACAAAATTGAACGACTTAAGTGTCACACGCATGCCCGAGTTTCTCATGGCAATACTGGAGCAGCCTGTCATACAAACAACACCTGATCTCTTTTAAATATTTGGAACCTTATATCGATTATCAATCCCAAATTTAAAAAAAAAATGATATAATATAATTCTCCTCCTCACACGATCCCACTTATTTAAATAAATCAATTTCCACACAAAAAATATCACAATGCTGTAGATTATAGAAGAAAAAAAATACTTTCAGATTCATATCTAGAGCCTCATTTCTGTAGCTGTGTCAGGACGAAAATGAGGCGAAACTTTAAGAGACTATGTATTTTTGGGAGTTTACAGGTATACATTTGGAGTGTGGTTGGCACGCACGAAAAGCTCGTGTATATATATATATATATATGTGTGTGTGTGTTTGACTACCTCTTTTACCAAACTCAATCAAATTTTGTGAACATAATCAGTGGGACGCCAGAAGACTATAAAGGGGTAGGGGCCGTGGAAAAATTTTAATTGAAAAAAGGCGCCGCGACTCGAAAAAGTTTGGGAACCCTGAATTAGAGGACTTTTTAGTTGTTTTGATTTTAATTCTTGTGTTTATTTTTTTTAAGTCAGTTTTAAAAAAACTACTTTTATTAAAATTAAAATCCAAAAATTCATTTATTATAATAATTTAGAAAGTAGGGCAACCAGTAGTTAAACTCTCGAAGGAAATACCAAAGGGATCCAAGGAGCGAAACTGAAAGCAAGATTGTTACTGGTTATTTAAAAGAATATAGTAAAATAATTTTTTGAAAATTATTATTTACTTACTATAAGTTATTTACTTGGTCACTTGTTTATCATCTAACACGTGACCATTTAACAATAACTCATAGTAAATAATAATTTTCCGAAAAAATATTTTTACTTTTTCTTTTAATAAAATATGTTTCATCTCACACTCACAACAACACAAGACTATTACTATGGATATTTGATACAATTATTAAATTAAAATATTTTATTTAAACTAGTATTAAAGAGGTAAGTGAAAGTCGCGCTCCGTGCATGCTTTATGAAAGTTATATCAGATTATTAATTCTATTAGCAATTAAAAGCGTTTTCAATTTACGAGGATAGGTCAAAAATTACCTACACTTTTCGTTCTAGAACTTTATTAAACTAAGATAGGAGGTGGCCGCATTCGCATGCGTTGAGTTGCCGCGTCTGTGGTCACGTGTGCGGAATTTAATCACGATCGCGTCAGTTGTCGTCTATCTACAGTCATGTCAGCTCCGCTATCAGATTGCACCAAAGAGGAGCAACGAGGAGTGGTCAGAGGGTGTGAAAGGTGCTGAAATTCACCGGAGACTTTTGTCACAATACGGGGAAAGTGCTTTATCTCGTAAAATTTTATGGATCGACATGTTTAAAAGTGGGCGAACGAGCGTAACACAAAAAGAGGGAGCTGGGCGACCGTCATCTTTGAGACGCTTTGAGAGCCTGGAACACCCTCGCTACAGCCCAGAACTCGATCCCTCATACTTTCATCACTTTGCGACTAACCAAAAACCTTCTACCAAGAGGCTTCCCGAGCTTGTGGCTCGCTGGACCAAGTGCATTGCTCAAGGTGGAGACTATATTCGAAAAATAATGTATCTGTTGTACACATTTCTTAGTTTAATAAAGTTGTAGAACGAAAAGTGTAAGTAATTTTACTTATCCTCGTATTTTTTAGATATTAAATCAAATTTTGGGGAGGGTTATAAGCCTTTTTGACTAACACGTGGATGCAAAATAAGGAGGTGGTTAGATAGGAATACGATTTAATATCCTAGATATGTATTTTGAAGACACTTTTTTAAAATATATTTAAAATTCCTCACCCACTTGGGAAGAGGAATCGAGTTCACTTGTGAGAGTGCCTAATAAGGAGAGAGAACTTGGCAGAGAATCATTCCGTGGTAAACGCTCGGCCAGGCAACATCCCCAGAAATTCTACAAGCCTTTATAGAAATGGATTCAGTTAATCTTTTCTCATCCAAGAGTAATTATAATCAGCCATTAACATTTTTCATAATGTTTTGAATCAAATTAAATGTCTTTTTCATTAAAAATCATTAACTCAATTTTAACCCCTCCCTTTATTCAAAATTCAACAATTTTTTCAATTAGCTTTTTCTACAACATTTTGTTCTAAATTAAGTGACTTTTTTTATTAAAATTCATTAACGCCATACTGGCTTTCTCTATCGGAATTCCACTCATTTTTACAATATTCTTTGGATCATATTAAGTCAAGCTCCTTCTATTTGAATTTCATTAAATTTTACAATTAGTCTTTTACATAATTTTAAATCAAACTAAATAACTTTTTCATTAAATATCATTAACGACATTTTGACTTCGCTCTATATCCAATTTCCCCAAATTTTGCACTTAGCTTTCGTTTTGAATCAATTTAAATTAATATATTTGAAGTCGAGTTAAAAAAATATAAACTCAAAAACACCAGAAATAGAAACATTATAAATATAGATAATGCATTTAAGTTTACTATACATTACTAGGGCTGTCTCTAGTATGTGCGTGCGTACCTAAGTCTTCAAAAAAATTTTATATTTTTTTTCCACTTTCATTTTTCACTTAGGTAACAAATATTGAGTGAAAGGCCTTAAAGAAAAATATATCATTTTGGCTTACAAAAGTTTTGCAGTTTGAATCCAATTTAATATCTTGATACAATATATGAATATAATTATAGTAAATAAGTCTCGATTCTTAAATACTAAATTCACTGAGATGCTTGATAAAATTAATATTAAAATATCCGTTGTAAATTCGATAGCAAGATTTGTGATTAAGCAGAAATTTCCTTTTATTTTTCAATGTTTTTTATTAATTTATTAAAGAAAAGGTTCAGAAAATCTTAGAAGTTTTTATTAAAAAACTAAATAATTTTTTAATTTAAAAAACTATTTAAAGATACATCTTATAGATGTAAATTATTTCAATAAAAAGAAATTTAGAATACAACCTATTACAAATTTTTACAAATCGTTAGAAGAATTAAATCGTTTAACTGAAAATGATTTGTAATTTGATAATGAAATTATTATTATTATTATTATTATTATTAATTAGTTAGCATGAATGAAAAATGTTACCTTTACTTGCCGAAAATGCGAATCAAGATAAGTAAGCTAAATTTTTGAAAAACAGATATGACTACCAGTATAATTTAATTAAATTATGAATTTCGTTAGCGAGATTAAATTAAAGGTATGTTCCCATTGGAGGCGCTTATCTGTTCAAATTAATTCCCCCTCTGTTCCTAATCATCCGAGCTACCCGATAAGATTGAAAGATAATTTCCTATTAAATGTGTCGTAGGTTGACTTTTAGGCAAATCAGTTCGATACCTGTAATTTTCAAATTAACTGCTTCAATCTTTCAAGTTAATCACTAACCATGGAGGGAAAGAGAAAGCGTAGTCATGGCTAGATTGGACTTGATAAATTTCATTTGAATCATTTTTCAAATTACACAATATTTCATTTATTAGTAAGCAGCGGGAATTTTATTTATGCGAATCTCGAAATTATTAGAATGATATGATTAAACTGAAAATATACATTCGCCTGACATTTTATTATTTTACTTTCCTTTACATACCGAAGCATCAAATTTAAAATATTGAATTCACTTCAATATGTTCACTTTTTGAATTCTTCTATCTCTGAATCCATAAGAGCTAATTTTACTCAGACAACTCAAAATCAGAGTATTCGATGTACTGAAAATATAGAAACTGAGTTTAAAAAAATAAATCGGCTTTTATATCAGAGTCAAAACTCAAAAGAAAATTCACTTTCCGGTGTATGTGTGTGTGTGTACACCTCTATATCTCAGCATCAGTAAGTCACAGACCAACCTATTTTGAAACTTAAGCTAGAAATAAACAAGCAATGGTGTGGAAAGCCTTTGGACCAAATTGGCATATTGTCACTGTTATATCAAAATGTCGTATGTCAAAATTACCAAAAAAAATTTATTGAAGAAAATCACATGTATTTGTTAGCTAGATCTGCTCTCAAATTGTTATCAGATGATAGAACTCAAGTTACAGATTAACAAAACTCCAGAGTTATCAAGAATTTAGGGTTAATACAAAATGAAGACAGAGCTACTGAAAAGTGTAGATTTTTAAATACGACATTTTGATATAACAGCAACGATATCCCTGTAGCTATTTACTTAAACGTCGAGGTTTACTTTATTCTGAAAAACGATTCATTATGATTTTTGAAGTGAAATTTCTTTAGGGACTTCTATCTATCTATTTGATTTTTTTGTTACAAAATAGGGGAAATTACTCAATAGAGGGGAAATAATTTTTTAAAACCCAGAAATGTAGTTTATGACAAATATTTTTTTTAAATTAGGTGTGATGCACACATTATTTTTTATTGTAATTAAAAATTTCTGAAACGTGGAGAAAATTAAGTTTAAGCCACGACTTAGATTTCTGTCTGAGTGTCTATTTGTCTTGATTAGTACGTTACTAACGATAACTCAAGAAAGGAATGTCTTAAAATGTTGGTTGAAAAGGATTTTTCCATGTTTTAGACATTTTTGAGCTCATTAAACGAATTCTACACTTCGCCCGCCAAGTAAGTAGGTGTACAGAAGGAAATATTGAGAAATAGTGGCCTATTTAACAATTTATTTAATTTTTACTTTTTCTAAAAAATATTCCTATCCAGGACCGGATCTAAGGGGGTAGCACATGTGCCCCCGGCGGCAAATTTTAAGAAGTGGCAACTTTTGGGAAGCGGGAATTGTTTTGTAATGTAGTTTTAAAATACAATGATTATGAAAACCCATTTACTATATTTTATCATACATTAATTGTTTTATATAGAATTTAGAGGGGGGGAGGGAGCAGCGGAAAATTCAAGCCCTTTAACGAAAAACCTAGATCCGACTCTGTTCTTATGGCTGGTGTCTAATCATGTAATGTGTCACTTTCGATTTACCAGAGGTATATTTTCTTTCCATTTTAATTTTATTACTTTTGCAGTCCAGTAGCGTAAGTCGTTAATCGTTTAATTGTCGTTTCTCGTTTTCGAGTTGTGTGCTTTACTCAGCGATGCTGTTGAAACCTTCAAAGTCACACAAGCATACAAAAATTTTACATAGGGAGGATCCTTATCAACTTTATTGAAAATTTCGAGGGGAAAAAAATATTAATTTTCAAAAAATTAAACGCATATAAATAGTACATTTTATAGGAAGTTTGAAATATATATTTCTGTTTGAATATCTCGAAAAAAATCACTTTTTTAACCCTCTCTTCGAAGGCTACTTGATACAAAGGGAGGACCCTTATCAAGTTTATTGAAAATTTTAAGGGGAAAAAAATATTAATTTTCAAAAAATTAAACTCATTTTAACTAGTATATTATATAGATAGTTTGAAATATATATTTCAGTTTGAATATCTCGAAAAAAATAAATTTTTTGACCCTCCCTTCGAAGGCTACTTGATTAAATGGGGGGACACTTATCAAGTTTATTGAATATTTTAAGCGGAAAAAAATATTAATTTTCCAAAAACTAAACTCATATTAAGGAATATATTTTATACAGTTTGAAATATATATTTTCGTTTGAATATCTCAAAAAAATCACTTTTTTATTATCTTTACCTGTATGTATCAATGGAACATTTATGCTCTTAAATTCCGCAAACATTTCTTTATAAAAATAATTGTTTACTCAATTTAAATTAAATTATATAAAAATCAAAACATTTCATTCTGTTAAATTCCGCAAACTTTTCTCTATAAAAATAATTAAGACTAAAATGTAAAAAAATAAATTATATTAAAAAAAAAAAAAAAAAAACACGCTTTCGTCAGTAATTAACTAAAAAGTACAAAAATAATCTAATATACTTTTTTATGTCCAATAACTAAGTCCAAAAGCGTGGGCACTTTGTCGAAATTAATTAAAATTACATGCTTTTGCGCCCCACATTTTTTGACTTAGTTATTGGACATAAAAAAGTTTACTACATTATTTTGTACTTACTTTTTAGTGCATTACTGACAAAAGCGGGGTTTTAGTTTTTTTTTTTTAGTTTTTTAAACTATCAATTTATTTTTTAAATTAAAGATAAATTGTAAGATACTCATTAGATTATTTTCCCAATATAAAGAACCGTCCTATATTGAAAATTACTTTGAGTTACCAGCTAATTTTACATATGACTTTTATGGAGAGCTGAGTGAAATTTTTATATAATTTATATGTTAGAAGACAAGAATTTATCAATCAGGTGGAAGTCAAAACCTTCCATCTAACAATTAATAAAGTAAAGGGTGTGTAGTTTCATAGTGAATGTTTCTTTTAGGTGAAACATGATATTAATTAATAAAGTAAAGGGTGTGTAGTTTCACAGTCTACACCACTTTCTCTAAGTAAAATTGATAATGCTTGTGAAGCTAATCTCGTGGTGATATACAGAACTACACCACTTTCTCTAAGTAAAATTCCATCTAACATTTAAATAAATAAATAAATACCAACATCTAAGAGGTAACCCGCAATACCCACTATTAAATGAGTTCTTTATTAAAGAAAATGATTTACAAGAAATGACAGTATCTGTGGTTAGTATATCCCATATATATGTAGTAATGACCAAAGCAGACACTTGTCCGAGTTATTATCCGAAAATATTTATTCGGCCTTGCTGTTATGGAAATCTCCATTTGTTCAGAAAATTGATTATCTTTATACTATTAAATGGGCAATTCTTATTTATTATTTATTTATTTATTTACAAATCCTAAGTATTCTGGTACTAAAAATTTCGATTTTATCTTCTAAATGCGAATTTTATTGGATTTTTTCTCCTATTATAACCTCTGAATCACCACCCTTGTGTCACTCAGAGACATTATTTTGAACTTTTTATAAACTTATACACACACCATAAGCATAAGAGTAGTATCAGTAGTTAGACAATTGTATGCCCCACCCGGAGTGCATTATTTTATCAAGAAACACTTGTATTTAATGTATTAAATAAAATTTTAACTTGAATTTAAATTTCTTACACATTTGTTATTTATTATTTACTAAATAAACACATAAAATGTTTTAGATTATTAGCAATTTATTTCTGGTTCTGCAAGAGGATTTAACAGAAAAAGGCAGAAAAAAATTGAAATTTTAAGTTAATTATTACTGTCGTCCGGCGAATTCAGCTCATTGAGCGTATCTTGTGTTTTTGTCTTCAGCTTTTCAAACAACTTATCAAATTATTGATTTGTTGTTTATTACGAGGAGCATTTTTTTTCATTTTTACAGATTTTCTCGTTATATTAACTTTGAAATAGACTATTGATTTATTTCCCTAGAGCGAAACCCGAGGAATATTTTGCCAGGTTAATCAACAACTAAATATCATTTAAATGCAAATCTATATCTCTATTAGGTCGTCACGTCCAAATGAAATATATACATTTTTTTCATTTTAATTTATTTTAATATTTTTTTACTTTGCTTTACGTAATGGCCAGTAGAATTATTAACATAGTAGTGTTTTTGCTTGGTATTTTTTCAAATATCTCAAAAAAAGGCAAAAATTATTTTTGCTTAAAAAAATGAAGCAAATATTACTGCGTAAAGGCTTTCAAAAAAGAAAATTTATAAATTTAGAGATCATTGGAAGATTAATATTTGTAGAAATAATTATTTAAATAATTAGGAAGTAGGATCAAATTTTATGAAATGCTTTTTATTTGTTAGGCTTCTTTTATCGACTTTTTAATTCAAGACCCCTTCAGGCTTACTTCCAATTATTAATATATTCACCCAATAAATTTTTGTACATATGGAGCTGCTTTTATTTGTATTATAAATAGACTCAAAAACATCATATACAGAGGTGCTTCAAAAAAATGTATACTACTTTGAACTTCTCATAGAAAATTGCTAAATTTACCGTTCTACAAAGTTAAATTTCAGGAAAATAGAAAGTTTCTGCAAGAGTCCAATCGTAACTGCCGCATAAATATACACATGTTATACTGTTCAGGTGGTCACCTGCAGCATCAATACTGTTCTGAGTACAGTCTACCTCTGATTCTGTACATCGTATCAAAAACGTCCAATGAGATTTCTCTCTACACACTGCTTGAATCTCATTGCCAGAGAATGTCTAGGTTACGTGGTTTTACGTTTGTACACCTCATCTTTTACTGTGCCCCACTGAGAAGAAATCCAGTGGTGTAAGGTCTGGAGAGCGTAGCTGGAAAGCTCGATTGTAGCCCCCTGCGTCCTATCCACTGGCCCGGCAGAATTGCGATCCAGGTAAGCTCGTAGCGTCCCTGTGATAGTGCGGCGGGGGCACCATCTTGTTGAAAATAAAAATCATCATTACCGTATAATGCACGAATGGCAGGAAATATGGAATCAGCAAGCATTGTTAGGTAATTAATAAAATTTGTCGGGCCAGTCGATAGGACGCGGGGCCAATCGAGTTTCCAGCACCCGCTCTCCAGACCTTACACTCTGGTGACAAAATGTTTTGATGAATTTTTAAAGCAGCGATTTTCTTGAATTTTTGAGCTTTCTAGCTTTAGAACTTGTTCAATAATGCGGAAAAAAAATTTCAAAAAAATTCCGATTAAAAATTTATAATAGATTATTATGTTTAAGTTTGTCACTAGGACGGCTCACCTACAATTTAAGTACACCACATGTCTTAAGTATTCACATGCCCCTCTTATATTTATAAACGTCATGGTCCCCACTAAAATTTCGGCCCCGGAACCCAAAATCTGAAGCAGGCCACTTATTATGGAATAAGTATGTGTTTTTTTTAATGAAGTAGAATAAGTTGGTCACACTACGCCTAGAGTGGGTTTTATTTTTTATTATTTCGCTAATCGTTGTGGTGTTGTGCTTGTTCGTTTTTTATTTTAATGAAAAACTATAGTGTACTGAATAAGATCCTAAAAATAAACGCATAAACCTATAAATGAAAGCGAAAATAATTTTCAATCAAACATTATATACATTAAAATAGGTATATATAAAGTTTAAATTACTACTTGTATCCATTGAAGTAGGTTATAGTCACATGGTCAAAAAGATCTAAAAAAAGTTACAGAATTGTTTTAAAAAGACCTGCACTAAACTGCTACACATTTTACAACGTTTTTATTAACTTGCTTTCTTGTTTGGTCTGTTTGGTAAAAATTGTACAATTGATTGAACGCAGCTTTACGTCAACTCCCTTCAGATAAGCTTACAGATCAATCCTAAAGGATAGCACTTGCATACCCTACAGGCGTTGCCGCATTTGAAATATTAAATAGTTTTTTAAGGAATTTGGTGTTGGTACTTAGTGAAACATTTTTTTAAAATTATTGGATAAAAAATACTTGGTAGGTACTTGGTAATAATTTTGAAATATTAGTTTCGGGCGATTTTTCGAAATTTTTTAATATATATAATTTTTATTTACTTGTCCTAATTTGAAATGTATGAATCATGGATTAAAGTTACCACGTTTTCATTAAATCTCTAGGGTGATTATTTTTCTGCAGAGGGATAAATTAAACTATGGCTTATTTAGTATTAATGGCATTAAATTGAACAACGAAGAACCACTTAATTTTACTAGAATTGATCCATTCCATGTTGGCCTATTAATTTGTATTATAATACTTCTCATTATAGCTATAAAATCAGAAGCCGGGACTTGAACATCAGACTCCTCTGTAGTTTTGCTAACATCTTTGGCTATGAAAATACTTGTAAGATTTAAAATGAAAAATGTGGGGCGTTATTTCAATAATTATTTTGGCATATTTCAGTAGATACCGTCGGGGCCGCATTAAGCCATGCAGAACCCTAGACAATACAAGTCTCGGGGCCCCTCTTCCCTTATGTAGGCAGGTCTCTAGGTAGTTAAGTAGCATTTAAACCATATAACAACATCAAATTTCGGGTTGGGGGCCCATAGGCACTTGCCTACATTGCCTATTGAATAATGCGGCCATAGGTATCGTTACACTAGCTGTCTTTCATCCACCGCACGTACGCTAGTTCAAACTCTTACTTCCATTTTATGGTTGGGGTTGGTTTTATCGCCTGTTAAACAATATTTTTCAAAGTTTTTTTAAAAAAAATCACCCAGGCCTCAGGCCCCGGGCACCATGGGTGCACTTGGACCCCCCCCCCCTCCCCTCTTGTCGAGGCCATGATAATCGTTAGTGTTTTTGACTAAATTAGAGTCAGGAAATTTTTAATAATGTACTTAGCAGTTAGAAGAATCAAACAAGCGTGTGGCTTCAACCAATTAAAATAGGAAGAAAAAAAACAGTAATTCAATACTTCAAATATATTAAAAAAAAAAACATTAGATTTATAGAATCAATTCCACGCCATCCGCTTTTTGAAATTTTAATTAAATTATAATTTATATATATAACGTTTTTATTAATAATAATTCCTGTTAATGGGTTAAAATAATATTTTCGTCCCAAAGAAAGGACTATTTTTTAAAATGTTTAATTGAACAACAATGAAACTCAGTTGTCCCCGTCTAGTAGAATTTTATTGTGATGAATATGGATGAATTCTGAAACAAGGCACTGAAAGATTTATAACAAACTGAAAGCTATGCAGTGTTTCTGACCATTTTTATTTATTACCATGCATCTGATGCTTTTGAAGACATATGTATGGAGCATATTAGCCATGTACGGGTGTGAAATCTGGACAATTGGAGAAGCTGAGAGAAAAAGATTGGAAGCTTTCGAAATATGGTTCTACAAAAGAATGAGGAATATCAAATGGATGGGTAGAATTACAAATGAAGAAGTTCTTGAAAGAATCGGAGAAAGAAGAATCTTGTGGAAGAGTCTGAAGAAGAGAAGAGGTCAGATGATGGAGCACACACTGAGACACGGGGGATTGCTTAGGGGATGATATCTTAGAGGGGATGTGGGAAAGAAAACGGGAAGGCCCAGATTAGAATATTTCAACCTAATAATTGGGGATATGGGATGCGAGACATTTAGAGAGGTCAAACAGCTGGCGGGGCACAGAGGCGAGTGGTTGCATCAAACCAGTATTAGGACTGTGTACTCAATGATGATGTTGATCTGATATCTTATTGATTGTTAAGTTAACCCTAGAACCCATAACTCGGCCCTGACAGGCCCAGGCACACCTTTTCTTTTCACTTACTTTCAGAAAAGGGGTCTCATAAATTCGAAGTTTTTAATATTCCTTCATTAATAAAAGTATTTTTTAATGTTTTTTCTAAAAAAAAATTTTGTATACATACCTAATTTTTGCTTGGAACCATTTTAGAAACACAAAGTCACAAGACGGGCCCTCTCAGGCCAGGGGTTTTTCGGTGTATTAAAACAGTAAAAAAGTAGTGATATATATTATTTATATTTATTTTTATAAATCCTGATATAAATTAATAAAAGAAAATGAATATAATTATTTAAAAAAATATTATAAACCAATAGGCCTATAGTGGATCTGACAGTCTCGGCTCGTGACTTTGTTTAAAAATTTTCATTTTTTATTTATTTTTAGTGCGTGGTGTTTCAAAAAATACATAAAAACTTATTTATTTTTATAAGTATTTAATATAAATTAATAAAAGAAATTAATATAATTATTGAAAAATGTGTTATAAACCAATTCACCTAAGCGGCCCTGACAGGCCCGGCTCGCGACTTTCTGTTTGTGAAAAAGCTTGTGGGTTAAATTTTAGTAAAAAATTCTAATTTATATACATTAAAGTCTTGTCGTGTGTTTAAAACACACTATTATTTCTTAAATTAATAACCAACAATTTTTTTTTATTTTCCACGTGCTCTTTTGTATTTTCCACTTCCTTTTCTAAGCATTCATTGAAATACAAAATGAATTTTTTATTTTGTTAATCATTTTATAATTGTATAATTTACATCAATGTTTCCATTAGGTTTCTTATAATTTTACATATATTTGTTCATTTGAATTTCTTTTTCCTTTTTGGACTGCTGATGAGTTTATATAACTCGACTTGCACTAAGAAAATTATACTATGAAACCAGTCGAGATCTTCATGATAACAAGTCGTTATATTTCTGTTTAGCATAGTCATTTTTCAAAAAATAATCTCGTTAACGAATACACCGTGAAAATTCTTCTTGAAATTTGAGATTAATAAGCGAATAGTTTAACGATCCATTTTGAACAACAGGTACTTTCTCAAAATCCATTCCTAAGAATTCGTTTCTTTTTCAAGAGAATGAAATAGTCGCAAGTAGCGATTGAAATGTTGGCTTATTGTCTCTTGGTTTGTTAGATTGTTTTTTTTCGTCTTTTTTCCACTACTTGTTTAATATAATTGTTTTCATAGACAAAAAAATTCACCTCTCTAAGTCACTTTAGATTTCAATCTGAACAAACAAAAAAAAACGGTGGATGAAATTATCAACAAAACACTTCTTCATTAAAGTAATTCGTTTTTTTGAATAAAAGTTAAAATCTTAATACCACAAACATCTAAATTGTTAATATATACAATAAAAACTGTTCCCCTATATAAATTAGTCTTTACATATAGCTTGTATTTAAGTATTTTATTGTCGATTAATAACACTTGGGAACATTTTTATTTTTTATAAAAACAGCCAAAACTAATTAATTTTTGTATTAATGATTACGAATATACCAATAAAGATTGAATGCTAGCTCTAGTTTCTATGATATATATCTACTCATATTAAACGAGCAAAAATTGTTTTATATATATATATATATATGCACGAGCTGCTCCAGGCGTGCCTTGCAGGCACGCCTCTACAACTCGGCCCTCCGGGCAGGTGGCCCAGGCGGGCAGCGTCTCACATGTGAGTATTAGGTCTGTAATATATATTTGCAATATTTTGACCCCTCTTTCGCCCCCACGCACTCATTTTGGCTATTGATTTTTACTCTTTAGAAAACTGAGAGCTATTTATTTGCAAATATCTAAAAAATAATTTCAACCTCCCAAAATGTAAGTGGGGGCAAAAAATTAATACTCTCTCCGATATAGATCAAATTTTGTAATGTTAGTTTTTTAAGACTATATAAAATGTATATTGTAAAATATATATTTGTAATATTTTGCCCCTCTTTCGCCCCACGCACTCATTTTGGCTATTGATTTTTACAGCATACATTTTATATAGTCTTAAAAACTAACATTACAAAATTTTATCTATATCGGAGAGAGTATTAATTTTTTGCCCCCACTCACATTTTGGGAGGTTGAAATTATTTTTTAGATATTTGCAAATAAATAGCTCTCAGTTTTCTAAAGAGTAAATGTACAAAAAAAGCTAAAAATTTCTATATTTTGCCCCCCCCCCCCCCTCGCCCCAATACAGTCAATTTTGATAGTTGATTTTTACAGGAATAATTTCTTAAAGTAATAAAGAATAACTCTACAAAATTTGATCAAGATCGAAGAGAGTTTTAATTTTTGCCCCCACTCACATTTTGGATAGTTGAGGAGGGGGTCGGATTACAAAAATCTTGAAATTATTTTTTAGATATTTACAAATAAATAATCCACAGTTTTCTAAAGAGTAAATGTACTAAAAAGCTAAAAAATTCTATAATTTGCCCCCCCCCCCCCTTCGCCCCCATACAGTCAATTTTGATAGTTGATTTGTACAGTAATAGTTTCTTAAAGAAATAAAGAATAACTGTACAAAATTTGAACCAGATAGGAGAGAGTTTTAATTTTAGCCCCCACTCACATTTTGGATAGTTGGGAGTCGGATTTCAAAAAATCCTGAAACTAGATTTTAGATATTTGTATTTAGAATTTTATTAAGTAAAAATGAAGTAGATATCTTATCGATCTTAATTGAAAATGCATGGAAGATATTTTGCCCCTTTTGACCTCTTTAGGGGTCGAATTTCAAAAATCCTGAAAGTAGTTTTTAGATATTTTAATTTAGTATTTTTATAAGTAAAAAGCAAGTAGATATTTTATCGTCCTTAAGAGATACCGCATAATCAGTGAAAACACACTTTGCCCCCTTTGACCCCCTTAGGGGTCGAATTTCGAAAAATACTTCCTTAGTGAGCCCCTATGTCATAGATACAATATCCTCTCTAAATTTCATGTTTCTATGTCCAGTGGTTCTGGCTGTTTTGATGATGAGTGAGTGTATCAGAGACATTTCTTCGATTAGCTAGCGAGTCGAGGGTATCGGCGAGGGTAGAATCGTCAATTAGCCTGACGGCTCGTTTCTGAATTGCATCCAGGGTAGCAAGAGAATATTTAGAGGCTCCTCTCATAGATGAGAGCCGTATTTGAGACAGGGCCGGATTTGGGCCTTGTAGATGGTGAGAAGATGTGGGGGCTTGAAAAATCGCTTGGACCTGAATAAGTAGCCAATCTTCCTTGCTGCAGATTTCGTCACAGAGGAGATGTTTTCATTCCAAGACAGGTCAGATGCGACAGAGACGCCCAACATGGATAGGCTGTCACACATTTTCAGGGTATTCGAATCGAAGTGAATATCAGGAAATTTTTATTTTCACGCCTAGAAATTAGACAACATTGAGTCTTGTTTGCATTAAAGTTAACTAAATTTTGAGAGCCCCATTTATTCAGTTTGTCTAGGTCGAGAGTGATTGAGGAGGCAACATTGATTCGATTATTCGGGAGTGAGGGTTTACCGTGCAGAGTGCTATTGTCGGCGTAAATAGATAGATAGATAGATAAATAAATATAATTTTATGTAATTAATATGACTCATTTCCGATTTGATATTATCTTCAGTTGCTATTATTAATATTATTGTTATATTATATTAATTAGCAATCATTGTTTAAAACTAGTAATCTGCCAAATAAGATGAGACAGAGATTGGCAGATTTGATTTGAAAAGTGACCTATTCGATGTGCAATTATTTTCTTAATCTATTTATTTCATTTTTATTTTTGCTTGGAATTGTTTTCGAGGCTGATATCTAATCAGAGGAACGACCCGTTGCCTTGTTTCTTTTGCCTTCAATTCAATTTCAATTCTTATCGAGCCCAGTACCTTCTAGTCGTCTAGTGCGGGATTCTATTTTATACTCTTCTCGTTTTCGAGTCATTTAGTGATGTTGTTGAAGATTTTTGGAACTTACCAGCCTATTCAAAATAATCGATTCTTTATTCTAAATATTTTAATGGTTTCCCATTGCTTTCTCTTTCGCAGTCTTCTGGTATCCAATAATTTATTTTTTAATTCTTCTTCGGCCTACTTATTTCAATTTAAAAAGTATTAACAGATTACTAATTACAATTAACAATATTTTAGTAACGTTTAGGGAAAGCGGTGTTGGTTTATATTGAAACATATTAAACACAGGGGTATTTGACGGATTATAGTGGTGTTTCACAAAGAGGTTTCTCTCTCCTCTTTGTGAAACACAACTATAATCCGTCAAATAATTCCTGTGAATCAATATTTTACACAAATAGAAAAAAGTATTTCTCCTTTCATTTCAGACAATATTAAACACGAATAACAAATAATAATAATAGACGGGAATTATTTAACGGATACTTGGTGTTTCACAGAGTGAATCGTTAAATAATTCCTGTGTTTAATATGTTTCACTATAAACCAACACCGCTTTCCTTAAACTTTATTAATAATAATAGTTTTTATTGTAAATCTAATACTCAGACCTTTATTTTTTAACCGAATTCAAAAAAAGAGAAGGTTCTCAATTCGGATATTTTTTTTTGTTTTGTATATATTTTACTAGATTTTTTTCGTCAATTGTAAACCGATTTTGATGATTTTTTTGCATTGGGTTCAGTATAGTTCCCCCAATTGATACCATATTAATTTGGTCAAGTTCTGATGATATGATCAATGAGAAAATAGCGGAAATCTCCAATTCATATGAGCATATAATCGAAATTATAATAAAAAATATTTTATAAAAAAAACAATCTTAAAATGTTCATTTAAAACCCGCTAACGTTTCGAGATAATTCCTCTATTTATAAATTCAAATTTATTATCATTTTGTGATTCATTCACACGAATCTTTCTCTTACGAGATGCATGCAGAGGTATTATCTTAAGTCACTATTGTCAACATCACTAAAAATAGAAAAATAAAAATAATTTTTAGAAAAAAATAAAACCGACTTCAAAAAAATTAAATGCAACAAATAAAATAATAAGAAATCAAAAATAAAATAAAATGCACTAAAAGGTATAAAAATAATTATCTAATTTAGTTACAACTAATCGTCAAAATTGTTACATCAAATCACTTTTTGAAGTCGGTGCAAAACATAAACATTTTATGAATCGCACTCAACGGATCATACCTAGTACGTTTGGCGCGTAAGCTCGCTTATATAGTTTCTTTAGCACCGACTTCAAAAAATAATTTCATATAACAATTTCGACGTTTAGTTGTAACTAAATTAGATAATTATTTTATCCCTTTTAGTGCATTTCATTTTATTTTTGAGTTCCTATTATTTTATTTGTTGCTATTAGTGAAATAAATATTTCAAATAAATGAAATTCAAAATTGCACAATCTTCTCGACTTTTCTATGTTTTATCTCCGCTCTCCTATTTCATCTCCATTGGTATTTACTGACTAATCAAACTTACATACAGACAGACATAAAACATATTTTTATTACATGATATTTTTTCATTATTTAGAAGAACTATTTTGACTCCCATTATGAAAGTAATGAGTAAATTATAGAGGAAATAAGGAATCCCTTTCCTTCATTATCAACTTCAAGCAGGTAATAAAAGATTCGAATATATTTTTTTTATTTAGTTCACGTTCACGGGGGGTTCTTTAGTGACTATTTTTGTTCCCGTGGCGATAAATTATTTATTTATCACGGATATCTCTCACCATGGAAGATAATAAGAAAGACTATAACATTTGTTCTTCACAAGACAAAATGCTTAGACCACCCATAAGACTTTAATTTTTGTCCGTCATGGATAATTAAAGAAATTAAGAGAGTTTTATTACCTATGTCTACCTTTTCGAAACATATTAAAACTCGGTTTCCTCTGAGACCAAAACAAAAAAATTTATCATGGTGAGAAAACAACATTGATATGCACGGAATGTGTTTTTAGCCCTTGGCAAAATATTTTACTAAATTATTAGACAAAAAATGCAAGGGATGTGTATTATATTACAATTAATAAAAAAGGTAATTTGACCTTGATTAACATCCTATTTATTTGTTGTGTTACACATACGGATATAATGTCCATCCAGTTATCTGGGTCATGAATTTATATTTTATTATTAATTCGACTTTTGGCTAATATTTTATAAACTATTGATCTAGTATCTTATTTATTAGATATATAGAGATAAATAGATTTTTAAATTATTATTTTTAATTTATATCTTGATTTTTAAAAACTGATGGACTCTTTATTCCGGATAACTTGGGCAACTGAACCAGCCCCCTATATATCATATAATAGGGCTACTCCTTTACTCAAGACAGTCCCCTCCCCGCTACACCCTTATAACGTGTGATAGTTATACCTAGTAGCACACTGTTTCAAACTATATAGTTACTATATACATAGTTTGAAACATTGTGCTACTAGGGTAGATATAGGTCAGTGGTGTGAGGTCCATGGATGCTGTGGATACGGCGTATCCCTAAAATTTCAAACATTTCGAATATTTTCGTAAAGAAATAAGGTCGACTTCAAAATTTCAGGAGAATCTTTAAATTTTCAAATTATTATCCGTTATTTTAAATATTTTTTGTTTTGAAAAGTATATTGGTTTTCGAAATTAAATTAAATTGTTGCATAGTTTCAAGGGGCAATTAAATAAATGATTTTTCCGAAAAGGGTGTGGATATAAGGTTTGAAGTCTCTGCCTGGTTTATCTTCCAGTTCAAGCATGTCATAGACAAGTCCAGTCGAGTTTTAGTCAAATAAAAATTGTTCTTGCTGAGGAAATATTAAAATAGTAATAATATAAAAAAAGGAATAAATAAAGATGATTCGGGAATTTCTGGACTAATCCATTTCTAAGAACTCTCAATATATAAGATCGGAAATAACTAAGCGTGCTATAGACAAGGCATAGCTTATTTATAGAAATAGAATTAGGAAAAATTTAAGATTTTCTTATAGGATAGGCTGATTCATTGTTGAAGATGGTCGATTTCCATCTCAGGGACTGTGTAGTTTAAGTGACAAGATTTAATTTCTGACTCCTACCCTCAATCACACAAAGCAGTATCCGTTTGGGGTCGAAGATCCCAAAATATATTTTTTTAAAATCTAATGTTAAATTTGAAAAATAACGAAATTGATGCGAAGATTAAAATAAAATTTAAAAAAAATGAAGGATACTTTTTTGGATAGCATCCTTTTGTTGAAAAATCACTAACCGCCATTGGTAGGTAGGTATATGTGATTACGTGACCAAATGTATGTTGGTTTTTTACTGGTAACCTAGCAATATACATACAATTTCATTGTTATATCAATTGATAAACTTCTAAATTTCATCCTTTAATTTAGATTGTGAATATACTAATTAAAATGTATTTAGTATTTGTAAATCATTTCAATAGTAAATATTAGCCAAATTAATAGGCGCTTTGCCCGGATTGTTCTCAGCTTGATAAAATAAATAAACATGAAATATAATTAAAAATCAAAATATTTAACCCAACATGGAATTTTTCAAAAATTTTAGACTCTAAATTCTAATAAGATTGTATTGTATTCAACTTAACAATTTGAAGCTTTAGCAATTTATATTTTTTAACCCCCTCCCTTTCGATGTTAGATTCCTGTAAAATCCCTTCACTTCAGATTTCTCTGTTTTTCTGAACTTCAAGATTTAATAATTTTAATTGGTTTAATCCTCTCTCTATTTAAGAACACCTTAAAATATTCGGATAATCTTTTGAATAAGAACTAACCTCTGAGATAAATGTATTCTTTTTTTGAGTTTCTGGATTTGGAGATTAAATCATTTAAATTTTCCAAAATATATTGAAATTTTATAAGATAGCCCGTTCTAGATAAAAAATTATGCTCTCGACAGTGAGTATTAATTTTTATCTAACGTTTGAAAATCTTTATTTTTTGTCTCTCTAGAATGGCGATTTAGCTAAGCGTTAGAAACCCAGTTCTATCTCAAAATAATTTAAACCTCTTGAAGAATTATCACTCTTGATTATTTAATAATAGGAAAATAAATTACAAGGCTTGTATATAGGTATATTTACTAATTAGTAATTACTTTGTTTACGTAAGTGGCCTTTGATGCTTGAAGATCCCTAATTAGTATTAATATTAATATTAAAGTGTTAAATGTTTGACTAAGTTGTTTATCCTTTTTAGAATTATCATACTTGGTAGGTAAACTCGTTGGATAAAAATTTCAAATATGTTTTCGCTTATTTGTATTTAGAAATAAATATCTATAACTCGAAGAAAAATCATTTTAAGCATTCTGTCAGTATGGGTCTGTGATTCTGTGTCAGCCTGGATTCCGATTTCCGGGGTAAAAAATGACCTGTGAAGTTTTAAAAAAAGTAATTCTAGTCCACAATGTTTGTACTCAATGACGAAAACTGTTTATTTTTTTATTTTATTATTATTATTATTACTATTATTATTTTTAGCTTCTGAATTTAAGACTGAAAAACGTAGACTTAAAACGTACGAGAAAAAAAATTATAAATAAATAAAAATAAACAAATAAAATGTGTATTTGGGAAGCTCTCATGGATTTGAGCATACAAGGGTAAATGGATAATTTTCTTATTTGTCAGAAGGATTGTATTAACTTTTTCTGAAATTAAACGTAAGTACCGAAAGCCAACAACCCGGTTGGCTTTTTAGAACTTGGGATCCTTGCCCGAGGGGAAGGTACAACCCTTCTGACACGTAAGGAAAATTATCAATGTCATTTCCGATTAGTTAGAAGACACTTTCATGAGTTTTTCAATAAAATCGAACTCTATTACTATCGGCATAATGAACCTTTAAGGAGGTTCTTTCGCGACAATCCACACAAAAAGTTTTAGCCTCGTAACCACTCTATAAATATGAACGGAACTAAAATTTTAGGTTATGTTTTTTTAACGTCACTGTACCACTCACACTACGAAATCTCTATATGGATACACATATACTAGCTGGATCGTTTCCAAGCCATTGTGCTTATATCCCCTCCACTAAAAATAATCGTCCAAATATGTTTTTTTTTGTTTTTTATCAAAACTAAGAGTTAAATAATTTCAATTTTTTTTTAAGTTACTCCGAATATATTATTCTAACACATATTAGTTTTTCATCAAGATGGTGAAAGTCCTTCAATGAAAAAAAATAAAATAATGATCATATCCCCACTCTTTCCCTATCTACCATATGTAAAAAATGTCATTTTTAATTGCAATTATTTCATGTTTGGTGTGGTAAATCGTCTTAAAATTTTAACAGTATGTGTATTATGCTTTTAATGACTCGAGTCATGATCATATTCCAAGTTTCAAAGACTTCTTGAATTTTCGCATTTGTGAAAGAACTACCTTAATTTTAGCACCTAGGTTTCTAATTCATCTTTGTACCAAGTATCAACTTTCTATCTAAAACCATCACTGAAAAAAAATTAGTACTAAAATTTATTTAGAGTGTTAAAAAGTTTTTATTTTTTTCTCGAAATCTTCTTCTAGAATCTAGACAAAAAAAAATCTTTCAGAATCTTGAAAATGTAATTGCTATTTAGATTGTAAAAATTAAAATTGATCAATTATTTTGTTTATATACCCCTGGCTTCTAATCTGGGCTTCAATTTAATCAACCCTTCTCTAGGGACAAGAGTAACTCGAGTGGAGGATCGCCGATATTTTTGTTCGGTCTCTGGTTGAAATGTTAGGCCAGTAGGGATAGCAACAAATCGGTGGACCCAATTGCGTATATTTGCTTACGGGTGGCTTGGACGGGGGTGGGGTGCGGGGGGCGAAGCCCTCAAGCCAATTGGGGCCATTCTTCTTGAAAGGGGCGCCGAGGCGCGTGACGGGGAATTTTATAGCCAGCCTTGGGCTAATCAAGCCGACACGCTTGTACAGGGTGTTTCCTTACTTTTATAGACTCATCGCTCACTTTCCCAACTCCACTTACAGCCGGAATTTTTCTTTTCGAGAAAATATCGATCATGGGAATTTTTTTTATTTATCTTTTTACACTCCTTGCATTGGAATTGAAAACAAAACAAAAAATATTCGTTGAGTGTTTAGAGGATGCCATATTACTTACACTTATCATGCATAGATAATAAACCAACATTAAAATTAAAAACAATCAAATTAATTACATTGAAAGTAGATTGATATAACTATTTCTTTATTATTGATTAATCATTATTTATAAGACTTATTTTCTTACATATAAAGAGAAATGAATGAGGTTGTCCTCTGCTTGATGAAAATAAACATATATCTACATGTACATATTATATAATATATCAATTATATATATATATATATATATATATATATATATATGTATATATATGTATAAAAATATATATAATTGATTTGTTTAAGAATATAGTTTCGAAGGAATGACCTTCATCATCAATCTTTTTAATTATAAATATTTTATCTGTTATTTCTAATGAGGACTATAGAAAATTCGTTTTGTTGTTATAGCAACACAAATAACTTTGCTAAATATTTATATACCTATGTATATGTTTATTTGCATCAAGCAGAAGACAACCTCAATGATTTCTCTTTATGAATCAACAACTCTGCTACTCTCAGCAAAACAAAATCTTTTCAACTTATTTTCTTTTTGAGTGAGTAATTTCTATCATTTTGACAATAAATTTTAACAAATAATTTGTAAATGTTGTTTTTGTAATGTATGTTATTTATTTATTTATTTATTATTTGGCTTCGGATCTATCCCATTTAGCTATGCTCGTATATTAATTTAAATATTAAAAATATTCAATTATGTGCCATAATTTTATCGATGATAGAGAAATATGAAGATTGCAATAATTTTTAACAATAGTCAAATTAAAATTGGTGATTAGTCACTGAAGATGAGTAAGTTATCATAGTACTCCAAACAGGGAATGATCTTATATAAATTAAATATACAAAGAGATTGAAAAAAATAGAATAAAATATATTTACTTAGAAAATCATAAGATGGTGTCATCTATTAAATCCGATGGAATGGATTATTTTTAATTATATGTCAGAAGGGTTATTTTTCACCCCCTATATTTAGTTAGATTTTATCATAACTGACCTTCCGCACGAAATGACCAAGATTAGATATTTTTAAGTGATATTTTCATAAGTTTAAACACCCCGGGAGCAGGTTCTCACTAGAATATGTCTTCAATAGATCTCTTATAGACACTTTAAAGACAACAAGATTTGAATAAGACATCTTCTAGAGCGAGCATGCTATCTGGGCAGCGAATTCTACAATTATGTTCAAGTGTTTTTGGATTAATCCTAGAATGCTATGTTCCGTTTAAATCTGTTAAGAGAAATAAATATTTTAAGCCCTGGTTTAGTAGGCAATGCGCGAATGCCGTCCGTAAAAAAAATAAAGCCTTTCAAAATGGGTTTCTTCACGTCTGGAATGTGACCGAGTTGCATTTATCAAATCGCGAAGCAAGAAATTTATACTTGAAGCAAAAAGTTCGTTGAGACTTCTTGCATCTTGTCCCAATAGAAAGTGTGCGTTTTGTTCTTCGTTTAAGACAATCAATAGAAAAAAAGGACTGTTTTTATTTCCAAAGTTGAAAAACTAATTAAATTTGCCCAGGGAACCATGGACTATGCAAGAGAAAATCAGATACTAATCAGCTAGTTAAAAGTATATTTCATAAAGACTTTGACTCAAAGAACTGCCAATGACCCAGATAGGACTTGAATTCGATTTCTGAGGGCCGACAACCCTTCTGACATATAAACAAACTTATTTAAAATCTTAGATGATCTTCAACAGAGGATATCCTCTTTGATTTTTAACCGACTTCAAAAAAGGAGGAGGTTCTCTATTCGATTGAATTTTTTTTTTTTTTTTTTTTTTTTTGTGCCTATGTTACCTCATATCTCCGCCAATTGTCAACCGATTTTGAATTTTTTTTTGCATTGGGTCCAGTCTAGCTTCCGATTGGTCCCATTTTTTTCGATTTTTTTTCATAGGTATTAGACCTTTTTTATTAGGTTTGTTTAGGTTTGTTTAGACCTAACCTCTTTGTTTATGAACCGATTTCGATGGTTCTTTTTTTATCCGAAAGGGGGTGTCTTAGGGATGGTGTCATATTAATTTGGTCAAGTTCTGATGATATAATCACTATTAATAACATCACTAAAAAGAGAAAAATAAAAATTTTTAAGAAAAAATAAAAACCGACTTCAAAAAATTAAGTGCAACAAATATAAAAATACACTAAAAGGTATAAAATAATTATTATCTTATTTAGTTACAACTAAACGACGAAATATTAACACGAAATTACTTTTTGAAGTTGGTGTCAAACATATACCTTTTATGAATCGCACTCGACGGATCTTACTTAGTACGTTTGGCGGGTACGCTCGTTTATAGGTATAGTTTGTTTGGCACCGACTTTAAAAAGTAATTTCGTCTTAATATTTCGTCGTTTAGTTGTAACGAAATAAGATAATAATTATTTTATACCTTTTAGTGTATTTTTATATTTGTTGCACTTAATTTTTTGAAGTCGGTTTTTATTTTTTTCTTAAAAATTTTTTCCTTTTTAAAGCCTGTTACCATCGACGAGAAAAACTTTAATTTCATAGTTTTTCCATTAAATATATCGATATCAACTTAAAGATATTAAGCAAATTGACTTGAGTAGAGCATCACTACTTCGATAAAAAAGCATCTAAGGCCATAAAATTGATCAACAATCCAACATTAAAATTTTATATTTTTTTCTTTATATTGCTTATAGATTTATGACATTTTGATGTTTTTTATTTAGTTTATAGCATACATAATCAAAATATGAAATTCAGTTATATGGACCTATCTTTTATGTAAATAACTTTTAGGGGAGTATTAAATATTTTAATTTACATTAATATATTTATGTTTATAGGTTTGATTGACAATTATAGATTTGTTCGATTTCAGTAGCTATAGAATTTTAATAAAGCAATTTCGTATACACGATTGAATTTAAAGAAGGAAGGACTAGGGCGACAAAATGGGGGCTAAAAGTGGTTTCGTCACCTGGGCAACTGGTCCTTCTCTTTCACAAAAGTAACTTAATTTGTGTACCTACCCAATGTATGTCAACATTCATTAACTACCACTTCGGTCCGAGAGGGTACAATTGGATTACAGGGGTACTTAAAGTTTTCCCTGCCTCTTTCAATACTCAATCGCAGTCCAGACGGTCCATGCCACTAAAGGACCCACTCAACCTGAAACGATCCTGTCAAATTGAAAAACCAGCCTTTCGATTTTCAATTTCATTAAGCTGATGGACCACGTGGCCACTAAAATATCTTTAGGATTTTTCTTCCAATTCGAAAAGAAAAGAGAAAATAACAATGGATTAGCAGTATGGTATTCATTTGAAGAGATTTTGTTGAAAAGATTTTGTTTTGCCGAGACTAGTAAAACTATTGATTCATAAAGAGAAATCAATGAGGTTGTCTTCTGCTTGATGCAAATAAACATATAGCTACAACTATAAATATGTATATGTATATATAAAATTTATTTGCTTGTGATAATAGTCTCAAAGGTTTGACATTCACCATTAGTCTTTTAATTATAAATAATTTATCTGTTATTTCTCATGGGTTAAATTACCAGATTCGATATGAAAAATTTCATTTTGTTGTTATAGCAAGCTAGCCATATAACAAACGATCGCTTTTTTATGTTTGTTATAACAACAAAACGAATTTTTCTATACCCATGAGAAATAACAAATAAAATATTTATAATTAAGAGATTGATGATAAAGGCCAAACCTTAGAAACTACATATAGTCCAAACAAATAAATTATATGGTATGTACAATATACATATTTATATTTGGTATATATTATATATATACGAGCTTTTCGTGCGTGCATTCGGCACGGTCTCGAATCATATGGTTGAATCAAAATAAATCAAGTGGTTTATTAAATAACAAACAAACAAATTACCGAGCGAAGCGAGCTCGGTCCTCAAGGTACTTAATATTAAAACAATAAAAAAACAAAATATCTTTTGATTCTTAAAACCAATACTTAAGTTCAGACTAATTTTAGTTTACCATAAATATCATGAACCAGATATCCCTAGATTCTAGGTGGTTTAAAGAGATTTTTAAGTTTCGAAAAAAGAAAGATTTTAGTAAAATACTGGCTCATAAAAAGAATGAGGAATCAGAAAGGACACTGCTACCCAATCAAGATTTTAAGAGACTGATTTGGATTGAACATGTCATGTTAAGTGATGCTTACATATTACAAAGATCCTGAAATTTCACCAATTTGAAAATTTCCATCAGAAAGATGCGGTGAATAACTATGGACAATATTAGACAAAAACTTGAATTCACGCCATATAAGAATTCTTCGCCGAAAAGACGAGATTCCGAAGAGGCTTAGGTATAGAATCTAAAGCCATAAAAGGGTTGATCTAAGTGAAGAAATAGATAGGTATACAAATTCTAGTTTTCTATTTCTATTTGCTAAAACGTTATCAATACCATAGTTTGCCCAATCACAATCTATTTTCACAATTCTAGTAACAATAATTCTATTTTTTCTATTAACATAGATGGTTACAATTTTTTATACATTTAGGTAATGACCAAGTTATTCGTAGTTTATACTTGAGTATCTATTCGATTTTAATACCTATCCTGTTCATATTATGAAAGTAATTCTATCTTGATTTAAAAATTGCACGGTGAATAAAATAAAATTAACGTATATCGAGTGAATATCAATAAAAATCACCCATTCGATTAATTTTGAATTGCAATGGACCGTTTCGGTTAATGTTGCTTTGGTTTTAAGGCGTATGCATTTTTACAAAAGTGTGAAAACATTTTTATGGTGTAGCTCGATTTTTTAATTCTTTTCCCACCATCATATTCTATTATAAAGAAGTATTTAAGTATTTATTGAATACATGTATGGCGTATTGGCCTTTATTAATATATATATAATAGTATAATGTTGTTCCCCTCACATGGAGAATTCGAAAAAAAATACTCCGAAGACAATTTAGGGGTCATGTTCCAGCACTCCTAACACTGATGCTGGAGGCAACAAATTTTTTACGCGTGATTACAAATCTTCCATCAATAAAATCGTTCCGGTGAGATATATTGTTTTAAATAAATTTCCTTTCATCTCAAGTACACTACTTATTTCGAACGGAATTTTAGAAAAAAAAAAAAAAAAAAAGAAAAAAATCCTGCCTTGTTATCCTTTCATCCTTTAACCGACTGGATAACATAGATTGGTCGTCAAGGGTGGGACGAAAAGGGAGGAGTGGGGGGGGGGGGGGTGCGCGATAGTAAATCCATTTCAAAACTGCTTATGTAAAACGCATATAAAAAATTTGACTCTTCGCCATTTCTGAAATTATTTTCAAAGTTTTTAAAGAAATAATCACCCGTAAGGGGGCCATTAAGCAGTCACACGCCCTCGGGGTCTCGCCGGTCCTCTGAGACCTGGCCCATTTCCAGTATCCCAGGGGTTCTTTAGACTAACACAGAACACACATTCGCCACGGTCCCGCAATAAACCAACCAGCATCATAACGTACTTAACTTAGCCAAGCTCCGCTTTCGTATTTTATCTCCGTTTAATTGAATGTACATACTCCCAAAAATTTGAGACATCTATTTTGTTTTTATTGAAAAAGTAAAATATTGGATTGCCATCTGCAGAAATGCTCTTTTTAAATTCTAATTTTATACCATCGATTTTATTTTAACTTTTTAGAGTTCATTTTAAAAAAGTAGAACAATGTCTTTCTGTCTGTCCGTCAGTAAGAGGTATTGAGCTCGTAAACAAAATAAGATAAAAATTGAAATTTGAACTTATAACTACGCATTCATTCGTCTAATTTTTTCCATGAAAATGTTATCGTAAAATTATTATGAACACATACTGATTTATATTATAAAATTATATTTCTTATAATAAGTATATTGGACATAATAGTTTCCGGCGACGAACCTCAGACTTCAACTTAATAGAAATTTCAAAATAAAAATTAAATTGAGTTTCCCTCTACCGCGAAGAAGAAGGCAATAGAGACCTTTTGACCTCCAATTAAGAAATGACCTATTAGGCTCCTCTCGGCTATTCCCAACTCTGCCTCCGCTAATGAGAATTCTGGTCTCCCTATAAATTTATAGATAATTAGTTGAAAATCAAAGATTAGATCTTTTCTATTTCCGGTCTATGTATGGTCCAAAGATTTTTCTCAAGTCACTGGTTAAAGTGAAGTGTAATCAAATTATAACATAATAACTACAAGGAGGGCGTAACCGAATTATTGAAAAGATTATAAAAGACAAATTGCCGATAGTAGTTAAGATATCTAAAGATAATCAATGGGGCTCTCTACTACTAAATCCGATGTGAAATGGATAATTTTTTATTTTGTCAGGTGGGTTCTATATAAGTGCTATATTACAGTTGTGTAACACCTCGAAGGGCAAGCCTTATGCCCGGATTGGATATTTGGCATTCGGGTTCATTCTCCGAAAAGTTTAGTTTATTTCTATTTTTTGACAGCCTCTCCTGTCTGTATGCATTAGTATGGTGTCCGTGAAGAATGTGACTTCCAGTTAGGGTTGCCACCTCAGACCACGAGGCTTGTTTGAATATTTTTTGTCTCCTTGCTCCCACTCAAAAGCATCCCAGGACCAAGCCGGAAAATAGAACATGTCCTATCTTTTTTTTTTAATGCAATCTAATGCAAGAAGGGGTGCGCCAGTAAAGATGCAGCTCCTATAGATCTCGAAAGACCCTTGCATTACCGAAGAGAAGGGAAAGTTGATTAAGTGAGAGGGTGTAGACGTAGGTGTCTATGCACCCCGGTTTTGAAGGTTTGAAGATTATAGGCCCTGGGAAAGATGGAGGCTGGGAGAGAGTTCCAGTTCCTTGAAGTCATGGGGATATATGTATTCGCGAATGAGGTGGTCCGGCACTTTTCTAATTTAACCGCGAAAGAGTGTTGGGAGTCGGCAAAACGCGTGCTACGTGCAAAAGCATGCTTTGGGGGAATTATTGATTTTATCTCATCAGAGCACCTGCCGTGATAGTATCTATAGAAAAGGGAAAGGGCAGAGACATTTCTTCGATGAGCCAGCGAGTCGAGGGAGTCGGTGAGGGTAGAATCGTTAATTAGCCTGACGGCTCGTTTCTGAATTGCATCCAGGGTAGCAAGAGAATATTTTGAGGCTCCTCTCCATAGATGAGAGCCGTATTCGAGACAGGGGCGGATTTGGGCCTTGTAGATGGTGAGAAGTTGTGGGGGTTTGTAAAATCGCTTGGACCTGAATAAGAAGCCAATCTTCCTTGCTGCAGATTTCGCCACAGAGGAGATGTGTTCATTCCACGACAGGTCAGATGTGACTGAGACGCCCAACATGGATAGGCTGTCACACATTTTCAGGGTATTCGAATCGAAGTGAATACATGCGCGGATCCGGGGGTGTTGTTGTGTTGTTGTTGTGTGTTGATCTCCAATGCTTTGGGGGGGGGGTCGACCCCATCGCTCCCCCCGGATCCGCGCATGTCCGCGCTGGCCGCCTGTGTAATAAAGTTCACTGAAAAATGTACATCTTATTTTTTTCATTTTTTTATTTTTTAATTGTTAGAAATGTCTGAAACGTGGAGGAAAATCGCCCTCAAGCATTCATTTTTCTTACTAAATCTGAATTTTTACTTGTCAGAATGAGTGTATTCACTTCCTAGGATTATTGGATAAAAATACTTGGTAGGTTTCACATTAAGATATAAAAAATAAAGCGAATTTATTTTTTGGAGAATCTTTAATCTCGATATAATATTTCGGGTGACTAACCCATCTTCAGAGAAACAGAAAGTAACTGACCTGGATAAGTCGAAATTGAATACAAGTCAATGGTAAAATTTATTTTTAAGATAACAAAAAATAATTTTTAAGAAAAATAAAAACCGACTTCAAAATTAAATGCAACAAATAAAATACACTAAAAGGTATAAAATAATTATTATCTTATTTAGTTACAACTAAACGACGAAATATTAACATGAAATTACTTTTTGATGTCGGTACCAAACAAACTATACCTATAAGCTGAGCATACCCTCCAAACGTACTAAGTAAGTTCCGTCGAGTGCGATTCATAAAAGGTATATGTTTGGCACCGACTTCAAAAAGTAATTTCATCTTAATATTTCGTCGTTTATTTGTAACTAAATAAGATAATAATTATTTTATACCTTTTAGTGTATTTTATTTGTTGCATTTAATTTTTTGAAGTCGGTTTTTATTTTTTTCTTAAAAATTATTTTTATTTTTCTCTTTTAGTGATGTTATTAAATAGTGGTCATATCATCAGAACTTGACCAAATTAATATGACACCATCCCTAAGACACCCCCTTTCGGATAATAAAATAACCATCGAAATCGGTTTATAAACAAAGAGGTTAGGTCTTAACAAACCTAATAAAAAAGGTCTAATACCTATGAAAAAAAAAAAAAAATGGGACCAATCGGAAGCTAGACTGGACCCAATGCAAAAAAATTTCAAAAATCGGTTGACAATTGGCGGAGATATGATGTAACATAGGCACAAAAAAAAATTCAGTCGAATAGAGAACCTCCTCCTTTTTTGAAGTCGGTTAAAATAATTTTTAATAAAATAAAAACCGACTTCAAAAAATTAAATTCAACAAATAAAATACACTAAAAGGTATAAAATAATTATTATCTTATTTAGTTACAACTAAACGACGAAATATTAACATGAAATTACTTTTTGAAGTCGGTACCAAACAAACTATACCTATAAGCGAGCGTACCCGCCAAACGTACTAAGTAAGATCCGTCGAGTGCGATTCATAAAAGGTATATGTTTGGCACCAACTTCAAAAAGTAATTTCGTGTTAATATTTCGTCGTTTAGTTGTAACTAAATAAGATAATAATTATTTTATACCTTTTAGTGTATTTTTATATTTGTTGCATTTAATTTTTTGAAGTCGGTTTTTATTTTTTTCTTAAAAATTATTTTTATTTTTCTCTTTTTAGTGATGTTATTAATAGTGATCATATCATCAGAACTTGACCAAATTAATATGACACCATCCCTAAGACACCCCTTTCGGATAAAAAAAGAACCATCGAAATCGGTTCATAAACAAAGAGGTTAGGTCTAAACAAACCTAATAAAAAAAGGTCTAATACCTATGAAAAAATCGAAAAAAAAATGGGACCAATCGGAAGCTAGACTGGACCCAATGCAAAAAAAATTTTCAAAATCGGTTGACAATTGGCGGAGATATGAGGTAACATAGGCACAAAAAAATTCAATCGAATAGAGAACCTCCTCCTTTTTTGAAGTCGGTTAAAATAATTTTTAATAAAAAAATAAAAACCGACTTCAAAAAATTAAATGCAACAAATAAAATACACTAAAAGGTATAAAATAATTATTATCTTATTTAGTTACAACTAAACGACGAAATATTAACATGAAATTACTTTTTGAAGTCGGTGCCAAACAAACTATACCTATAAGCGAGCGTACCCGCCAAACGTACTAAGTAAGATCCGTCGAGTGCGATTCATAAAAGGTATATATTTGGCACCAACTTCAAAAAGTAATTTCATGTTAATATTTCGTCGTTTAGTTGTAACTAAATAAGATAATAATTATTTTATACCTTTTAGTGTATTTTATTTGTTGCATTTAATTTTTTGAAGTCGGTTTTTATTTTTTCTTAAAATTATTTTTATTTTTCTCTTTTTAGTGATGTCATTAATAGTGATCATATCATCAGAACTTGACCAAATTAATATGACACCATCCCTAAGACACCCCCTTTCGGATAAAAAAAGAACCATCGAAATCGGTTCATAAACAAAGAGGTTAGGTCTAAACAAACCTAATAAAAAAGGTCTAATACCTATGGAAAAAATCGAAAAAAAATGGGACCAATCGGAAGCTAGACTGGACCCAATGCAAAAAAAATTTTCAAAATCGGTTGACAATTGGCGGAGATATGAGGTAACATAGGCACAAAAAAAAAAAAAAAAAAAAAAAAATTCGGTCGAATAGAGAACCTCCTCCTTTTTTGAAGTCGGTTAAAAAAGGGTAAATATTTGAAATTAGTGGAGGGAGAAGGTTAGGAAATCTATTTGCCTTTAATTTTGTATGGTCTTCTGAGAAATGAGAATTTACAGACAAAACAAATTTGCAAATATTTAAAGAATGTACTCAATGATTGTACTTTTCTTAAATTTCAATTGATTATTTAGTATATTCGTTTTATTTGAGAGAGCTAATTTTATTTTGGTTGACTCTAAAAAAAATCTAAACGTAAGCCCTTTCTTTCGAAATGTAACGGAACTAGTGGCTTTTATATCTTAATGTGAAACCTACGAAGTATTTTTATCCAATAATTTTAAAAAATGTTTCACCAAGTACCAACACTAAATTCTTAAAAACTTCCTAGGGGATTGTACTCAAGTGTCAAAAAGTTTTCCTGTCTGCATTTTAAATCTGCTATAATATAATAACCATGGCATCTAGAATTCTAGGACACGTTCAATATTTTTTAGAACGATGAACTAAAATTTTGTACTCAAGTTTGAATTAAAAAGCTGCATTTATACTAATTTTCAGCATTATAGGTCAAACTTTTCTTTAAATAAATATTGCCACACACTATAATTCGCAGAAAGCTTACAGAATCTTGAAAAAGTTTTCATTTTTTCAAACAATTAAAAAAAAAAAAAATTAAAAAAAGTTGATATAATTCATTTAGGAAAAATTGGGCTAATGAATTGTTTTATTTTTTTATTCAAAATATTACATATTGATGTATTCTAAATAATTATTTTGATTATTTATGTCCATCAGATTAAATTAATAAAGTTGTTATAAGGAAACAAGGACAATATGCTTATGCAAATAATTTTTTTTTGATAATTGCCAACTTTGTTGACTTCCTCAGGCTCAAATATTAACTTCCTTGCATATTTGTCATTTTATCAATATTCCTTCTTATCAAACATATCAGGCCAGTTATCAAACAGATTGAAAATATATTTTCTTTTTAAGAAGGAATATTGATAAAATGACAAATATGCAAGGAAGTTAATTTATTTAAGCTCCTGAGGAAGTCCAACAAAGTTGAAGAAACGTTGGCAAACAATAAAATTATTTGCATAAGCTATTGTCCTTATTTCCTACAACAACTTTATTAATTCTAAATAATGTGTTTCTCACATATTGATTAGGTAATGTAAAATCGCAACGACACTTTTTTAACGCCTTAAAATCAACAATTACCTAATCAATTAAATATCAACTTGCGCGTGATAATCCATTAAACATTTTACTGACAAAATTAAAAATACTCTAGTAGTGTAGACTTGTTAAGTAATAACTTGAGCAGTGTAGTATTAAACAACCTGGAATTTCAAGTCCAATTGATTCAATTGTCAAAATCGTTCTCTAGTGATTTGTCTGAAACAATGAGTAGGAAGAACATTGCAAGATTCTCAAGGTTAACATCAAAAACCAATTCTACTACATCCAATAAAAGTGAGTGTTTTTACTACCATATAACCATAATTATATACCCACATATCGTTGCGTTTGTCTATTCACACATGCCGATGTGTTTGAGCTTGCTCGTGGCAACGACCGCTGTTAACCATAACTTGTTTACAAGGATAATTGCACGGCACAACCTTCAAAGTGTGGGCTGTTTTGTAAATTGTAATCTATCATGTCTTCAAGCAAAGAAGTATCATTTGGCGCGTTATCAACATATTAATCTTAGATAGATTTGGGTCCAGGCCCGGAAATTGATAACAAGCCTCCTTCTTACTCTGTATTCATACTTATTAATTGATAAGTGGCAAGGAAAAGATATCATTTATTGCTACTTTGAAAATTGCACCCCTTTTTTGACGTCTATTATTGACTTTGCTTTCGAATTCGTTCATTTCATTTAGTGTAGAGAAAAAATAAAAACATAGATGGTTACAATTTTTTATACATTTAATGACCAAGTTATTCGTAGTTTATACTTGAGTACCTATTCGATTTTTAATACCTATCCTGTTCATATTATGAAAAAGTAATTCTATCTTTTTGTGAGGTCATCATGGTAACTAATTAGGATATTAAATTTAATCAAAATTGGTTAAGTAATTTTCAAGACATTTAGAAAAAACTAAAAAAGTACTGGAATAAAGTACTATTCATTGTTTGTGGGCTTATATGTACCAAAAACTAATCAGCGCTTCCTTTTGTCAAAGTAATGTTAGGTTTTCAATTTCATCCCAATCGATACAACGGTGTGGAAAAAAACTTTGATTGAGATCATGGGTTCCGTAGTCTTTACCTGTGGAGCCTTTGAAGTCGCGCTTGTGTGAGATCGATCCAATACTCTTATCTGCTTCGCATTGGATAAAGTAAAATGGGGAAATGGCTCACGCTTTTTTGCAGGGTAGTCATACCACAAATTGATCTGCCAATTCAGTTGTCTAGGGGATCCCATTAGACGAGTTGTGGCTATTAGGTGACCGGTTGATGCTGCTACTGGCAAACAGCGAGCGTGCGGCGACAGGTTTGAACATGAATATGTCTGTGATGATGCTTCCTCCACTCTCTGCTAGCTAGAATTTCAAAATAATTTTTCTTAAGAACCATAAAAATTTTAAGTCAAAAGAAATAAGAAACAAAATTATTTTTAAAGTTAAGAAAATTTGAATTCACCTTCAAGAGTCTCTTATTTTAAAAGATTCACATTTTCAACCTCTTAATTAAATTCACTCTTATTAGATAACTACCTAATATATGAGGTATGATGAAATGATGAATTTTTTTTTTTTTTTTTTTTTAATGCAATCGAATGCAAGAAGGGGTGCACCAGTAAAGATGCAGCCCCTATGGATCTCGAAAGACCCTTGCATTACTGAAGAGAAGGGAAAGTTATTAAAGTGAGAGGGTGTAGACGTAGGTGTCTATGCACCCCGGTTTTGAAGGTTTGAAGATCATAGGTGCTGGGAAAGATAGAGGCTGGGAGAGAGTTCCAGTTCCTTGAAGTCATGGGGATATATGAATTCGCGAATGAAGTGGTCCGGCACTTTTCTAATTTGACCGCGAGAGAGTGTTGGGAGTCGGCAAAACGCGTGCTACGTGCAAAGCATGCTTTGGGGGCATTATTGATTTTATCTCATCAGAGCACCTGCCGTGATAGTATCTATAGAAAAGGGAAAGGGCAGAGACATTTCTTCGATGAGCCAGCGAGTCGAGGGAGTCGGTGAGGGTAGAATCGTCAATTAGCCTGACGGCTCGTTTCTGAATTGCATCCAGGGTAGCAAGAGAATATTTTGAGGCTCCTCTCCATAGATGAGAGCCGTATTCGAGATAGGGGCGGATTTGGGTCTTGTAGATGGTGAGAAGTTGTGGGGGTTTGTAAAATCGCTTGGACCTGAATAAGAAGCCAATCTTCCTTGCTGCAGATTTCGCTACAGAGGAGATGTGTTCATTCCAAGACAGGTCAGATGCGACAGAGACGCCCAAATGGATTGGTTGTCACACATTTTCAGGGTATTCGAATCGAAGTGAATATCAGAGAAATCTTTATTTTCGCGCCTAGAAATTAGACAACATTGAGTCTTGTTTGAATTAAAGTTAACTAAATTTTGAGAGCCCCATTTATTAAGTTTGTCTAAAGTTGATGAAAGAAATGTTGTAATTGCCAAACAGTATTTCGCACGATGGCGCAAAAGGGAGTTAGCGCGTCCTTGAATGGGCCCTGCATCGTTAATATTAAAATATTTTATTGGCTGGGTTAGAGAGAAGGTGTAAGTGCGGGTTTTGAATAGCTGAATTCGCGGGAAAGACAGTGTCATGAAGCGAGTTTCTTCAGTCTCTTGAGTTGAGGGTTAGGTTTAGTTCGATCTAATGGAGAAATCTTTCATAGTAGACCACTCATGGCAAAAATATAAAATTCATTAAAATTTTTAGTTTATTCCCGAGGTTTCAGCTTAGCATTCGGAACTCATTTTAAAGAAATATATATAATAAGCTGACGTGTTCTGATGTGGTCATCCACTTGGCTTTACCATACCTGACCCTCACTTATATTTAATATTCAATAAAATTATTTATAATCATGTAGGGAGAGGGGTTAGTTTTACATTTTTAGACTCCTGGGAACCCACTGTTTATGTATACATTGGTTGAGTTTGGCGGTTAGTTTTTGCATTTTTAGATTACTGTGGGTCCACTGATTATGTATACAAAATTTGGTTGAGTTTGGTACAAGGGCCTAGATTTTCGTTTTTTGACCCTACAGCCCCCTCCCCACTCCCGATTTTGGGTGGCTAGGCTATTGCATTTTTAGACGCCCGCAAGCCCACGGATTATGCATACAACATTTGGCTGAGTTTTCTTCAAATGGACTTCAGATTTTTAATTCTCCTTCAACTCCCCCCCCCTCAACTCCCCTTAAATTTGGGTCGACATGCACCAAAATCTCATTCAGCTCTTAATCTTAATGGACCAAAAACTACGTGTCAATTTGGTTTTGATATTCACGCTAGATTTTGAGCTAGCTCGTCCACAAAAATTTGGTAACTCACAGACTAACAACCAGACAAAATTGGTAAATTCTGCAGACTAACAATCCAGACAACCAGACAACTCCACGACGAGACAGTCTCAATTCAACAAACATTTTGACAAAACAACCATTATCTCAAAAGTTACAATGCCGCGATGTTCACTTATTAGAACTTTTTTGTAGAGCGAAATGCCATAGTTTCACTCAATTTTTTTAATCAAAATAGTTTCAAGCCATTTTTTGAGATATTTTGAAAAAAAGAAGGAAACCACCACTTTTTTCATGAAACGATTACAATACTCTGACCATACACTGTATTATAAAGTGAAAAGATGATCCGTGAGTCAATCAACGTTGAAATCTGTTCAAAACGACGATTTTCTTAATGCTCAAGTCGTCAAAATAGATTTAATCAGATCGACGTTGGCTAAGCTGACTTGGTATAAATATATGAGTACATGGAACACAATTTTTTGCTTTAGTTAAAAGTAATTTCTTAAAGAACCAATTAAGTTAATATTAATTTTTATTATGAGCAATGAATTTGATTTATTTTTAATTCAAATACATATTATTTTCTTTCATTTAATTAATATTTACTTGGCAATGTTTTTATTATTAATATGGTTTATCGTTTACGAGAAGCATGTTACAATAATAGCATTATATATTGCCCAAAGTAAAATCAAATTCCGCAAATTTTATAACTATTATTTTCCGATGAGTATATAATGTATTAAAATATGCAATTGAAATTTTAAATTATTAATGATTAATGAAAGTGATATCGTTATGTTAAAGGATAATTTATTATTGAAACGATAATTGATTTTGGCTAGCTAGAAAGATGAGTAGTACCAGCAAAATATTCCAAACTATAAATGCCAATTTAATTTATATTCCCAGGATAACGGTAGTACTTACATTTATAATGAAACAAAAATGAATAGTATAAATAAAATTTCCCGTGCAGCTGATAACCTTTGCTAAATAGCTCAAACACACGTGAACCTCAACTCAACTCGACAATATTATTTATTGAAGTTTATTTGGATACCATGGTTTTAATTAAATCATTTTATTTATTTTATTATCTATATATACTGAGTATAATATACCTTATCAAATATACAAAAATGAGAATTGTGGAAAAAATGAAGTATCATATTTAAATATTCAGGTAAGTACTATCATCAAATTTTGATGAAATGTCATTTTTTTTAGGATTCCGTAGAAAATTACTACGAAACCCTTCATGTGTCACTATAATATCTGCCTGTCATCAAATATCGTAGATCTGTCTCCGCCCTTTCTTTTTTTTTATGGAACTCTCTTCCTCCGACCGTCTTCCAAGCAATTTCGACTCCTACCCAATCCCTAAATCTCTTCTTATTTTCACGATAAAATGGTCCGCCGCGGACTATAGAGGTTGTAAACTCTTTGGTGCAACTTCTTATATCAATATCATTAAAAAATTTGTATATTAGAAACTCGCAAACAAGTGTAGCTAATGGGTTCAAATTTGGCTTGAAAGTTCCAATTAATAGACGTTGGATGCGGAGGCCAAGAAACTACCCTCTGAGTCCAATACTGTTAACCAACAGTAGCGTTTTTGTTATTAGAGAAAGCAGTTATTAAAATTATAGATTTGGATGCTAAGGATGTAGGTAGTAACCTACCTTTCTAAAGCTTAGTGAGAACACATTCAAGGACGAATTACAAGATCATAATTTTATTTAAATTTGTAGCTAATGAATTCAAATTTGACTTGATTGTTTTTATTAATATAATAGATTCAATCTTCATGCTAAAACATTTTCTGCCATAAAAGTGCCAATTTACCAAATTTTTCAGAGAAAATATGGGTCTTGAAAAAGTTTTCACGCTTTCATCCAATTTTATTAGAAAGTATATACGACGTAGAATATTTCTTTGTCCGGTGTCGCCCAAAGATATTGAGTGAAAATCGATAGTTGTTGGACAAAGCACTTTTTTATTGCATTTCCTAATATTTATTAAATTTAAGCAGCCGTTGGCCTCCTAAACCTTTCTTATGGACTCTGTTTTGGGTTAATTGTATTTAAATTGTTAAGATAGAGTAAAACATTAGAAAACATCCTACTATAGTGTCATGGTCAATGTTTTATTCAAAAGATCTTTATTTTTCAAACTTTCTTCTTTGTTCAAATGAAATGAGTCATTATGATAAAGGATTTGATCAGAATGCCAGTTGGTTTTTTTCGATGCTTGAACTGAGTCTTAGCATTAGCTCAAGCACTGGGTCACTTTGCAGCTGTCTTAATTCGGATAAGGCCAGCCCAAGATGTATTGGTTCTCGTATGCGTCGAAATTGATGTCTCTATCGCGACATTTGCCTCATTATGGCTGCGACAGCGCCGTCTTAATGGAGGTTTCTTGTTAAGTTTCCAAACTTATGATCAAATTTACAGCCCCTTTGGTTTTGCGGACAGAGCAACTTACTCTACCACATGGCCTTCTCCCTAAGGAAGTACTCACGCCGTCAGGTAATTGGATCCCAACTATTATTCCAAGTGCATAGCTTCGATTAATTATTTGTCTCGTGTGAAATTATAAATCAGTAGATTGCAGCGGATTATTGCCTCTTCTTAACTTTACATGCACTTTTAAATGAGATGTTTTTGGAATCAGTTCGCTCTAAGAATAATATTTTATTAGGTCAATTAAGCCCACAGAGTTTAAAAAAACAATAATTAAAAAACTTTGTAAAATGTAATAATAATCAGAAACTAATTGAATACATGTCAATAGTGAGCGTTTACTAAATGATGACGGAAATTTCGCCAGCTTATTCCTTACATATCATCTTAAGAATTTTTTTTTATATAAATCTTATATTATTAAATGAGCAATTCTTGTATATATATCCAATCGGGTTCTCGAAAACGGCTATAACGATTTCGCTAAAAATAGAAGAAATTTTCCGGGTCTTACTGGATGTACAAACTGTACAGTATATACAAACTTTTTTGTGAAACCTACCTCGTATCTTAGTTTTATTATTATATTAAAATGTTTCACCTAGAACCAACACCGAACTCCTTAAAAGTTATATACAAACTATACAAACACACTGGATCCTCGGACCGAGAGATGAATAAAATTAAAAATTATATTATATACGATATTAAATATCATAAGAAATTGATTGCAATCTAATCAATGTTTGTGTAACTTAAAAATTGAAACCTATGAAATATATAGCCATTCAAATAGTTTAATAACTAGGTAGCTTAATAAGTTAACAAAAAAATAAAATAATAATTTTAATCAAACAATATATAACTTTTGATGTTATCAAGACGAGTTTCAGACCCACAAGAACGAATTTAAAAATTTCCATGATAAAATTGTACATTTAGATCTATTTAAATCTAGTTAAAATTTTGACTAAGATATTCATATGGAGAGCTCTGGCGTCTAACTTAAAGGGTGGGTAATTTAAAATGTTTTAAACTTTAAATAAATAGTTTGAAACTTACATAAAATACAAAACACGTGCATTTCAAAGCGCCAGTATTAATTTAAACGTATTTTGATAATAAAATATCAGTAGACATAATTCATAAATGATTACAAAAAAGTATTACTAGTATGTATATACTAAATTAGCTAAAAGTGATATTTTCTGGGATTTTGTTAAAATAGATTTAATCTAATTTATTAAAAAAGACTGTAACTTTAAACCTAATCATTCTATTAAATTAATCACATAATGTAGGATAAAAAGAAAAGAAATTCATTGGATATCTTTGTCTAATTAAAATATTTTAATGTTCCCAATATCAACACTTTCGAGAGAAATAATTTCAAATTTTCTTTTTCTTTATGTTTTGCCTTCTCCTTTGAACCTATTAAGATTCTTAAAACCAATAAAATTCAACCTCATTGGTTTCAGTCGCTTTCCTCTTATCTAGTCTACCATTTGGTTTCGTAGATTTCGCTCAACATAAAGATTTTATGTTGATTTAACGATTTTGTTTAATAAACATTCTTGAGAGATAACAATTCGTAATAAAATCAATTATATGTACTTTATTATTTTAATTAAATAATTTTTAGCTGAAATCAATTTAGAATGGTTATTTTTTTAATTATATTTTGATTTGAAAAAAATTAAAAAATAAATTACTAATAAATAAACACTTATAGACTATGGCCTCTTAAGTGGGAGATAAAGGATAGCAACCTTTAGTGTTCTCATTTAAATCTTTTCTGGAACCTGTTTCCCTATCCTGGACCCTCATGGAGTATTTACAAACATTCATTAAAGAAATGGCATACATTCCTGAAAATTTTTAATTTTTACTTTACCATACAGGGTATGGTCAAGTATTGTAATCGTGCATGAAAAAAAGTGTTTTTTTTCCTTCTTTTTTTCAAAATATCTCAAAAACGGCAGAAACTATTTTGATTAAAAAAATTGAGCGAAACCATGGCATTTCGCTCTACAAACAAGTCCTAATATAGTGAACATCAGAAAAAATTATATTTTTCGAAATAATAATTAGTTTTGTCAAAATGTCTGTTAGTCTGTCTGGTTGTTCGTTAGTTAGTCTGTGCGTTACCAAATTTTTGTGGAGCTAGTTCAAAAACTAGTATGAATATCGAAACCAAATTTCACCCGTAGTTATGGTCCATTGAGGTTAAGAGCTGATTAGATTTTGGTGTATATTTGACCCAAAATTAAGGGGTGTGGAAGGGGGGGAGTTGAAAATTAAAAATCTAGGCCATTTGAGCAAACTCAACCAAATTACATAATCAGTGGGACCCCAGAAGTCTAAAAATGCAAAAACTAACCACCCAAAATGGGGGGGGGGGGGTTTAGGGTCAAAAAATGAAAATCTTGGCCATTTACCGCGCGCCGCGTTGGCAGAATTTCTGTTACGTGACGACTTCTTCTAGTTAGGTCCTACTGCAAGCCTCGTAAAGGAATTTCGTTCCAAAAAAAGCTTCGTGAAATTATTTATATAGTGTTTACTCTTTTCATTCATAAAACATTTCGAAGTGTCTTTTGTTTCAAACCGGAGGTGATTTCTTGTGTATCCTAATCTGCAACCCGCGTAACAGAGAGTGTGTATTTTGTCTTGGGCTGAATGGCAGGGTTTTTGGTTTTTGCCAGCCGTCATCAGAAGGCCATTTCCCTCCCCCTTCCTCAGCTACATTTCCCTCTTGCTCATTTTCGAAATTCACTAAAGGTCTATCTGCACTATCTAGGCGGCTCAATAAATCCAAAGAAAGCGGCGAGGCGTAGTTTCCGGAAATCGGTCGAATTCTTTTTCCTGTTTCCAAGATAACGGCAAATGGTGGCCCTTCGCCCTTGCCTTCGCCCTTGCGAAAGTCAATGGTCCAGGGAATTTATGAAATGTGGCCCAGCTGCGTGCTATTACGGTCCCGCAATATTTTATATGCGGCTATGTATGTGGTCCGGCGAGGGGCCGAGCCCCCAAGGAGTAAAAGGGCTGCTTTATGGGGTGCAGGCCAGTCGCTTATTCATAAACAGAACAAAACCAGTGCGGTTTTTAATATATTAAAAAGTAGCAACATGGCGACTTACGAGCAAGTTCAGCTTGCGATTTAAACCGAGCAGCTCGCATTTGCCAAAAAGAACAATTTATCTCCACACGGAATTCCGGAATTAATCTTTTAACTACCCTCCAAAATGCCTATCATTTTGTATTATAATAAGTAACGAATTCGAAAAGAGAAATGAATTATTCAAATTTAAAAAAAATATGATAAAATTATATCAAAAAGGGAAAATAAATTCAGGACTAGGTACGCTCTCAAATAGATGATTGCCGATTTGGCTATTTTTTCCAGCCAATTGTTTCAGCTAGAAATGCTATATTTTCAAATGTAAATGTTGTAATTTATTTAATTCACATTTTATTTTTGTAATGATAGAGAAAATGAAACATGATTTAAATTGATCTGCAAAAAATTTTTCAGATTAGAAAATTTGTTAAAATTTTCAAATTTATTCCCATCTGAAGATCTAGTCCGAGTCAATTCAGTTTATTGCTCGCTTGAATAGGTTGATTCAAGAATTAACTTGAAATATATCGATCATCACTGCAAAACAACATATTATTATAGCCAAAGTTTTTGTGTATATTTACTCAAAATATCACTGTTATAGTATAAAATTACTTATTAATGAAAAGGTCTTCTAAGGCTTCAATGTGTAATTTCATGTCAATTTTGTTGTTAAAGATACTTTACCAGTTAACTCAGAAGTATCTTGAATAATCAATTAAAGCAAGTTTTTCAATTTTATTCACATATAACTGAATACCTTAAATTTACCTGGTTAAAAATTATAACCCTCTCTCCTCCCCAAATGAAAATAAAGTGGAGGTCAACTAAAAAAATCACATTTTTATAATCTCAATTGGCTTTTCAGTAAAGAAATTTATAATGGAAATAAAAGTGCAATAAATGTCTAAAGCTTAATTTCACATAAAAATAATAAATTAACCCATAATTTATTAGAATAATTAATTTATATATATATATATTATTTATTTATTGTCACCGGGAACAAAGCCCATTTAGACAGCACATGAGTAAAGTGTTAGTAGGGTTAGTGAGGGAGCCGAGTTTTAGCCGGTAGAAATTTTATATTTTAGCCAGGATCGAACCCCGGCCTTCCGCTCCAATATCGTCATCATCGATGCCGAAGCGGGGCTAGCGCGTTAGCCAGTTCGGCTAACCCGACACCCATATATATATATATATATATATATATATATATATATATATATATATATATATATATATATATATATCAGTGGCGTGCGGACCATGGATGCTCTGGATGCGGAGCATCCCTAAAATTTTAAACGTTTAGAGTATTTTCATAAATATCTTATATTAAGAGGATCTTTAAATTTTCAAATTATTATCCGTTATTTCAAATATTTTTATAATAAACATTTTTTGTTTTGAAAAGTATTTTGGTTATCAAGCTCGGACCTCCGTGCTGGTGCCCTGGCGGGCGGCGTCTGGTTCCAAAAATTTTATTTCTCTTAAAAATACACTCCAAATGTATACCTGTAAACTCCCGAAAATACATACTCTCTTAAAAGTTTCGCCTCATTTTCGTCCTGACACAGCTACAGAAATGAGGCTCTAGATATGAATCTGGAAGTAATTTTTTTCTATAATCTACAGCATTGTGATATTTTTTGTGTGGAAATTTGTAGATTTATTTAAATAAGTGAGATCGTGTGAGGAAGAGAATTATATTATATCATTTTTTTTTAAATTTGGGATCGATAATAGATATAAGGCTCCAAATATTTAAAAGAGATCAGGTGTTGTTTGTATGACAGATTGCTCCATCCAGTATTGCCATGAGAAACTCATATGGACATGCGTGTCTTAAGTCGTTGTAAAAAATCAAAAAATAAGAATAACAAAATTTAGATTTTTGGAGCCTTAAATCGACTATCGATCCAAAATTTAAAAAAAATGATATAATATAATTCTCCTTCTCACACGATACCACTTATTTAAATAAATCTATTTCCACACAAAAAATATCACAATGCTGTATATAGATTATAGAAAAAAAAATACTTCCAGATTCATATCTAGAGCCTCATTTCTGTAGCTGTGTCAGGACGAAAATGAGGCGAAACTTTTAAGAGACTATGTATTTTCGGGAGTTTACAGGTATATATTTGGAGTGTGGTTTTTTAAGAGGAATAAAATTTTTGGACAGAGACGCTGCCCGCCAGGACACTCAGCCCGGAGGGCCGAGCTTCGAGGGCGTGCCGAAGGCACGCACGAAAAGCTCGTTATTAAAATAGTAATAATACAAAAAAGCAATAAATAAAGATGTTTCGGGAATCTTCGGACTAATCCATTTCTGAGAATTCGCGATTTACTAGTATAAGATCGGAAATAACTATGAGTGCTATAGACAAGGCATAGTTTGCTTATATCAATAGAATTAAGAGAAAGTTAAGATTTCCTTATAGGACAGGCTGATTCATTGCGGAAAATGGTCGATTTCCATTTCAGGGAGGGTGGAGTTTAAGTCACAAAATTTAATTTCTGACTCCTACCCTCATTCACAGTATCCGTTTGGGGAGAAGGTCCCAAAATATATTTAAAAAAAATCTAAAGTTAAATTCGAAAATAATGCCGTATTTGATGAAATTTGATAAAAAAAAGTGAAGATTAAAATACATAAAATTTCAAAAAATTAATGGTACTTTTTTGGATAGCATCCCTAATTTAAAAGTCACTAACCTCCTCTATATATATATATATATATATATATATATATATATTTACTATAAAGCCCATCTGTCTGATTCTTTGGGCAAGTCGAAACAGATGAATTTTGTTCAGATATTCAATAATAAATTTTATTTGGAATGTTTAATGTTAACGTTAGATGAACGCGAAAGTTAAAACTTTTTATCAGGTCACTGCCCTATTTTGGTGCAATTGGGACCTGATTCGTTTTGATACTGAACCAAGAGTTGAAAAAAGATAGGACCCAGCCGGGTATGATCCGACATCTTCTGCGTTAAGCCCGCAAATGCCTTTTCCATTTAACCGATGGATCCCCTGACCAGATCCTATAATCAAATTTTATATATATTCAACTCTTTAGCTCAGGCGCGCATTCTCCTATTATCCTAATAGTATAGTTCTTATAAATTTACTATAAAGCCCATCTGTCTGATTCTTTGGGGAATCGAAACAGATGAATTTTGTTCAGATATTCAATAATAAATTTTATTTGAAATGTTTAATGTTAACGTTAGATGAACGCGAAAGTTAAAATTTTTATCAGGTCACTGCCCTATTTTGGTGCAATTGGGACCTGATTCGTTTTGATACTGAACTAAGAGTTGAAAAAAAAGTTTTAACTTTCGCGTTCATCTAACGTTAACATTAAATATTCCAAATAAAATTTATTATTGAATATCTGAACAAAATTCATCTGTTTCGATTCCCCAAAGAATCAGACAAATAGAAATTGTAGTAATATATATATATATATATATATATATATTTATTTATTTATTTATTTATTTAATCGTAAATTTAAAAAAACGATATCATTTGTAATCATCACTTAAAAAGAAAGTTTGGGTAAAAAAAATATTAAAATATTTATATCTAATTCAGTCATTAATGTTTATTTCTTTATTTGAAGATTATATGTTTCAATAAAAAAAGCATTGTTTCAGTTCCTGCAATAAAATAATTACAGGGAAAACATCATGGAAAGAAAGAAGATGCATTGCTAAGTTCATCTAAATTAAAAAATACTATTTTATATATATAATTTGAAAGTTTATATTGGGAAAATAAGGACAAGTTTTTTATGTGTGACTTTTTTATTTATCCACCAACGTTTCATCGACTTTGCCGACTTCTTCAGGGCTTCAAATAGTCATGTCACACATTCGTTTAAATTTTCTTTTTACCTTCTTAACACATTAATGCATCGAATACAATTTTCAAAAAGATATCTGGCACGCTAATAAAAAAACACAAATTTTTCTCTTTTTAATAACAACCTTATCAATACAGAAAATCAATCTTACAAAACATAGAATAGAATATTTTTACTTTTTATCCTCATATACAAAAACTAACCTCGAATAAATTAAACTTATATATTAATATTATTGATTAATATATAAGTTTAATTTATTCGAGGCTTGAGATTTTTGTATATGAGGATAAAAGTAAAAAATATTCTATTCTATGTTTTGTAAGAAGTGATTGCTCTGTATTGATAAGGTTGCTAAAAAGAGAAAAATTTGTGTTTTTGTTAACGTGCCAAATATCTTTTTGAAAATTGTATTCTGATGGCTTCAATGGTAATGAAGGTAAAAAGAAAATTTAAAACGAATGTGTGACATGACTATTTGAAGCCCTGAAGAAGTCGGCAAAGTCGACGAAACGTTGGTGGATAAATAAAAAAGTCACACATAAAAAAAAAAAAAAAAAATAAAAAACTTGTCCTTATTTTCCCAATATAAACTTTCAAATTATAAACTAAACTATGGACGGAAATGATAATAATTTATATATATATTTTTTATAATGATATTGATACAAGTAGAAGTTGCACCAAGAAAGTACAACATCTGTAGTCCGTGGTGGACCCTTGTAAAGTGAAGATAAGGGGAGATTTAGGGATTGGGTAGCAGACGAAGGTATCTGTGGATATTTAGAAAGAATCAAATGCCATAATTATTTAGAATGTTTAATTGGAATATGCGTTCGCTACTCCCAGCGAGCTGAAAAAAGATTTTCAAACATTATTTATTATCTGTTTTCCTGTGTCTGGATTTCTATATCAACTATAACTTGATTCCAGAAGCTCATTGAGAGTTTGTTCTGTTGCAAAAATTTTTGTTCTCTTTGATTTTAAGTTTTCTACCCTCGGGAACTTCTAAATAAAAAAATTATAAAATTCAGAAACAGTCTAATCATTTTTCAGAGTATTCATGAAAGTTCTTGAATAAGCTTGAATTATATAGACAGAAAACTACACAATTTTTATCCTATCAGTTACTTTCTGTTTCTCCTGAAGATGGGTCCGTTATATATATCGAGATTAAAGATTCTCCAAAAATAAATTCGTTTTATTTTTTATATCTTAATGTGAAACCTACCAAGTATTTTTTATCCAATAATTTTTATCCTAATTGTCAGCATTCTAGTTAGAATCTTTCTCAGATTCGGCAATTACTTGTTAATTTTGCAGAAAGCGTATTGGCTCTTGAACAAATTTTCTCCAAATCCAATTAGTAATTTTATTTACAATTGGATATACAAATATTTTCAATTAAAACCAGTAAAATTTGATTTATTGGCCTTTAGATAATTTATTTTTCTATATTTATGTGTATTTTATTAAAAATATTATTTTGGATGTTGAATTTGGCGATGTTTGAGGACAGGAATTCGTTGGTATTGAATGATTTTATTTAGAAAAAAATAAAAAGTTTTTCAATACATGGGGAATTTATTGTATGATAGTTTGTTTATTGAATTTTATACCATGACCGAGCAATAAACAAACTGTATCATACAATAAATTCGCCATGTATTGAAAAACTTTTTATTTATTTTTTTAAATAAAATTACTCAATAGGTACCAACGAGTTTCTGTCCTTGAACATCGCCAAATTCAACATCCGAAATAATTAAAAAAAAAAAAATCAAATTAAAAAGTACACCAGCATTTTGTGTTCAAAATCTTCTTTAATTTAGAAATCAATTTATTTGTATATATCATCGAAAAGGACAATTTGATTTACTTATTTTATTCATTTATTTAGAGTTAGACCATCAAAGTCATAAACAGAAAATATAATTTTTTGCTTATGTTTATTCGGATTTAGAAATGTCTGAAACGTGGAGAAAGTTCATTTCAAAACAATATTTTTTTCTCTGTCTGGATTATAATACCATTGATAACTTAAGAGTCTACAGTTGCAGAAAGTTCTTTCTGGACCACAATGTAATTATAAAAAAAATTGCTTTCTAGCTTCATAACATTGTAAAATATAAAAAAGTCAGAACAAATCAAATTGTTATATAAGGAGTGAGCTCTCGATCTTAAATTTAGCTAAGTTTTGCTGTTTGTTATAAAATAAGCTGACGTGTTCTGATGTGGCCATCCACTTGACTTTACAATACAACCTGGCCTCTAAAATTATTTATAATCATGTAGGGGGGTTAGTTTTTTCAATTTTATACTTCTGGGGTCCCACTGATTATGTATACAAAATTTGGTTTAGTTTGCTCAAATAACCTAGATTTTTAATTTATAACTCCCCCTCCAACCCCCTTAATTTTGGGTTGATATGCACCAAAATCTAATCAGCTCTTAATCTCAATGGACCAAAACTACTTGTGAAATTTGGTTTCGATATTCAAACTAGATTTTGAGCTAGCTCGTCCACAAAAATTTGTTAACGCACAGACTAACGGACAACCAGACAACAAGATTAACTAACAGACATTTTAACAAAACAATTATTATCTCGAAAAATACAATTTTTTGATGTTCAATTTTTAGAGCTTTTTTGTAGAGCGAAATTCCATGGGTTTTTTTTTAATCAAAATAGTTTCAGCCGTTTTTGAGATATTTCGAAAAAAAGAAGGAAAAAAAACACTTTTTTCATGCACGATTACAATACTTGACCATACACTGTATGGTAAAGTAAAAATACTCCTCTCTGTGCCAAGTTTGATTTTTCTAGCTCATATTGTTCGCTGGCAAAAAATCACTAAAACCAACTTTTCCCTCAATTTACCTTATTATTGTACCCTTCGTACCAAAAATTTTATTTTTATTTTTTATTTTCATATAAATTTATAGCTATATAAATAATAGCACCTAAGCAAGAAATTTTCTCCCGGTCCTTTAGGCTCATTTCATTTTTTATCTTTAGCCCCCTAGGCATTTATTATCATTCGCTTCGCGCCTTCTTTTTTAACATAATCAGTTGAAAATAACTCATTAATATTTTTATAGAGTTATATATCGATTAATTAATAAAATTAATGAGCTCAAAAGCGTATGAATTTCTGATCCAATAATTTTATTGCTATTTCGTTAAAGGTTTAAAATTTTCTTTTAATATAAATGTTAAGTTATCAGAAATCAGAAGTCAAGAATTACTTTTTAAAAACTGGCGACATGCGGGTGATAATAATTACCTTGACCTAATTAGATTGAAATGTTAAATCCTGACTGCATGCTTAAGATATATTCAGGGATTCAGCTACGTCAATAATTATTTCTCATAAAATATTTTATCATCATCATCATTATTAGTATCATGTAGTATATACCGTATACCTATAGTCCTAAGACTGGTTTGACTTAACGACCCACACTACAATACCTTCACAATGGACGATGTAGAAAAAATTAATGAGTATTCGTTTTTAATTTATTTATTCGAATGTTTTATAAATGTTTAAATGAGTACACTTCTTTTATAAAAAATAATCTCAAAAATTTTATTAAATTTTCAAACATTTCAGGATTTTCTCCCCTGTCCAATAGTTAGTTGCTTTATCGAAGAATTATATTAAGGCCACTATAAACATAAACATTTGGTGTCGTCACCACACGACTTTCACATTTTCACTTATTTGAAATCATCGCGACACTCCTAATTTACACCCCCTTTGTTTATTTCAATCGGATTAAATTTTATACACGACTAATAAGTAATAACTCATGAGTCATGATACTTGATAAGTATACCAATTTTAAACAAAATCGTTGGAGCCGTTTTTGAGAAAATAAAAAAAAAAACGAAAAATCTTTCTTATAAATGTCAACTTCCGGTTTTCCGATTTCAACCAAAAGCTTCCTGTACTCCTTCTAGAGTCTAGGCCAGTGGTTCCCAACCTTTTGTGGCTCATCACCCCTTTCTGGAGGTTGACTAACACCTATCGCCCCCTTTTCATTTTCAATGTATGCCTAATTTTAATTTGAAGTAAAGTGTAAATAATATTGTTTTGTGAGGAGCTGGAAAATTTTCAGGGGGGGGGTCAATCCACAAAGCAAAATATTTAGTGGGAATTTTTTTTTATTAAAACAAATACTTAGTCCAGTTAAATTGTGTTTTTACTGGGAAGGTTTTGGGCTAGTTGTAATTTCTTCGACCCTTCATGTTTTTTGGTGTGCTGAATCCCAATCTTATGTTTGCTAACGAAATTTCGTGACGAAACATTGTCAAAAATGCCAAAAAAATTCATATCTAGAGCCTCATTTCTGTAGCTGTGTCAAGACGAAAATGAGGCGAAACTTTTAAGAGAGTATATATTTTCGGGAGTTTACAGGTATACATTTGGAGTGTGGTTTTTAAGAGGAGTAAAATTTTTGGGCTGAGACGCTGCCCGCCAGGGCACCAGCTCGGATGGCCGAGCCTCGAGGGCGTGCCGAAGGCACGCACGAAAAGCGCGTATATAATAAATATATATGGATACGGATAGGTTCTATGTCATTAGAGGTTTTTCGGGTTTCTCCGCGTGGGTTTGAGAGTTTTACTCGACGTTTCGTCTCTACTTTTGCAGCCATTTTCAAGAGAAGGGGTGGGTGGTCTACGTGGTCTTATCCTCGTAGTCCAAGGTTCGTTTTGGAGGGTGTCTTCCGAGTGAATTTCTTCAGTCGGAAGGTTGGGTAGATTTGGATATTTAGGAAGTTTTGGGTGTTTTGTGGTTGAGGGTGTATTACTTACATTATGATGGCTGACGTCTCGGCTGTTGCTGTTTTGAGAATGTTGGGCACTATCGATACGTTCACTGTCACTGTTTGTAAGCAATGACACCCTCCAAAACGAACCTTGGACTACGAGGTTAAGACCACGTAGACCACCCACACCCTCTCTTGAAAATGGCTCCAAAAGGAGAGCTGAAACGTCGAGTAAAACTTTCAAACCCACGCGGAGAAACTAGAAAAACCTCTATATATAGTATATATAAATTTTACTTGTAAATATCTATATGTTTATCTCCATCAAGTAGAGGAGAGCCTCATTGATTTCTCCTTATGTTCGGATGGTTTTTATTTCTTCTCAAAAATGATTTTTACGGGTTTTTTTTAAACAATTGCTGTGCTTAACAAGAATCACAAATTCTGTAATGTATATACCTGGTGAGTTTTTTATCTTGAGAAAGTCTTAATATTCAAAAACAGTTCATTAAATGAAAAAAGTTTTAAATAAACGTTTATTTATATGGAGGGGGAAACTAAACTACGCTATTGTTTGTTTACCTACAACAAGGTTTCAAGGGTATTTCAAGGTAATGTTCTGTTTTTTAAATGGAAACCTATATATTTGTTTACATATTCTGAATCTACCAAAAAAACTGAACAATTTTCATTAGAACTATTTTTTTATTCGACATCAAATAAACAAAATATTAAATCACATAGATCTCAGAAAAAACCCCTAATAATTATTTTTAACAATTATTCAGCTTAATTATCAAATAATAATGATCAAATAATTAATTATTAAATCGAAAAGTCAAAACAATGTAAATAAGTGTTTATAATGATCTTAAAACTTCATTATACACAGATTTAAGAGGTTATTTTCTACTTATTAGAACAATTTAAAATTCTTGAGTTTAAAAAGTTTATTTCTCGTGTCAATCCAGTAGATAGTTATATTGTATTACCATAATAAAAATGGAGCATTTTTTGTTGAAGACAGAATGAAATGGTCTTAATTTTTGGGGAATGTGGAAGAAGTGTTATGGGGCTGCCATTGAAATGGATCCCGAGCATTTCCTGACAGGGATACACCCTCACGAGCTTCATTTTATCGTGTTGTAAATCTGTTAAAAAACATCAGGAAATGTAAAGGGTACGAAGAAACTGAAACATGCCAAAATAACGAAATTGAAACTGGAATTCATCCAGAAAACTTGCGATAACACTCTGGAATATCACCGAACAGTGTGGAAAATTTATTAGATTATTAATTATTATTAAATTATTTATTTAATAATTAAATATTTGATCATTATTATATGATAATTAAGTTGAATAATTGTTAAAAATAATTATTAGGTTTTTTTTCTGAGATCTAATTGATTTAATATTTTTTTATTTGATGTAGAATAAAAAATAGTTCTTATGAAAGTTGTTCAGTTTTTTTCGTAGATTCAGAATATCTAAACAAATATATAGGGTTTTATTTAAAAAACAGGACTTGACCTTGAAATACCCTTGAAAGCTTGTTGTAGGTAAACAAACAATAGCGCAGTTTAGTTTCCCCCTCCATATAAATAAACTTTTATTTGAAACTTTTTTCATATAATGCACTGTTTTTGAGTTATAAGACTGTCTCAAGAAAAAAATTCACTTGGTATATATATATATAGTACCTGGAGGCACCGAGCGATGCACGGTAACCCCTGACCCCCCTCCCGAAACCACACACCTCGCCCCCAACACTGGACCCCCACTCCGCCCCAACCCACCCCAACCGCCCCTCCCAACCCCCGGATCCCCCACAACTGCACCCCACCTCCTGCACCCCCCACATCCATCCCCACCCCCACCCAGTTTTTGCATTTCTATCTTTCTAATGGTCCACATATTATGTGTATATTTGTTTACTCGTACACCAATTTGCCCACATTCGTTCATATTGATAAACATTATAAATAAATAAATAAGAAAATAATAATAAAAAAAAATAATCGTATAGGATCTGAAATAAAAAGATAAAATTAAAAAAAATGTGTGCGTCTCGGGACGCTCGACAGAAGTGATAACTTTCACCAACCAAATATTTTTTTAGGAAGACAATTTCAAGGATAATTGCCCGGAGAAAAGAGAATTGAATATTTAATTTTAATTAGAAGAGTGGGGGGAAGCCAAGGAATAATTATTAATATATTTAATGTTTCTGGATTTAAAATTAATTGTTGTTTTTCTTTCAGCTTAATTCAATTATAGATATTTCAAATTTGCCGCGCTGCAATTTATTCAATAAATTCTATTTATAAAATACATAGCTATATATAATATATTCAATTATTTCCACACTTATAATAAAGTCTAAATCAAAAATATTCATTTTAGTAAAAGTAAAAAGCAAAGATTTTTAAAATACTTCTATAGTCTTCTGGTAAAGTCTCCGCCTATGATGCAAGAGGTCCCAGGTTCTAATCCGACATGCGGCAAATCATTTTTTTTATTGAGATTTTCATCTATCAATAATTACTTTAATTAAGAAAAAATCAATTAAGATGAATTTTGATGAGGTCCAGACATAGCCAGATCGTTTTCTCATCCTCAAAACTTGTTAATAGATTTTGTTTCATCAAAATCGGTAGGGCCGTTTTCAAAATAGAACCAAGATACAAATATATAAATAAATAAATATATATATATATATATATATAAATAAATATATATATATATAAATAGAAGATAAATATGTATATATATAAATAAATAAATATACAATTTTCGCTCGTTTAATAAGAGTAGATATATATATATTATCTCGATTGAGACACTATGAGGTGATTAATTTGAAAGAGGGACATTGGTATGATTTAAAAGAAGGGGAAGCTGTAAGCCAAAGTCTTTTGACGCACATACCGTTCGATTTATAATGGGATTGAACCCGATAGTTTCTAATTATTTTTTCACCACTTCCCTTATAAAACTAGTTTTTGTTCTGCAATATCTCCAGTCCAACGCGAATTGTCTCTCATTTCCTTCTAAAGAATCCAAAATGTTTCCGAATGTCACTTAAGTTCATAAACGCTCTGGACCGATTCCAGGTTGTCTAATGCTTCAAGAGTGAATGTTAATGGCGTCCGTCCCAGGTCCATCGGGATCATAACCCATCCCGGACAGGGCTTTGAGCAACTTTCCTCTTTCAGACAGATATCAATCTCGTCAAGTAACAACCTCTCCAGTACACGTCCAAATTTATACAAATTCAACATCTTTAGAAAGCGGCTTCTTTTAGATTTTAGATGAACACTTTTGTTTTGGTCGCCTCTAATGCATTGTGACGGGAACAAAAAGGGAGGTCAAGCGTCGATGTTAACCTGATCGAAGGACATTATTTCGTTGACATCTTTAGCTTACCAAGTTGATCAATTTTTTTATTTTTTGTTTTTGTTTTGATGCTTCGCGTGTTTACAAATCGGTTATTTGATCCAATGAAATACTAGCCCCGAGAATTTCTCTCGCCTACTTCATTTTTTCCAGGTATGGTGCAGTTTTAATAAGTTGCCAGGATAGCTACCGAAAACCCACGAATCATGTGACAGGAAAGAATTTGAAGCTATGTAGACTTAATGAACCGGATTTTAAATGAATCAATATTCAAATTTAACAGATAAACTTGATTGGCTTAATTGATACTATTGAATAAAACTTAATTATTTCATAATAATAAAAATGTTCCACCTAGAACCAACACCTATCTCCTTAAAAGTTATTAATTATTTAAAGTTAAACACCCGCATAAAATAGATATAGATACGTACTTAACATATTATTTGAATTCAAATGCGGGATTAATCTAATTTAGTTTTCCCAATGATTAGAGAATACTTCTAAAAAATATCTTAAATTGGTCAATTTTTTTTAATGCAATATAATGCAAAAAGGGCGCACTAGGAAGATGCAGCCCAATGGATCTCGAAATTGCATTATAATTGTATAATAATTAATAAAACGAAACGGTGGAGACGTAGGTATTTGTGCATCCAGGTTTTGAAGGTTATAAGTAGGAGACCGAATTCCTATGCAATTGCATATTTTGATTGCCGTCACATACGACCCAGGAGGTCAATTATCTATCCGAATCATGCATCTAGGATACTGTGGGTTAAATTTTATGCTGCAAACTTTTGCATATCTGAGTAATATTCCATAAAATTGCATATTTGAAAGATAATGCATAAAATTGCAAATTTCACGCCAAATTCCCTTTTACCAAACTCAACCAAATTTTGTATACATAATCACTGGGACCCCAGAAGACTAAAAATGTAAAAAATAACCCCTCAAAATGGAGGCGGGGGAGGGGGTCAAAAAATGAAAATCTAGACCCTTGTACGCAAACTCAATCAAATTTTGTATACATAATCCGTGGGCCCACAGAAGTCTAAAAATGCAAAAACTAACAGCCCAAAATAGGGGGGGGTGTAGGGTCAAAAAAATGAAAATATAGGTCTACGAACTAAATTCAACCAAACTTCATATACATAATCAGTTGGCCCCAGAAATCTAAAAATGCAAAAACTAACCCCTCCCCTACATGATTATAAATAATTTTATTAAATATTAAATATAAGTGAGGAGCCAGGTTGTATGGTAAAGTCAAGTGGATTGCTACATCAGAACGTGTCAGTTTATTTATAAAGCAAATAATTTTTCAAATTCTATTTACTATATGTATAAAGAAATAATTTCTTCCGAAACGTTTAGATTTCTAATAAACGTTTCTAAATTGTTTTATAAAATGTTAAAATTAGATGAATTTATTTTAAATATAATATGATTATAATATATATATGGTAAATATATTAATTCTTTACACGATCTAAATAAAAAGATCAGCATTTGCATTTTGTCCCGGTCAATAACAAACAAGACCCTGTTTATTAAAATATTATATCATGTGTCACTCGACAACAATTTATATTGGTCAATACCCTTCTTGAAAACCTGTTGAAAAACAGCTAAGAAAATGTTGTCTCAAATATTTTCTTTACTTTATAAAAATTGTTTTCAGGTCGGTTTGGAAAGACTTCATTTAAAAAATTTCAACAATTTTTTCTTTTTGTTTAACACAAATATAAATTTGAATTTTAACGAAGACAATTAAATATGCCGGTGTTATCGTAAATATATGAAACATTCCTCTCGTTTGATTGGGACAGAACATTCTTTTAACACTCGGTTCGGTTCGGTTGGGAGCGTACGAACGTTTTTTTATGTCAATGACACGAGGGCCAGGCATTTTTTACCAGTTTTTCGAACTTTAATTAAACGTTCACTTTCTTGGCCTGTCTCCACCTCTCATTTCACGTTCAGTTCGTCCATCCATCTTAAAGCCGCTTCATTCTCTCTACATTAATAAAGTAATTAGGCACCACGAGTGATGGCAAGGTAAATTTCCACTAACTATTATAAATTACATTTTATTCAAATATACCTATCTATAATAGCCATTATATTTATCGGGCACTTTCTAGGTGGGGACCCATGCCCTCGAAAACACTAAATATGCATGGAAATCCACCAAAACTTTAAATATAATTGGAGAAAAAGTTAAAACTTTTTCAAGACTCGATATTCATCCTTAGTAAACTATTCAAATTTTATTTTTTAATTTAATCAATCATCTAATTAATTAAATTTCATAATTCTAATGTACAATAATATTTTGTAATGAACCAGTGATGGGTTAAATAAACACTTAACTGGGTTTGGGGGACTGTGTCACTGGTTGATTCGCCTGCTGATATTGACTCTGGGTTGGGAGGTGTTGGCCTTGTTATAGATTATATTATATATGGAGAAAGACTTGCTCATCTACCTGTTAACAATTTCTGTATTTCTTTTTATCTGCTCTACAAGGAATCCACATCAAAACATACTTTTATAATTAAATAAATAAATAAAGTAATAAAATGAAATTGAAAAAATACATTTTCATTTGTTAATTATTTTATCAAAAGAAAACATTAAAATATCAATAAAATCACTAAAAAAAAAGATGTTTGCTTCATTTTTAAACCAGAAGTTCTAGAGCTAGAGTGCCCAAATTCTAATCAGTTCTTCGCATCAGAAATATACACATTTTGACAACAGAACAAAATTTCTACTACGTTTCACTCATGGCTTATCGTGTTTATCAAAATCTAGACACCTACTCACAAGCAAAAAATAATGGTTGAAAATTATTGGTTCTCAACGCAAGATCTCTGTTAGGGCATTGAATCGACTTGAAAAAATAAATTATTTTATCCTTTTTAACAAACTTTTGAAGTTATTTAATTCACTTTCTCATAATATTTAAATATTAATATTAATAACAGTAATATTAGTAATAGTAAACAAGTGAACTAAAGGAAATTTCGAAGGTTACATTTTTATCTTGTGTTGTTTCTAAAAAAGACACACACCCTATTTTTATTTATTTATTTTTTTTCATATTTTTAAGTAACTTTTAATTAAATTATATTTTAATTAATATATATAGGTATTATTTAATTATAAGAATGAGATTGAATATATATGGCTGATTCTCAAAAAAAAAAATCAAAATTGATATCCTTGTTGATAATATATTAGAATTCAAAATAAAATTATTCTTATTTTCTGTTTCAGGTGAGTATCTCGCTCCTATATCTGCTGTTTTTATTTGGAATTCTGCAAAATGTTAAGTAAATCATTTAGATTATAAATATTTATGTTATTTATTTTTAAAACACTCGTTGCTCACTATTTTTGCTTGTAATTACTTAAAATACATTAAGGTTTTATTGACCTATTTAATTAAATTTGATTTGACTTTCATTAATATGGCTTTAAAATTTCGAATTCGGGTTTTCAGAGGAAATACACGTTTTGAGGTCCCTGAATCTAATTAGACTCTTTTCAGCCACCCCCCCCCTCACCCTGAAAAAATAATTATATCAAATGCCCCCAAACGATTGTAGATAATAAGGTGAAATCTGAAACAAAAGCTTGTGTTAATAAGCTGTACCTTTGTGCCTAATTTCAGCTTTTTAGCTGAAAATGTTAGTTAACAAAAAATATCTAAATAATCATGAAAAATGGATGTTCCATACGATTGAAAACTATCCTTGTCTTAGAGGGTGAAGAAGACTAAGTAGCTGTTTGATAGCAAATTTTTACTCAGGAATTATTTAACGGATTACAGTGGTGTTTCACAAAGTGGAAATAAAATTAAAAAAATTAAAAAATCTTTTAAATTATTTTGGAGATTTTTTATTCAGTTTTCTGTTAAACCTCCTGATGAAGGGTTCATAGCCCGAAATATGTATAGAGATAAATAAAAAATCTCCAAAATAATTTAAAAGATTTTGTAATTTTTTAAATTTTATTTCCACTTTGTGAAACGCCACTATAATCCGTTAAATAATTCCTGTGTTTAATATGTTTCACTATAAACCAACACCGCTTTCCCTAAACTTTATAGCAAATTTTTAGTTTGTTAGATTTGCATTCCGTGAATTTTTCAAATCAGAATAATTCCTTCTTTTGATATCATTTTAAAAACCTCTAGTTATTTGGATCCGTTCTGTTCTGAGCATCCAAGTGACAATATCCATTGTTATATTTAGAATATAATTACTTTTTTTGCGAATTCTACCCTAAATTAATTAGAAATCAACCCTTTTTAATTCTTCATGCATTTAAAATTAGATATCGAATTAAAATAAAAACTTTTCAATTATATCGAATTAAAAATCATATTTACACTTTTATAACGTTCCGATTCAAGTTAAGTACAATAAGTAATCATTTCTTTAAAAAAGTTCCCGTCTGGTCAAGCAACTTGAGAAAAGTGGGAAAAGAAAAAAGTGAAAATTTTCTGACTCCAAAATATCAACAGCTACTCGATCCAATTAAATTAAGGGAAAAAAAGTAAATATATTAAATAAAAATAATGGAGAAATTAACGAACTTAGAAGTGAGAAAAAAAAACTGAAAAATCTACTCACGGGTTAACATAAAATGCAAACTAAAAATTAAATAAAACATGGAACAAAAAGAGAGAAGTTCATTTTCAAACGAATAATAATTTATTTAAAATAGTTCAAAAAAACGTAAACAAACAAATCAATAAATTAATGAAATTATTAACAAGCAGAGATGGAAATATTATTATTATTATCAGTAACACTAATTAAAAGTTAAAGGGAAATATCAGAATAAATAATAATAAATTTAATTAGATTGCAATCTTCACATTTAAAGAGATGTACGTTTGAACAAAAAATATGAAGGAGACGATTTGAGAACAAATAATAGATAAAATTACATTAAAAGAAACAAATTGAACGCGGGGGTTTATAATTTACTTTAAACTTTTTTATATGCTTTCTCCAAATTTGAGAAAGATATAGAGAAAAACGAAGGACCACGTTATATCAATTGTTTAGCTTTACCAACGAGGTTGTAAATCTCGCCGCGAATAAATTGTAAGTCTATTCCACTCAAACAATCGATATCAAATATATCTTCGATAGGACGCTAGTTCTTACTATATATATAACTGTTCGAACTCTTAAGTTAGTATCTTTAAGGATGGATGTCTAGGAAAGAAATGAAAGATAAATTTCTCTTTAACAAAAACTATATTTTTTAATGTAAACTAATGAATGTGTTGATAAAACCAAAAGATAAAATGAAAACAAAGAAAATTAACTTAGATTGTAGGTATATATACGTAGATATATATATACACTTTATAACTAAATACTTAAACTTTTAGACATATAATATATTTTATTATATGTCTAATTACAAAATGAATGGTTTCAGTGGTGGTAAAGGGCAGCCTCTGAATTATCTCGGAGAGATGAATAAGTGTTCTTTTGTCTCAGAACCAATGATGAATGCTTTTTGATGTAGGGTGTGCCAAAACTGCAGCAGTGTATAAACCTGCAGTGTTTTATTTTAGGAACCTTTCAGAGAATTGATTGTACCTTCAAGTCACCTTTAACGATATGCTTGCTTATTTCAACAAACTAACTTTTATTTAGTTATTAAACTAAATATTTATTGACTATGACGAAAATTATAGTCGAATGAATATACCAGCGTAAAATGTGGTTCGATATTTATTGAGATGTTGACTCGAAGAAATTTGAAATAAGAAGAATGGCGTAATACGATATCAAAAGGGAGGTGGGTTCGAAAAGGATGCATCTTAGGGTGTTTCTAGGGCACAAAAATCCCTAGCGCCGAGAAACCGACTTGGCGTGGTTTTTGAGTTTTCTATAAGATTACTTATATTTAACCATACTGCCACCTCTTCGAAATAAATAACTAACGATTATTTATTTTTCGAGAGTGTCCAGCGGGTATCTGTAAGTAAAGGGGCATATTGAACTGCTTGAGGATCATCAGTAAGCTTCAAAAAAGAAGTCGTAAATTTCTTTTAGCTCTTTGTGACACCCAACGAAATTTGTTCCACAATCGGAGAAGACTTGTTGTGGACAACCACGTGGAGAAATGAATCGATCAAGTTAACAAAAAATTCGGTTGATAATGAAAGATATTCTAAATGTATGGCTTGAGTTGAAAAGCGCAATACCTTAAATCGATGAGATATCGTGCATTCATGAGTGATGCGACGAATAGTATTCCTTAATCTCGGAATCCAATAATGATTTCGAATATATACTGCTAGAGTTAGAAAAATCTGCGTACTTAAATTGATAATGTGCTTGTCGCACAATGAATGTAGACAAATTACATTGATAAGCAATCCTAATAGGGTATTTATGTTAGTGTTGTATGACAGCGACGAATGTGTCAATCTTTTAATTTAGATTTTTGTCGAAGAATGAATTCAATGATTTTAAATTAGAATTATTTGATATTGCTTTTGAATTTTTTAATAATTTGTATTATAAAGAGAAATGTTCTTTTTGTCTTAGGAAGATTGCAAAAGTTTCTAAGGGACTGGAATTTTTCAAATTTTCTTTAAATGATAGTTCATGGAAAGGTCCTTGTAACCATAATTTAGTATTAGGAAGTTTCGAAATTGAAATTTCTCTAGATACTATCTCAACTAGATTAATTGAAGTATTAACATACTTCCAAATAACTTCTGGAACAAGTGAATTTATATCATGAACTCTGTTCGCGACAAATGTTTTGAATTGAAGATTTTTCGATTTGATCTATGACAAGCTATTTGCGAGTCCGAATAAAAATTAGACATTATTTAATTGGCATAATTGGGTTGTAAAATTGATACGATGTCATTAATAGATGAAAACTTAGATGATGAAGATGTGCAATTGTAACGAAATATAAAGGCGATAGCTTTGACTTTGCAAATATTAGATATATGGAATATCAAATGATGGAAAATACGGCGAATGCGTATACTTAAAAGTATGCTTTTAGTTAGTGTAACAGATGATGGTGGTTCGAATTTAAACGATAAATCTATGGTGAATCAATGCTCCAATTTATACTTAAGGTGGTGGATGAATATAAGAGAGTTAATAACGAAGCTTTTTAAAAGAACGATTGTAAAAATATTAGTAGATATTTGTCTGAAATAACTATCATACTTTCCAATATGCTATACCCATTAAGTTTGGAGATTTCAAATTAAATTATTGATTATTGTTTATTGTATTTATATGAATAGTGATTTATAATGAAAATCATAGAAATTTTATTAATGGATCAAACATTTATTACTTAATTGAATCTTTTTTCTCAATGAACAATTTTGAAACTGTAGTTTAAACAAAATTTTAAACTATATTAACTTAAAAAATAAATAAACAAAGATTTTCAATTGATTATAAGTTTTTCAACAAAATTTTATTATATATTTAAAGTGTGTGATTTTAAATTGTTTAGGTACGTTGATCTATTTATAAAAGAGTAGTTAGAGCGTTTAAAATTCAAGGTTTTTCAAAAAAACTGTAATAAGATATATACCTATAAGACTTAAAATTGTTTAGATTGTTCCATTTATAAAAGAGTATTCAGACTGTTTAAAAAATACAAGTTTTATAGAAAACTGTATTAAGCTATATATGACTTTAATTTGATTAGTTAGATCCGTTGATAAAAGAGTATTTAGACTGTTTAAAAAATACAAGTTTTATAGAAAACTGTATTAAGCTATATATGACTTTAATTTGATTAGTTTGATCCGTTGATAAAAGAGTATTTAGACCGTTTCTTAAATTTTAATTAAGGATTTGTCTAAAAGATTTTATACAATAAAACAATAAGTTATCGAGAAGATATACTATATTTGAAAAAAGTGATTTCTTTAAATTAATTTTCTGTTACCTGCTGAAGAACATGAAATTGAGAGATTTGATTTAATTGCAAAATCCTTAGTGTTATTGAAGCTTTAAAATTTATATTATTTATAAATTGTTAAATGTTAAATACTTTATAATTCCTTTTGAATAAGAGTATTTATGTGAAATTGCAAAAATGTGTATAAAAGTTCAAGTAATCAAATATTCAAAATTTATATTGTTTATAAATTGTTAAATGTTAAATACTTTATAATTCCTTTTGAATAAGAGTATTTATGTGAAATTGCAAAAATGTGTATAAAAGTTCAAGTAATCAAATATTCAAAATTTATATTGTTTATAAATTGTTAAATGTTAAATACTTTATAATTCCTTTTGAATAAGAGTATTTATGTGAAATTGCAAAAATGTGTATAAAAGTTCAAGTAATCAAATATTCAAAATTTATATTGTTTATAAATTGTTAAATGTTAAATACTTTATAATTCCTTTTGAATAAGAGTATTTAAGTGAAATTGCAAAAATGTTATATTAGTTTTAATGATGTCAAAGATTTTAAAATTGTATTGTTTATAAATTGAATGATATTTAATCCTGCACTATTAAATCGTTTAGGAAGATATAAAAGTTTTCAAATTTATATATTGAATGAAATGTAATCTTGCACTATAAAATTGTTTAGAAAAATATAAAAGTTTTCAAATTTATATTATTAATAAATTGAGTGTTAAAATGCTTGATAATTATTCCCTTTGAATAAGAGCATTTACGTTAATTGCAAAAATTAAAAATGAGTTTAAGTGTTATAAAAGATTTAAAAATTTTTAAATTATTTATATATTGAATATTAAATGCTTTATAATTGCTTTTGAATAAGAGCATTCAATTTAAATTGCGAAATTTGTATTAGTTTAAGTGAGAAAAGCTTTAAAATTTTATATGTTATTTATAAATTGAATATTTAATGCCTTATAATTCCTTTTGAACAAGAACATTTACTTTAATTGCAAAACTGTAAATGAGTTCAATTGATATAAAAAATTTAAAATTTATATTATGAATTAAATGTTATTTAATTTCGCAAGTTTTACTTGTTTAGAAGAGATGTAACTATTTAGAATTTATAATATTCATGAATTGAAAACTTTTTAATTTGCAAGATTATAATTGTATAGAAAAATATAAACATTTTCGAATTTATAATATTTATAAATTGAACACTATTCAATTTGCAAGATTCAAATTGATCAGAAAAAATAAACATTTTTGAACTTTATAATAATTTTAAATTGAGTTTTATTTTTGTACATTTTGTCTTTGAATAAGACCATTTAATTGAGTGTTTGTACCTATATTTTAGTCATTAGAATCTTTAATCCGAATAAAATAATCTATTTTTAATTTAACTGGATTAATTTGACTATAAAATTTAATTGAGAATGTTGGTGAATAACCGCGTGCTTCAAAAGTTTTAGATTTTGCAAATAGATCCTTATAATGCCTATCATTTTTTGGGAGTAATTTTCTGCTGGGAGATATATTTTCTAATTTCCATTGTTTGGAAATTAAAACTTGAGGTGAATTTTTCCCTGTTAGTCCTGAATGTAATACAGGAGCTAACGCTGATTTGTAGTTGCTTAATAAGATGTGATCTAGAGTTGTGGCTATGGGGATATGAGTACCCGTAAGGAAATCAATCTTATTATGCCTAAAAAGACTATCAAATGCTAATGCTCCCCCAAGGATGATTTCTATTTGACTGCTTACTTTATGGGTGGGATCAGCTAAATGAAGATCTTGAATATGTGAAATGGATTGCTTCGCTTTGGAAGCCATTTGTGCATGAGCACCTATATTGTCAAATGAATTATTTTTTATTTGACCATTAAGAATTTTCGCGCAAACCTCGCTAACTCGTGGGTATTGACTACCACTGTGTATTTTAGCGGGAAATTCGCTCCCGGCATCATTTATTTCACTAACTAAAGCAGTGACTTGGACATTGGAAGTTTGAGGGTTGGCGGATATTGTAGAGATTGAAGGCGTAGTAGATAGGTTAGGAGATAGGCAAGGGTTACCTGTATTGATAATCGTATTATTTATCATTCCATGACCTGCCATTAAAAGTGACCTGAGGCGTTTCGACGTTTCTCTCGCTGTACTGTACATTATTTCGGATTCCGACTCTGAAAGGTCTTCAATGCGGAGTTTTAGTTTCTGGATTTCTGCTTTCTTTTCCTTTAATTCAGAATAAAGAAAGTTAAGATTATTTTTATTAGAATTACTGTTTATTTCTAAACTTATCTCTTCTATTTCCTTCTGAATGAAGTCGAGAGCTTTTTTTATTCTATTCATTTCCTTAGACATCCTAAAGATACAAAGAACAAAACTAGGAGAGTTCAATCAGCTATATATATCTATGATCGATAATCTAATCAATCTGGCTCTTGGAGGACCATTTAATGGATAAACGCGGGGGTTTATAATTTACTTTAAACTTTTTTATATGCTTTCTCCAAATTTGAGAAAGATATAGAGAAAAACGAAGGACCACGTTATATCAATTGTTTAGCTTACCAACGAGGTTGTAAATCTCGCCGCGAATAAATTGTAAGTCTATTCCACTAAACAATCGATATCAAATATATCTTCGATAGGACGCTAGTTCTTACTATATATATAACTGTTCGAAATCCTAAATTAGTATCTTTAAGGATGGATGTCTAGGAAAGAAATGAAAGATAAATTTCTCTTTAACAAAAACTATATTTTTTAATGTAAACTAATGAATGTGTTGATAAAACCAAAAGATAAAATGAAAACAAAGAAAATTAACTTAGATTGTAGGTATATATACGTAGATATATATATACACTTTATAACTAAATACTTAAACTTTTAGACATATAATATATTTTATTATATGTCTAATTACAAAATGAATGGTTTCAGTGGTGGTAAAGGGCAGCCTCTGAATTATCTTGGAGAGATGAATAAGTGTTCTTTTGTCTCAGAACCAATGATGAATGCTTTTTGATGTAGGGGTGTGCCAAAACTGCAGCAGTGTATAAACCTGCAGTGTTTTATTTTAGGAACCTTTCAGAGAATTGATTGTACCTTCAAGTCACCTTTAACGATATGCTTGCTTATTTCAACAAACTAACTTTTATTTAGTTATTAAACTAAATATTTATTGACTATGACGAAAATTATAGTCGAATGAATATACCAGCGTAAAATGTGGTTCGATATTTATTGAGATGTTGACTCGAAGAAATTTGAAATAAGAAGAATGGCGTAATACGATATCAAAAGGAAGTTGGGTTCGAAAAGGATGCGTGTTAGGGTGTTTCTAGGGCACAAAAATCCCTAGCGCCGAGAAACCGACTTGGCGTGGTTTTTGAGTTTTCTATAAGATTACTTATATTTAACCACAAATGATAGTGCTTATAAATAAAGATTCGCCACTGCTTTAATATTAAAACAAAACAATAAATGGAGGCTGTAATAAAATACAAAAAAACGTATAAGTTGCAAGTGGCTGAGATTAAGTTATGTCGATAAATTAAGCTTAAAAATAAGGTATAAATACTGTGATTTTGATGAGAAAGATGTGTAGATTTGAATTAGAAGAGAGCCCCGAATGGCAAGGCCAGAAATTCATACAATTATGAACTCCAGATTCCTCAAAAGGAAAGAAAAGTCGGCGCCCACTGGTCCGATGAGAAAGTTAAGGGTTGAAAAAGAGATGAGTACAACACGATGCACCCACAGGGGGAAAATCCTTAACACAATGATCGAGAAAATATAAACGCAGCTTCTCCGTGGAAAGTAAATAATCGAATCAAATAAATACTAATTAGTAAACAAAACAACAATAGCGATTATCTAGTTGGCAGCGACCACGAGATGGCTCTAGTGAGCCCTGGCGAGCTTTTTAGATGGATTGGTGAAATACAAAATATCTAGTATTTGAGACTATTATTATTATTATTATTTTGGCTCGATCACCGTCCTTTTGAAAAACTTAATCAGAATCTTTTCCTATTTTACGACATTCCAAAGTCAATCAAAATCATTACAACTTTTATCCTTTGTTGCTGTTTATATAAGTGCTCCTGAAATACCTAATAACTCAACAAAACATAACAGTTAAAAAATATATTTTAAAAAAACACGCTTCTAAAAAGTACAAAATAATGTAATAATCAAAAAGTGTGGGTCGCAGAAACATGTACTTTTCATTAATTTCGACAAAGTGTCCCACGCTTTTTGGAATAGTTTTTTAAATATAATTCATTTTTTACTTTTTAGTCTTAATTATTTTTATAGAGAAAAGCTTGGGGAATTGATCAGAATGAAATGTATTTATTTTTATTATTTTTATATAATTTCATTTAAATTGAGTAGGTAAACAATTATTTTTATAGAGAAATGTTTGAGGAATTTAACAGAACGACAGTCAGTCACATTGATACATTAATAAATAAATACACACATACATACATACAGGTGAAGCTAATATAAAGCGTAAATAATAAAAAAACATATAATGGGTCTAAAAACATAATCTAAAATATTAGAACTCCTTTGCTAGTTGGCTACTACGTTTAGAATCGAACTAGGTCAATTTTTCAATAAAAATCGTTTAAGTTCTTATGTCAAACTTGATTTGAATTCGTTCAGATCATTTTATGACATATCTCAATTTTTCACGGTATCCAATTTAGTAAGTACATCGCTATGTAAAAAAAGTTTAAAATTATATCTTGTAAAAATAATCAAAAAATTATTTTATAATTTTTTTCTAGTGCATTATTTAATATTTTAAACCACTACTATAGGTAAAGTCTAGCAACTGTAGTTGCCACTTTATTTGATCTTATTATTAAATATTTTAAAAGCCTATGAATAAAATTTAACAACAAATGTTGCGAGTTTATTTTTTTCAAAACTCGCTGTTTCGATTAAAGATCTTTTAAAATCTTGAAAGAAAATGACTTTATAAATTGTAAACCCCGAGTGATTCATGATTAGCCGGGGAATGTTTCTAAGTTCGATTTGCACTTAATTGCTACGTGGAAAATGCCACGGGGCCAAACATCTGCTGTCTCCCCAGCGCGACGCGAGATTTTTTTATTTTTATTTATTTATTTTTTCGTTTTTTTTTTTACAAATATTAACGACTCCAGAGTGAAATTCATTAGTTTGAAAATGGAACGACAACTATTTACCTTTGCCATTCGAGGGAATTAAAAAAGGTATCGTCTCGTTATGGTTGGCAAATTCATTTGGCCCATTGGGTCTCGCAATTCGCTGTCCCTGGAACGTGATGATCTTTTGATTGAATATTTATAGCGATGATTAATGGCAGTCGAAATGTTTGTTTTGGACAACTTGGAAATAAATTGAATGCGCCTCTGGATTCCTCCCACACTTGCCCGCTGCCACGTGTCCATACAATTCCTCCGCGCCATAAGTGATTTGACACTGGGTTCTTCAATGATTCAAAAACTCACTCACCAAAAATTAATTTACTCATCCGGTCAATTGAATTTAACATCGGACGCACTTCGCTTTTACTCTTTCTACTCGAATTAGGAATATAGAGATTTATTTCTATGTTAAAATCGGCCTTGCTTAAAATTAACGAATGTAAATAAAGTATACAGAATATTTCAATGAAACTCGAAATATTAATCATTTTGGCATATGCAATGGGAATTTTCCCTATAATTTCAATTTTTTTATAAGCCTTTCGTCTATTTTTAACCGACTTTGAAAAAGACTAAAATGTAAGTTGTAATCACTAGTAATAAAACAGTTACAAATGAAATGAGGTTCAAATTTGTAAAAACCTAAATAATCCAATTGAATTGTGAACTGAAATAATAGAAATCGTTGATATTATATTATATTAAATATGATAAACAAATAATTAAAATATTATATTTTGTTATAAAAAAAATCTAAAAACATTTTGTGAAACTTTTTAAAATTTTTTTTAAATATAAAATACTAGGTAGGTTTCACATAAATAAAAGACTGGATGCTTGTTTAGCACGACTCAATATATATTTCGGGGTATGCTGCCTCAGGAGTTCTACAAATGACACTGAATGCAAAAAATACAAAAATAATTTAGAAGTAAAGTTCCAAACAAAAAAAAATTTCAAAAAATGTTCTTTACTTTATTTAATATGTTTCACCAAGAACCTCACATCATTCTCCCCTTAACAAAACATTTAGTATTTGTGAGTTATATTCAAACAAAAACTTTAAATATAAATATACAAAAAGTATCAATATTAAGTCATTAATATATTGGATTACATTTACAAATAGCAATATTAATTATTAAAAATATAATTTAAAGCCTGAAATTTCATGTCTTGAATTATATCTGCTGTAGAGTATATTTGTTGATATAATTTTCCGGTCTTTATTTTATAAAATAATTAAACAATATCTAATTGTAAATAAATTAATTTAAAAATCTCGATGATGTGGCGGGCCGTATTAAAGCTCATGCGGTCCGGGCTTGGCCTGCGGGCCGTAGTTTGGACATGCTTGTTATAGAGCAATATGTTGACGTGTTCTGATGTGGCCATCCACTTGCCATACAACCTGGCCCTCACTTATATTTAATACAAGCTGCAAGGCTCCCCTTCGGCGGCCCTCTTGCTAGCCTGGAGGGACGCCCCCTGAACCACCAGCCCTCGAACACCACCCTCACCCCTCACTCCCACCCACCACACTCCCCGAAACCCACCCAGCACCCCCACCCCCACACCATGCCCACCCCCACCCCCACACCATGCCCAACCCGCGCCCCCACACCACCACCCTCAACAGTCCATTCCGCACCCTAACCCACTAACCCCCTCACTCCCACCCCCAAAAACCCCCCAGTATCCCCACCCCCGCACTATGCACCAGTTTCCAACCCCTCACCCCCACACCACCCACCTCGGACCCCGGACCCCACCCCCTGCCCTCCAACACTGCGCACCACCCCCTGCCTAGCCCCATGGACCCTACCCCCGCTATGCCCCCTGGACTCCACCCCGCATCTCACCCCTGCACCCGGCAACCTCCACTCGGCCCCTACTCCTAACCCCCCACCCCCGCAACTCCAGTTTTTTGCATTTCTACCCCTCTAGTGACTCCACAGATTATGTATAGAGCATCTGGTTGAGTTTGGTCGAAAGGGCTAGAATTTTCATTTTCGACCCTCTCCCCATTTTTGGTCGTTAGTTTTTGCATTTCTAGCTCTCCAGAGGCCCAGAGATTATGTATTCACAATTTGGTTGAGTTTGCTCCAAGGGCAAGAATTCACATTATTTCACCCCCCCCCCCTTTTTGGGTGGTTTGTTGGGGAATTTTTTAAAACAAAAGTTTTCGGAAATCACATCCCCTACAACTTTGTTTATCATAAAATTTGCCGTAGGGTTAATAGTTTAGGAGTTATTTGATAATTTTCATTCGTGCGCCTCCCCAAGCCCCCTTCTGGGGTAAAAATATCAAAACGTTATATAGCTAAAAACGTAAGTTAGAAGAGATCTGTAAATATGAAATTTCATAATAATCCTTTCAGCCGTTTTTACGTGAATCGTGAGCAACTTTTCGGAAACCACTGAAACAGACAGACATACATACATACATACAGACAGTCAGAAATTTTTTTGAGGGTGTTTTTGTTCATAACTTTGCTTGAAACGTGTGCAACCGAAATTTGGCGTGATTTGGAGCAATGTACAGACAAAACCTTAATTTTATATAAATAGATTTAATAAAATTATTTATAATCATGTAGGGGAGGGGGTTAGTTTTTGCTTTTAGTCTTCTGGGGTCCCACTTATTATGTATACAAAAATTTGCTTGAGTTTCGGTCAAATGGCCTAGATATTAATTTTTTGACCCAGCACCCCCCCCCCCTCCTTTTGGGCCTTTAGTTTTTGCATTTTTAGACTTCTGTGGTCCCACTGATTATGTATACAAAATTTAGGTTGAGTTTGCCTAAATGGCCTAGATTTTTAATTAACCCCCCACTACCCCTCTTAATCTTGGGTCGATATGCACCAAAATCAAATTAGCTCTTTAATCTCAATGGGCCGAAAACTACGGTGAAATTTGGTTTCGATATTCACACTAGTTTTTGAGCTAGCTCGTCCACAAAATTTGGTAACGCAAAGACTAACTAACAGACTAACAGACATTTTACAGAAAAATTATTATCTCGAAAAATATAATTTTTTCGATGCGCTACCTTATTAGGGTTTTCGTAGAGCGAAATGCCATGGTTTCGCTCAATTTTTTTAATTGAAATAGTTTCAGCCGTTTTTGAGATATTTCGAAAAAGAAGCGAAAAACCACTTGTTTCATGCACGATTACAATACTTGACCTATACCCTGTATGGTAAAGTAATGACCATACCCTGTATGGTAAAGCAAATGACCATACTCCTGTATGGTAAAGTAATGACCATACCCTGTATGGTAAAGTAATGGCCATACCCTGTATGGTAAATTAATAAGTGAATATAAGAAAAACCAGAGAATTCAACAAATATGTGATTCTTTTTGGAGAACAAATATTTTTACTTTACCATACAGGGTTGGTTGGAAAAGTTCGTTTTAGTGATTTGAGAGTTTTTTGCCGGCGAACAATATGAGCTAGAAAAATAAAACTTGGAACAGAGAGGAGTATTTTTACTTTACCATACAGTGTATGGTCAAGTATTGTAATCGTGCATGAAAAAAGTGGTTTTTTTCCTTCTTTTTTTTCGAAATATCTCAAAAACGGCTGAAACTATTTTGATTAAAAAAACCCATGGAATTTCGCTCTACAAAAAAGCTCTAATAAGTGAACATCGAAAAAAATTATATTTTCCGAGATAATAATTGTTTTGTCAAAATGTATGTTAGTCTGGTTGTCTGGTTGTCTGTGCGTTACCAAATTTTTGTGGACGAGCTAGCTCAAAAACTAGTGTGAATATCGAAACTAAATTTCACACGTAGTTTTGGTCCATTGAGATTAAGAGCTGATTAGATTTTGGTGCATATCAACCAAAAATTAAGAGGGGCGGAGGGGGGGTTAAAATTAAAAATCTAGCCCGTTTGAGCAAATTCAATCAAATTTTGTATACATAAACAGTGAGACCCCAGAAGTCTAAAAATGCAAAAACTAACCGCCCAAAAAGGGGGGGGGGGGTGTAGGGTCAAATAATGAAAATCTTCACCATTTACCAAACTCAACCAAATTTTGTATACATAATCATTGGGACCCCAGAAGTATAAAAATACAAAAATCGACCCCCCCCCCCTATATGATTATAAATAATTTTAGGGGCCAGGTTGTATGGTAAAGTCAAGTGGATGGTCACATCAGAACACGTCAGCTTATTTTAAATTCGAGACAGAGATAGAGACACGGTTTCATTCACAGCATTCGAATTCTATAAAGAAACAACAAACAATAAGTTTCTAATATATATATATATATATATATATATTAATATATTAAGGGTTGTAAATTATTTTCTAACTTCTCTTTTAAAAGCGAACGAGTTTCAATGGCTAATCGCATTTTTTATCCCTCTCAAATAAAGTAGAAACTTATGATTAAAGAGGTCACATCTTTCCTTAAGTAAAAGTTTATTACATTCTGAAGTCCATAAATAAACAATGTCATCGATTTTGGTTTTATTACAACCATAAGTTGTCGATTGATTTTTCGAAGCTCACTCAGCCTTCGAGGAAAATAAAAAGGAATCAACAATGAATTATTAGTAAAAGTGAAATCAATTGTAACAATTTAAGGAAATGCAAAGAAATAAATTTGAAAATTTTTGAATTTTATCGATTGGTGTTAATCGATAGCAACCAAAGAGAAATTCAAATTAGAAATTATTCGGAGTAAAAGGAGGCCTCTGATTGGCTGAAAAGATATTTATCATTCAAGCGTCTTATGACAAAATGTTTTTTAAAGAATAGGAGAGGTAAGCCCGTCAGAGGACCCTTAGATGAGGGGCAAGATCTTAGCGATATATCGACATGGTAGAAATATCAAGTACCTACCTAAAATTATACATTAAATTTAGATTTTTACTTTATCCAATGCAAAGCATGGGTAAAGTATTGCAATCGCTCTCGGGGCAAGCGTGGCTTCAAAGGGTCCTCAGGTAAAGACTACGGAACCCATGGACTAAATTAAAGTCACAAATTGTAGTATTCAATTAGGTTGAATTTTAGCACGTGACGGTTTTGCCAAAAATTACATGGGGTCTCGTCGAGAGGCCAAAAAGTGCCATTTTTTCATTTAGTGCGTGCGGATGTATGTATGTATGTATGGATGGATGTATGTTATCGTTTTTTTGGCCCACGATTTTTTCCACACCGTTGCACCGATTGAAATGAAATTGAAAACCTAGCATTCTTTGAACAAAATGAAGCGCTGATTAGATTTTGGTACATATCGACCCACAAACATTAGTACTTTATTTCAGTACTTTTTTAGTTTTTTCTAAATATCTTGAAAATGACTTAACCAATTTTGATGAAATTTAATATCCTAATTAAGTACCTTGGGGACCACAAAAAAGGATAAATAAAGTTTTTAGTAAAATTATATTTTAAAGTACTTTACTCTAGAGTAAGAGAGTACTTTTTTAATTTTTTAAATTCTTTAAAATTTATTCATTTGAACCTTTTAATATAGCTCATTTAGCCTTGCTTAAATAAGAATGGATAGGCTTTCTCTGTGAAATGCTAAAAATTTGGGAGGAAATTTTATAAGTAACCATAGCAACTGCGTTGTTTTCTTATCCCTTACCTTTGCAGAAGACATAGAGGAATCGACTTTAAACCAAAAATAGCGATTGATTCTCATCAAATACTTGAGGAATAACCATTCTATATTGGATTTTTGACGTTTCGGTTTTTATTGGTGACCATTGCTGAGGACATAGATGAATCGACTTTAAACCAAAAATAGCGATTGATTCTCATCAAATACTTGAGGAATAACCATTCTATATTGGATTTTTGACGTTTCGGTTTTTATTGGTGACCATTGCTGAGGACATAGATGAATCGACTTTAAACCAAAAATAGCGATTGATTCTCATCAAATACTTGAGGAATAACCATTCTATATTGGATTTTTGACGTTTCGGTTTTTATTGGTGACCATTGCTGAGGACATAGATGAATCGACTTTAAACCAAAAATAGCGATTGATTCTCATCAAATACTTGAGGAATAACCATTCTATATTGGATTTTTGACGTTTCGGTATTTATTGGTGACCATTGCTGAAGACATAGAGAAATCGACTTTAAACCAAAAATAGCGATTGATTCTCATCAAATACTTGAGGAATAACCATTCTATATTGGATTTTTGACGTTTCGGTTTTTATTGGTAACCATTGCTGAAGACATAGAGGAATCGACTTTAATCCAAAAATAGCGATTGATTCTCATATAGTACTTGAGGAATAACCATTCTATATTGGATTTTTGACGTTTCTGGTTTTTATTGGTCACCATTTCTGAAGACATAGAGGAATCGACTTTAAACCAAAAATAGCGATTGAGTCTCATCAAATACTTGAGAAATAACCATTCTATATTGGATTTTTGACGTTTCGGTTTTAATTGGTAACCATTGCTGAAGACATGGAGGCATCGACTTCTAAACCAAAAAATAGGCGATTGATATCTCATTCATAGTACGTGGAGGAATAACCATTTTATGCCGGATTTTTGAGGTTTCGGGTTTTTACTGCATGACCATTGCCGGAAGACGCGGAGCGAATCGAGACTTGCAAAATCGAGGGTAGCCATTCGATTCTCATCTAATGCCTGACGAGTACGGCAAATTCTACGAGTTGAGGTTTTGACGTTGCCGACGACTAGTTGGCAACCAGTGCCGAAGTACACGGCAGGAATCGACGTAAAATCGGCAAAATAACGATCGACTCAGGTCCATATACTAGAGGAATAACCTTATTGCATTCCATTTTTGATGTTTTGACTATTAATGGCAAACTCCTACCGAAAACGTGGAAGAATAGACTTTAAAATCAAAAAGACTAAAATCTTTTTTGGTAAACATGTACTCATGCTTGATGCATTTTTGATGTTTCTTTGACTGGCACCTTTCATTTAACACGTCGACTGAATAGTATTTAAAATCAAAAAAGACTAAAATCTTTTTGGTAAACAACTCATGCTTGAGTTGTTTGCCATAAAAGAATTTAGTCTTTTTGATTTTAAGTCTATTCTTCCACGTTTTCAGTAGAGGTTGCCATTAATAGTCAAAACATCAAAAATGGAATGCAATAAGGTTATTCCTCTAGTATTAGATAAGAATCGATCGTTATTTTTGATTTTAAGTCGATTCCTCCATGCCTTCAGCACATGGTTACCAATAATAATCGAAACGTCAAAAACCTAATGTAGAATTGTTATTCCTCAAGTATTAGATGAGAATCGATGGCTATTTTTGATTTTAAGTCGATTCCTCCATGTCTTCAGCAATGGTTACCAATAAAAACCGAAATGTCAAAAATCAAACGTAGAATGGTTATTCCTCAACTATTAAATGAGAATTATTTTTGAATTAATGTCAATATGAACTACAAATTGCAAGTGAAATGTGATTAATAATAAAGGAACAAACATATTAATATTTCAAATGAATTTGGATAAAGTTTAGCAACGATCCGTTGCAGTTTATTTTTCAATTGTGAATAATATTTTTTATTCCACCCATATTCGTAAGAACAGCTAGAACATTCCCCACAACAAATGAATATTCAGGTGTCTTTTTTAATAATCAAATTGATGCAAGAAGATGTTGCACCATAAATGTGCAACCTCTGTAGTTCGGGGTGGAGGCTAGTTCACCAAAAGAAGTATGATAAGAAATTTCTATAATTGAGCTGAAAGTACCTGTGCATACGAGTCATCCAAGACTGAAGGTTATAAATATTCTCCAAACTTTGGTTGATATAAAAAAATCATCACGAAATGGAGGAAAAAGTAAAAACATATTCTTGACTTAGTAGGCTGACCAGTTAGAGCCGCACCAAGTAATTCCTTTTTTACACTTTTGTCTGTATTTTCGTGAAATCCAATTGAATATTTTCTTAGACAAATTAACTTTTAAACGTTAGTTTTAATTTTTTCTTAAAGAAATTTGAAATATCAAAACCAAATTTCATAGTTTTTTGCTGCATTGAGATTAAGAGCTGATTAGATTTTGGTGTATATCGACCCAAAATTAAGGGGGAAGGGGGGTTATAATTTGAAATTATAATATTTTCAAACTAAAAAAACAAGAAAAATGAAATATACTATAAAAAGAACCTATATAACAAAAATATTTTTCTGCCACCAAAATTAGAGGAGGGGGGGCTCAAAAAACAAAAATCTAGGCCATTTTAGCAAACTCAACCAATTTTTGTATACATAGTCAGTGGGGACCCAGAACACTAAAAATGCGTAAACAAACCTCCCAAAATGGGGGAGGGCTGGAGGGGGTCAAAAAATGAAAATCTAGGCTCTTGGGATAAACTCAACCAAATTTTGTATACATAATCAGTGGGGTACCAGAAGACTAAAAATGCACAATCTAACCGCCCAAAATGGGTTGTAGGGTTAAAAAATTAAAATCTAGGCCCTTGTACCAAACTCAACCAGAAGTGTATTATAAAGTAAAGTGGATGACCACATCAGAACCTGCCAAGTTATTTTAGTTTACCATGATTGGGTATGATATTACTTTATCATACAGGGTATGGTAAAGTATTGTAATCGTGCATGAAAAAGTGTTTTGTTTTGTTTTTTCTTCTATTATTCGAAATATCTCAAAAACGGCTGAAACTATTTTGATTAAAAAAGCTCCCAACAAATGGACGATATTACTTGCCTGCCTATCCGAAGCGAGGGAACTTGGAAATCTGGTTCTTCAATTCATTATATCACTGGGCTTTGATTTTTTGAAGAAAGTGTGAATAGTGATGTGATATTGTGAGACTGTTGATATTTTAGGTTTTTAGTTTGCTATTTTTTTTTTTTTTTTTTTGTTAGAGATTATGTGAATATTTTGGCTGGCAAAATGTGTGTTTACCCGATGCCAATAAATAGAAAAAAATATTGCAGAAATTATCATCTTTAAAGGCATCAATTAATAGCTCAATTTGTTCTTTAGGCCACTTTTCTAATTTGGAAGTCATATTTTCTTTATTCATTGCAGCAACTAGTTGAACAGTGGGAAACAAAATATCAGCTGATTTTTTATGCCAATGCGCATGTCACACCCACCTGATAAAATAATGCTTTCCATTGACTCCTACTACCAGGATCAAACAACCAAATAGAACATGCTCTATCTTTTAAATCAATCAAGATTGCTAGTAAGACAATCAGGAGTGACGTCATTTCTACCCCCTACCTCCAAGTTGCAAGTAGAGCAAACAAGCAAGTAACAAGTAGCCGAAAAACCTTCCACTTTTAATTTCATACCTTCCTATACTTAAGATAAAATTTTAAGACCCTTCCTGCATTTGAATGCTCTTAAGGAAGAGATGATTCTACCCGCACCCCTTTTAAATCATCCAAAATGTTCACTAGCTCTTATGAACGAATCACTCATCTGCATAAAATCTTAAATAATAAAATTGGTCAAAATTTATTCCAAGACTCGGTACGCTAGAGACGCCCTATTAATTAATAATAAACTTAAAATAAATTGTTCATTTATGCCTAGATTATAATATCGATTTAAAATATCAATAAAACTACTCTACAAATAATGTTTCCCGCATTTTGAACCGGAAGTTCTAAAGCTCAAAACCTATAATCAATTCTCAGCATTGAAAACACAAATATTTTGTTTCAAGAACAAACTTTCTAAAACTTTTTTTTAAATAATTATATTGATGCAAGATCAAGTTGAATATTTGAAAATCGTGTATTTCACACAAATGAGGCTTTAGGGGAGATTACTGATTTTATTTCGCCAGAGGCCATGGTAGTATCTATAAAAGAGGGAAAGAGCCGAGGCGAAAGGCAGAGGGATCGCGTGTGTTTGTGTGTGTGTGTGTGTGTGTGTTGTGGGCGGCAATTTTTATATTTGTTCTTCTCATTTTGAAATTATACAGTGAGGCCCATTTTAAAATTACTTATTCCCAATTCGAAATGACGAATCCCATAGTGAAGTTGAAAAGATATATTTCTTTAAGAGCAGGTTAATTTACTTTGTGTTAAAGTTATCTGAAGATTAGCTTAGTCTAAGAGTTAAAATAGAAGTTAGATAGCGGTCATTTTGACTCTAGCTATAGATCATAGCACACTCTCTGACGGTTAACTTTAACTAGCAGATAAACGTAAGCCCTTAGCCAACAGTTTGTCTGGAAGTGAATAAACCAATTCAGTCTTTAAACAATAAACACTACTGCTCTAAAGTGAATAGAGAACGGGTGGAAACCTTTCTATTACTATATACTTTTCTTTTAATGAAAATGATGAAAGAAGGAGTTACACCAAAAAGGTGTATCCTCTAAAGGCCTGGAGCTGGCCCCTCCATCGTGAAAAGTAGAAGAAGAAAGAATTTTATGGGCAGGGGTAGAAGGTATCTGTGGATACGGGTCTTAAACAGCTGAAGGTTATAAGTCGCGGGAAAGATGGTGGCAGGGAGCGAGTTCCAGTCTCTGGAGGTCATAGTGATAAAGAGTTGGCGAAAGACCTGGTTCGATTTTTATCCAATTTGACAGCGAAGGGGTGCTGAGCGGTCAAAAACCGCGTGTTTCTCATAAAGAAGGCTTTAGGGGGTATAATTGATTTAAGCTCGACTGAACAGACACCATGATAGTATCTGTAGTACAGGGAAAGGGCAGAAACGGTTCTTCGGTGAGCTAGGGTGTCGAGTGAGTTGTTTAGAGCCGGGTCTCCTATTAGTTTAATTGCTAGCTTCTGAATCGCATCCATTGTAGCAAGAGAATGCTTGCTCTAAAGTTTAAGAATCTGCAATCAATTTTATAAAAGAAGGGTCGCAACCAGGATGGAAAGTGAATGCTTAGAGGTTCTTCTCTTCTTAATAGTAGCTTCTTATGGAATTTTAATTTTCTATTCGGTTTACGATCACCATTTTCTCTTTACTATTGTCTTCAATTTGTAATGAGAAAACGCCCAGGTTATTTGCTGAATCAATAAAACTACAAACTATAGTACTCAGACAACATTAGAGAGAATTTTACAGGTTATTAAAGGAGCTAACATTGGAGGTTATGCAGGGCAGGAAGGGGGTGAAAGTCCACCACCCTCTACTTTGAATTTTCAAATACACATTCAACCACTAAATTTAAAATGTCATAAACTATTGTTTAGAGCGAAATTGAAAATAAAGATATTGCATCTTATAAATTTCCAAAAAAATATATTGGCTTATAATAGGGACGTATCCAGGAGGGGGAAGATACAATGAGTTCATCTCTTACAGTATACTATATATATCTTACTCTAAATTTTCGAAAATCTAGTGAACATTAATTAATTTTGATTCAAAAATCGTTACTAGAATAATAGAAATTAAGAAATTAATCTCTTATAGTCTCAAACATACCTTCGACCTCCGCCCAACCCATAAAATTCTTTCTTCTTCTTTTCACGATGGAGGGGCCAACCGAGGCCTTTAGGAGTTGCACCTTTTTGGTGTAACTCCTTCTCTCATCATTATCATTAAAAAAAAAAAAAAAAAAAAAAAACAGATCTGGACTTGTTTTGGCAATCTTGCAATGCCTTAGCTTTACAGAGATGCGAGTATGATACATCAAATATTATTTCTCAACACAAATTTTCTACTAGAATTAAAATTAAATTAATTGAATGAGATTTTTTGTTCCAGATCGAACTAAGATTTCCCAGCCCTTTGACCCTTCCCTCTCCTCTGCGCCAATTCTTCTGCAATGATTTGCTTTATTTCCCGGGGAGAGTTTTTTATTAATATTTATTAAAGTGGCTGCTTTTTCCTCGATGGTGGGTCGCTCGTCACTTGAGAGAGAATTTCTCGTGGCATATTATGTTTTATGCTCGGATCGTCTTGGTTTTTAGCCCTGTGTGATTCTAATCTCTGCACACTTTACACAATAGTCGTTATTTATTTTATTAGCTAGTGGAACATTGTTTCACATTTTGTCAGGACTGATATAAATTTCCTGCCGGACTCCATGTAATTTAATGGCCGTGGCTGGAAAGTTTGGGAACGTTAACGGTCCTTGTCTCAGCCAAACAAACCATCCACGAACGCTTTTACTAAATTATAGAAAAATTCATCTCGATTTTTTTATATATAAAAGTTGATATTATAGGAAAAGATTCTTGGAAATAGACATGTATCATTCCGAACCCCCCCCCAAACAAATCTTTATATTACTTTAATTTTAGCAGGAATCTATAGTTTATCAAAATAAAACTAAAAGTATTTTTCCTTTGAAAAAACTATCTACCGTCATTTTGACTCTTAAGACTTAATGCTTGAAAATTATCGTTTTCTCCACGTCTCAAACATTTCTAAATTTTGCCACCCTTGATGCAATTCAGAAACGGAGTTTTCAAACTAATAGACGACTCGGTCTTAAACGCCTCTCACGACCCGCAGATCATTAAAGCATTTCAGCGATTTCCCTATTTTATATGAATGTGCTATCATGGCATGTGCTACGATAATAATAATCTATGATTCTCTCCAAATCGTGATTTACGCGTAGCACCCGTTTCGCACCTATAACACGTTCCTGATTAAATTGGAGAAGTGCCGAACCACTTCCTTCGTCTATACTTTTATCTTCATGATTTCAAGAGACTAACACTCTTTCCCGTCACTTATAATCTTCAAAACTGCAAGACTCGGGTGCACAGTTGTCCCCACCCTTTTGCTTGATCCGAGAGGTGAACCGAGACCTAATATACTGTACACCTACTTCCGCTTGAACTTCCAAATATTTCCAAGTACTTCCAAATATTTTCAAGTAATTCCAAATATTTTCAAGCACTTCCAAATATTTCCAAGTACTTCCAAAGATTTCCAAGATGCTTCAAATATTTACAAGCACTTCCAAATATTTCCGAGTACTTGCAAATATTTTCAAGTACTTCCGAAATACTTTCAAAGAGGTGTACACCTACTTCCAATCGCGGATCACCTCTCGGCTTGATCCCTTTCTTCTCCTCTCTCTTTCAATGTAAGGGTGCTTCAAGGTCTATAGAGCTGCATCTTTTTGGCTCGGGTTGCATTCGATCGCATTAAAAAATTGAATATTTAGATTCATTAATTCGATACTCTCTAGAGGGAACACTTTAACTAGGTAGCTGAAAATTTATTTATTCAGCATAATCCCACTAATTACATTTTTCATTTTCTCCTCTGTAGTGCATTAATTACTATGCGGAAACATGTTAACTTAGCGCCTATTTTCACAATTTTGTTGGTTAATATTTGATTTACCCATCTTTTTTATTTTTAAGCTATTTTGTCGCTCTTTTCTGTTGTTTTATCCTTATTTTTTTAATAACTGATGTCCATTTTGCTTTCGACGATAGTTTTCTTGTACAAGGGGCGCATAGAGATGCTTTTAGAATAACAGGGGAATTATCTTGGGCAAGTTATACACTTGCGAAACAACGCCTCACTTATGATGGATTTTTGTTTCAATATCGCCTCACTCTTAAACCCGATTGACTTTCATATTGCCCCCATTTCTTTGATTTTAATCAGGAAAAACATTAAAGATATCTCAACGAGTAATTATTCTCCGATCTTTAAAATAACGATATAGAATAATTTTTATTTATTTATTTTTTTATTAAAAATACACTATGTATGTTTATAGCATTGAATTAAAAAGGGTTGAAAAATATGTCGTGGTTTGTTTGTTTATTTTATTTTATTTTTTAATAATTGACACTATAAAACAAACGCCCGTGGCACCACATTTTAGCGGCACTGGTGACAAAATAAAAACATTTCATTTAACATTTAAATAGAGACATTCAAACGGGTGTGAAAAGACATGAGAACAAAGTAATTTTTTGCATTTCTTTTCTAGCTTGTCAAAAAGAAAAAATCGATAACAATTTGGATATCTTACAGTTAATTAGGCGTAATTAGGTGTGTCCTCGGAGTACCAACAAATAAAATACAACGACCAGCCTACTCGATATAAAGAGAAAAAAATATATAATCGAAGTGATCAAGTCAATGTAGAGAAAAGTGTAAAGCTATAAACAGATTGCCCCGAGGGGTGAACCGCGACCTAATATCGTGACACACCTACTTCCACTTACACTTTCATTTCCAAGTAGAAGACAATAGATAAAGGGGCATTATCTAATGAATTCCAAAATGATTCCACATAATTCCAAAGAGGTGTACACACCTAATTCCAATCGCAGTGACCAACCCCCCAGATTTGCCTATTAGAGAATTCAAACTGATTTTATAAACATTTTATTTTTATCCTTTTAAGGAGTTTTAACGGTTGTGTTTCTAACGAGGTCTAAATATGCCAACAAAATCTGAAGCTGGTCAATGGTAACCCATCTCAAAAATATTCGAACCAGATTATGGTTTAAAAATGTCACTATGGTTGTCAGCTGTAAATGGCATAGATTTGGTCATTTCTATAGTATTCTCTTAAGGTAGTTGCCTCGCGACCGTCCAGTTAAAAAGTTTGGCTTAGAACCCACGCATCCATTCTTAGTAGTTATCCAGCGTAGTTTCTCATTTTTAAATATTAACTCTCCAAAATTTTATCCAGATCGGAGAGAGTTTTAATTTTTGCCCCCACTCACATATTGAGTAGTTAGGTATTTTTTTCATTAAAGAAGATTCGTTTATATGACACATTTATATTCACATTTAACGATTACTATATTTATTTACATCAAGCAGGAACACGCTGTTTGATTTACTCTTTATTCGGTTCGCCTGTACTGTGTGTTCTTTTGGCTATCTGATTTTAGTTATAATTTTTAAAAATAAACAATTTTTTTACTGTTATGAAATTTGCTTTCTATAGTTTTTAATAAAAATTAAGTTTTTACATATTTATATAGTTAGTTTTATGACCCTATACTGATTTTGATGTTCCATTATTGATTTTCGCGGCTCTGTATAGTGGCCTGAATTTTAACAAACTATTTTCAAAAAACTTCCAATTAATCACGTCACCCAAAGTTCGTAAATTATTACTTTCACATTTATATTTAAAAAATATAATGTAAGGTATTGTAAATCTCCCGGTCTTGACACTTTGAGAGCTTATTTCTCCGAGATGAGAAAGTTAATAATTTCACTTTGTCCCTTCTAGTTATTTCATTGTTCTGTGGTGTAACCACAATGAGGCCTCATCTAAAGACAATTATAAATTAAATTAAATTAGAGAATAAAGAAAAATTTTTATTACACTATTTGAAAGTGATTCGGCCGAAACTGGGTCGCTTTGCGTTACTAGTTAAGTATTTGTAATATCACTATTGTTTTGAAATTCAGAAAATTATTATTATTTCTTAACAGTGAAGTCTTTAGATTCTTCTTTTTAAATTAGAGCCGCGCTATAGTGTGAAGCGAGATTCAAAGTATTTCCTTCTTCTTCAGTGAGTCATTAAGTTCAAGTTGTGGTTACATGCAATTATTTTTATATTTCTTTGTCGATAAGTACAGATTTACAGTCGTAATAAATTTTTAACTTAGATATATTCGGGTGTGGCTGTGTCGGACACGGCCGTTGGTTTTAACGTGAAACGTCTATGTCAGTCTATGCGAGTCGGCGGCAACAGTTACCTAAGGTCCTCGCGGAGTCGGCGACGTTTAACTCGTTGGAACTCACGACTCACACGTGATAGCGCGGTAATACTTTCGTGTCTTTATTGAGTTTATTTAGACCGATCGATTCAAATAAATCTCGCTCGGCGCCGGACATTGGGGTACCTATGCATGGCCCATAACCCTCTCTTTCCGACGATAGCCGTGATTTATATTTCTGGCTGGCTCTTGCACGTCCTGAGGCCGACATATTGAATTTTTTATTATGTTTTTTTTGCACTTCCTGGTCATTTTAAACTATAAATATTGTCCAAATTACACTTATTTTTATTTGAATCAATCGGTCTAAATAAACTCCATAAAGACATGAAAGAATTACCGCGCTATCACGTGTGAGTCGTGAGTTACACTTAATAGAAAATAGAGAGATTCAACGCCGCCCCAACCGCTCCAGACCCAAACTCAAGGTCTTAACAGCGAGCTGACTATATAAGCTAAATAATGACACTGGATTCATGTTTCTAAGACTAATAGTTTTGTAATTATTAAGGTAAGACGATATAGACCTTTTCGTTATGGTCCACTTTTTAAACCTGGTACCCGTATGTGATTTTAAAGACGTTTCACGTCAAAAAATTTAGGCATGTTTAATTTTACAGGGATAACCATTATTGATTGGCTTTCGAAATGTTCACTAACACTAACTACAACAAATGACAACTGTCCATTTTGAACTTGACAAGTTCTTAATATTCACATAATAGTTAAAACGGAATATGTTTTATTTGAAGATCTCCACCGACAGATACCTTCGAATCCTAACCAATCCCTAAATCTCTTCTTATTTTCACGATACAAGGGTCCACCGCGATCTACAGAGTTTGTACCTTTTTGGTGCAACTTCTTGTTTCAATATCATTATAAAAAAAAAATGAAAAGAAGAAATCAATTTTTCGTTTGTTATTTACAACAGAGACTTTTCAAAGTAAATATTTTAATAACTCCCATGTACCTATTGAAGTAAGACAAGAAAAATAAAAATAGCAGTCACGAAGGAAATATTTTTCATTTGTTTATGTGGCCATCGCCCAATATTTTCTTATTTGCAAACTTGACGGATCTTCAAGCACAAGGTCACCCGTCTTCGATTTCCGATGACTTATTATAATGATTATTTTCGACATTTTAAGAAAAAATCCGTGGCCTCGTGTTTATGTATAATCGTGGATCGTTACACTTTCGTCACACTTTTCTGGGCATTCATTACGATAATAATAATAATGATGGTTCAATTGCATATATGGAGAATGGGCCTTCTAAGCTATAGATCATTGGAGGTATACTTGAACTTGAAAACGATTATAGGACCAGATATTAGCCCCAAATTATACACATATTTATTTTAAATGTTTTCTGTTTTTGAAATTCCAAATAAATATATAATTAACTTTGCTGTGACAACTACAGCCGAAATCTAATTTCAATTCATTTTAATTTATTCTTTTTTGAGATATCGTACCATAAACTACTAATTTATGTCAAGGATAAGCCATCGATTGTTGATCACCTAAGTCAGTGGTCTTCAAACTATGCACTGGGGTGCACTCTGTGCATCGCGGAGAACTGTCAGGTGCACCGCAACGATGTGGTTACTTTACTAAAAAATGTTACATCTTCAAAATAAATAAACAAAAAAGCTATGTAATAACATTAGAATCTAATCTAATGATTAGATAATTAAGCGGTATTACAGGTATTATGTAAATTGTAAATATACTGAAGTTGAAGGAGACAATAAGAGTGTGTCTTCTGCTGGAATTATAAATTTTACTTATAACGAGACTATAGTTATTATATTAATTCCTGTGAATCAATTGTAATAGACTGATGAAGAGGACAAAGCCCTCGAAACTATAAATCGTTATAAATAAAATTTATAATTCCAACAGAAGACACACTCTTTTATTGTCTCCTTCAATATATAAAAATTCTGCTACCATCGGCACAAAAACTTTCAATTTAATTTATACTGAAGTTGTTATTTTCTACGATTTAGCGATGTGCACCGCTGAAATTTTACTGGAAATTTTGTGCACCGATCGTGAAAAGTTTGAAGACCCCGGAACGAAGTTAATAAATATCTAGCGCGGTTAGTTCGAAAACAAATAACTAAATGAAGTTGATCTTTTGAGATTCAGGAGGCCTGAAAAGTTTTATTTCTGGGGAAAATTGAATTTTGATTTTTGAAACAAATTAAATAATTTCACTTAATATTAGATAATTGATTGTTAAAAGGCCAACGTTATATCCAACCATTTATTTTATTGTTATTAGTGTAACATAAAAGAATATTTGAACAAAATTAATAATAAAACAATGCCCCAAAAATGAACATTATTTATTTAATGAACTTATTAAACACAAAATACTCATTGTGGATTGTATTTAAAAATGTTTGAAAGCTGGAAAAAATCATTTCCAAACATGGTTTCCCTGTGGACACGATTAATCAAGAAAGGAAAGTCGCAGCAAAACGTCCTTCTGGTGTTGAGATGTTTTTATTTTATTTCCATTGTGGAGAAGTGATTAGATTTTGCGATCTCTAGCTTCCTTTTTTTAAGCTCATGTTTTGCTAAAAGCATAAACAAATAAACAGGTATGTATTAATTTAGAATTCCGCGGAGTAAATTCGCGAGCAAATCCACTCAACGGAATTTTTAAACAAATTATAAGTAAATTTGTTTTTCTAGTATATTTATACAAATATAGAAAATTATCAAATTAATTAAATTAATCTTAGATGGGGGTGGTTAATAGGTGGTCCGGGGGTGGGGTATCATGCGGGCTATACGCGGATTGATACCGGGTAACACCTAGATGGACCATATCTTTTTTCGCTCTCTTGGTTCAGGATGGAGAATCAGCTGGACCTCAAAGGTTCTTATAGACGCTTCTTCAATCGACCAGTGAGTTAAAGGAGTCAATAAGGGTTAGATTATAATTTATTAAGCTTTTCTGAATTGCATCCCAGTTACCAAGTGAATGCTTGAAGGCTCCTTTCCACAGACGCGATACATGTTCGAAATAGAGACGGATTTGGTTCTTTAGAGGGTGAGAAGTTGCGAAGGCATAAAAACGACTGAACCTGAATAGGATTTCAAGCCTCTTTGCGGGAGATTTCGCCACAGAGAAAATGAGTTCATTCCAAGAGTGGTTAGACGCGATTAAGACGCCCAACAAACATAGTCAGTTTATCACACAGTTTAAACTTTATAAATTCAATTTCGAGTAAAACTTCAATAAATTTTAATTTTGAAATATTTATATTAGACTGGAAAAATAGTAGTTAGAAGGCCATTCGAAAATATTAAAAATTTTATTTTTCCTTTAAATTCATTTATTTTCATTATCAATTTTTTTTTTGTCTTAGATTAATATTCAGAATTTAAAATAACGTAGTATTTTTAGAATTTAATTCTGGCTAAAATTTCATTAAATATTCATGGGAAATATTTGTGCAAGACAATTTTCCGAAACTGTTTGCAAAATTTTTCGACTTAATGGCAAAATATATATATATATTTTTTTTATTGTAATAAGAATTTCGCGACTCTGAAAATTTTTAAAATTAAAAATGAAATTTTAGTTTTTTAGCTTTGAATTAGAAGAAATAAAAATAAAAATGTGTTGTCTTCGCGGGACCTCCCAAGAATGGCGCCCTGGGCATCGATATCCCTTTGTCCCCTCGCCATGCCACTAAATGGGGTGGTTTTTGAGGGTAAAAACTTGTCGGGCTTGAAATCTCTGACCGTCAGGCCCCACCCTGAGAGCCTAGCTGCCATGCACGCACGTATTAGGATACTAGCCTAATAGCTATAGTTTATTTATAAATAAGTGTACCTATATGTGTGTATTTTGATTTGATTCAAGCAGAAGATACTCCCTTTGATAACGCAATAACTTTTGTAAACTTTTTAATTTATTTTATAACCATTTTGTACTTTTTCTTTGTTTATATAACTGATCGTTGATTACCCTATTCGGGAAGTATGATCTTAAAGTTTTCCAATTTCAAAAAAGAATGTAAAAAGCAACAAGAAAAAAAGTGAAAATTAAAAGGGAATTCGCAAATTTGTAAGAAATGAAAGTAAAAATCAAATTGGATTTCATGAATATAAAGATTATTAATTCATATGCGTAGATACAATTGAATTTGCTTCTCTTGTTAAGCTCAATATGAAATGATATTCTAATATTCTAAAAAGGTCATCAAAAATCACTTTAGCTAACATCATCAAAGCCGTGGATGAATGAATTAAAAAGTTCATTATGAGTAATTTCAGTTCTTGGTCGCTGGCAACTTTTTCCTGGTCAGGATTTACAAGTTAGTATGTAGATACAATAATTGTATCAAAGCAGCAAGCCTGTTGCGCACATGAATTTCCATGGCAACTGATTGCATGTTTTCATGCAACAGTCGCTTTATGCATAAGCAATTCAATTCAATTGCCAACATTATTCCCGATTCAATCGCATGCGGAAAATTTCACCTGAGCTTTCGGGCATTCATGGAATCAGGAAATCAATTTTCAGTAGAGGGTATTATTTATTCAAACACTTATAATTGACAAGGATATTTGATTAGAATGAAATCTTGGGAAAAAATCTCAAAATTAATTTTGACATAGTTTGGTAGGTATTTATAGCACAAAACACGAGGGTAGGTAGTTAACATATTATGTATATCTTAGAAACATGGTACTTTGCTGTATTCTTCTCTCAGTTTTACACAATAGGTTTGTACCTGCTTCTATTTAAACTCTTCCTCTTTGTCTATTTGACTGGGTAGAATCTTGTAATTTAATTTTGATCGACGTATACTGAGCCAATTTACTTGAAATTTTACCTACCTATGAATTTGCGATGATAAGACAGTATTTCATTTTCAGGAATAAATACATTGGAGCTTATAGGATTTCTGAGATACCCAAAAATAATGACGATCACGCTGAAACTAGCTATTCATTATTAGTAAAGACCGGATTTTTATGCAGTATAAACTTCCAAAATATGCAGTTAAAAATATTGAAATATGCAAGTAATATGCAGTATAATACGTTGAAATATGAAAAGATGTGCAGTAAATGATGGCAAAATAAATGTTTTTATGCACTAAAAAATTAAAATTGAAGACAAAATGACTATATATTTGAAGAAGTGCTATGAAAGAAATAAACTGAAAAATTAAGGTATAGACACCAAGTGTCAAATATGTAGCAGAGTACTGTGGACGATTGCTACCGACAAACTGAGCGACGCGCAGGCTTCTCTATCGAGCAGAGGGTGTGGGAAGCATCATCAGACATAATCATGTTCAAACCTGTCGCGGCATGCTCGCTATTTGCCAGCAGCAGCATCAGTCGGGTTATTTAATAGACGCACCTCTTTTAAAGGGAGCCACTGCTACCTAAACAGCTGAATTGGCAGATCAGTTAAGGGTATGAGTCAAGGCGCCGTCGTGCACCGCACGACCTTTCACATATGGACCCGATTCTTAGTCCAAAAATTTACTTTTAAAACATCTGTTTTTGGTTCGAAATATGCAATATGTGTAAGAATCGTTTAATTATGGAATTTTATGCAATATTAGTCAAATATGCAAAAATATACATTATAAAATTTAACCTATAATATCTTAAATGCCTGATTCGGATATGTGGCGGCAATCAAAATATGCAATTTCATAGGAATCCAGTCTCAAATTATTTATCAAGTATAATATTTCAATTTAGTTATTGTATTTTTCTGGTTTAACTGTTTATACATTCTAATTAGTAATATCTTTTTTAACAAAAGATCAATAAATTCTATATTTTGCAGACCTCAATTTAACGAACTTCAGATTTAACATAAAAAATTGTTGGTTGTTATGTTATAAGTAAAAATAAACTCCCTGTTAATTTAACTGCTTATAAACAAATATGAGGGCATATAATTTTGAAGTGTATTTTCTGAAAAAGACTTATTTCAATTTAGATCGCATAGTTCATTATTATCATCTCAAAACTACGGTGGGTTCAATCATTTACATAACCCAAACATGTCTACATAAGTCAATAAGTATAGGTGAACTAACTAATTTTTGAATTTTCAAAGGTACACATTCGGGAAATCTAATTATTTTATAACGGCTTTAGCAATCATCCCTTGCACGAACTATTTCGTTATATTGAAGTTTTACTAGATTATATATTTGTATATGGTAGAAATATTTAAGTGAAGAGGTAATAAAAAGAAGTAAATTGGCCAACTAAAGTTTCAAAAACCTAAATTGCAATTGAATGCGTTTCTCTTTGTTGCTCAATATAAAGCATTTTATATATGTTTAAAATTGATACGCATATTCAATTATTTATCTCGATTTTCCGTTTCGAAGCGTTTATCTTTCATCAGAAGCTTCCATTTCTGGTGAGGACAGATTGAGTTGCAGTGTCCAGAGTCGAAAGTGTTCCCTTAGATATTTATAATGATACCTTTTGAGTGAGATAAGCTGGAATCCATAAATATCTGTACTAGAATACGCCTGACTGAGCCCAAATCTGAGCCATCTCTTTTTTAATCAAAAAAAAAAGGACAAGTCACTAACAAAACTGCTATAAAATATATATGCGAAATCATCACCAAAATTTAAAATTACTCATAATGAACTTTTTAATTCATTCATCCACGACTTTGATGTTGTTAGCTAAAGTGAATTTTGATGAAAATTTTTAGATTAGTGAGCATCTACTGTTGACATAATTTACAGCAGTCCCTTGATTGATTAGTTAAGAGGATTAGAAAAGTAGAGACCTCCATTTTTCTCTTGAAACACAACGGCTATACACCACACAAGTTTTTACAATTTAGAGTATTGCCGGAATAGTGAAAAATGATGTTTAGTAAAAATCATAAATACAAATATCTTGTTTATTTTTCAGCTTAGGCAGCGATCCATTTTTACAATTTCATATATTTGAGGTATTACCATTTGGAGACTGACTGGTAGAACCAAATAGATAATTCTTTTAAAGGTACGCCAGGGATAATGAAAAGTACAAATTTTGATTAAAATAATTGATTGGAACGCCATTTTCACTCTCTTAAATATCGATGTTTTGGAGGATATTTTTTTAGTCTACACTCTACAGCTTCTAAAAAGATCAGCGAAGCGAAGGAAGCTACTTTCTTCTTGTCTCCATTAACAGTGCTTATTTTCGATGATATAATTTGCCATTAAAATTTTTTTTTTTTTTTTTTTTATTTCAATTTATTTACAATCAGTTATTTATTTACAACTTTTAGTAAATTTGATGAGAGTTAATTATCTTGAAGGAATAGTCATCCATTGATGTCTATCCTATTTGAATTTGTTTTTCCAGCTGAAGGTCAACATCCTTTCTTCTGTATCAAGTATGTGGTATTTCTTTCTTCTTCTGATAGTCTGGCTATTGTCCAATAGGACAATGGCCGATGTGTTTGAATGATGTTCTAGTTTCCTTTGGTGTTTATCAAATTGGTTGTATATGACTTCTCTGATTGACGGTACATCTAGATCTTTGTGTAGAGTTTCATTTGTTATGTACCAGGGGGCATTAGTAATGCCTCTGAGAATTTTTGATTGCACTCTCTGTATCTTGCTCAAGTTGGACTCACTGGCTGTTCCCCATATTTGACAGCCATACAACCAAATAGGCTTAAGGATTGCTTTATAAATCATCACTTTTGTTTTCAGAGCAAGCTGTGATTTTCTGCCGATGAGCCAAAACATATTTTTATATTTAATATTGATTTCATTTCTTTTTTTCTTGATGTGCTCCTTCCAAGTGAGCCTAGTGTCAAGGTGCAGACCTAGATATTTCACCGTACTAGTGTTGGGAATAATTTTTGAATTTATATACACTGGTGGACACGTACATCTTTTATTTGTAAATGTAATATGCGAAGATTTGCTTTCATTTATACGAATTCGCCATTTATTCAACCATTTCTGAATCATGTTGAGCTGTTCCTGTAGCTTATTTGAAGCAAGGCCTGGGTCTTCACTAGTTGCAAGGATGGCAGTGTCATCGGCATATGTAGCGATGAATGACTCGTCAGATGTGGTTGGTAAATCTGCAGTATATACAGAATACAAGAGTGGACCTAATACGCTACCTTGTGGGACGCCTGATCGTATGGTATACATTTGCGACAAATCACATTCTACTTTTATTTGAAAAAATCGATCTTTGAGGTAAGACGTAAGAAGCCAATAGAAATGATCCGGAAAAAGTTTTTTGATTTTGTAAAGTAGACCCTGGTGCCACACTTTGTCAAACGCCTTTTCGACATCCAGGAATACACCCGTGCATATTTTTCTTTCTTCAAGTGTATTTTCAATAACATTAACTATTCTGTGGATTTGCTCTGCCGTTGAATGTTGCTGTCGAAATCCAAATTGATGGTGTGGCAGTATTTCATCTAGATCAACTGCGGCTTTTAATCTTTGAAGTAGGAGTTTTTCAAGTATTTTTGATGTCTGGGGAAGTAGGCTTATCGGTCGATAAGATGAAGTTTGGTTTTCAGGTTTGCCAGGTTTTAATATCATGATAATTTGTGCAAACTTCCATTGAGTAGGGAAGTAGCATGTTCTTATTATGGAATTGTACAATTCAGTGAGAAAAGTTACTCCTTTTTTAGGTAGTTTTTTTAATATTTCGATAGTTATTAGGTCATATCCAGGAGACTTTTTTTTACGCTCATTTTTTATTGTCTGTTTTATTTCTTTTACAGTAAAATATTTAATAGGAGGAGATAATTGCAATGGGGAGCATAAGAAATCTTCAATTTCTTCGTTTTCTGAGTTTGAACACGTTTGAGAATAAGGGATAAATACATTGCTTAAATGTTTTGCAAATACCTCCGCCTTTTCTGCATTTGTTCTTGCCCATGTGTTTGGGTAGATTTTTATTGGGGATATGAATGTTTTGGGCCTTTTGAGATGTTTTGTTGCCTTCCATACGGAATATTCATTGTTTCCTTGGGGGGATAATTTAGATAGGTAATTTTGAATTGTTTCATTTTTGTTTTTATTTATCAGAATTTTGAGTTCTTTTGATACTCTGTTGAATATTAATTTATCTAGTGGATACTGCGTTCTTTGCCAGATTTTCCTGAGTCTTCGCTTTTCTCTTAGCTTTTCTCTTATCTCAAACGGATAATTTATTTCTTTTATTTTGTAGTTTATTTCAGGAGTTGCAAGCCAAGCTGATTCCTGAATAATTTTATTGAAATGTTCTATGGCTTGATCGATATCACTCTCTGTTTTCAAGGATATGCTGAGGTTTATATTTTCCTCTACACTTCTCTGAAATAATCTCCAGTTCGTTTTTTTATTGCTCAGGGTGGGATAGATTTTTGTTTTTAACAACGTAGAGCTAATTGTAGCTATTACAGGGGTGTGATCCGAACTAAGTTCTAGGCTTTCTTCTATGTTAGTATAGGAACTTGAAAGTCCTTTTGAAATAAAGAAGTCTAATAGATCAGGTAATCTATTTGGATCTGAAGGCCAATAGGTTGGCTTCCTTGTCGTTAAAGTATTATATCCGTTTGAATTGATTGATTTTAACAAATTTCTCCCTTTAGGTGTAATCAGTCTAGATCCCCAATTCGTGTGTTTCGAATTGTAGTCACCTCCTGCTAAGAACTTAGGGCCAAGTGTTTCAAAGAATGATGTAAATTGTTCTTTTGTAATAGAATGTCTTGGGGGACAATATAATGCACTAACCACTATATTCGAACCATTTTTATTTGTGATTTTAATAGATGTTGCTTGTATAAAGCTTTTTTCATATTTATCAAGTTCATAATGGAATATTGATTCTTTGATTAGTATCGCCGTACCTCCATGTGCTGTGCCATCGGGATGTTCTGTAGAGTAAAATTTATAATTAGGTATTTTGAAGTAGTTTTTAGAAGTGAAGTGCGTTTCTGACACTAGGAGAATATCAATTTTTTCCATATGTAGAAATATTTCAATTTCGTTTCTTCGTTGAACCAATCCGTTGGCGTTCCAGAGAGCTATTCTGATTGCATCAGCCATTTCTAGTTATTATTATTGATGACTTGTGATAGCAGGTTAAGTATAAGTCTATTTTGTTCCAATAATTGATTGAACATCGTTTTGAATTCGTTCATGAAGGAAGTTAATACTGTATTGATGTCATTTGTTTGATTATTATTATTTGCATTTCCAACAACTTGGGCGTATGATCTTTGAAACTTTAGCTGGGGGTTTGAGTGATGTAATGGAGGCGGAGGGGGAAGGAGTGATGCTGTTGTATGTTCTGTTTGAGATTGGATAGGAGTTTTTCCGCGATTGGTATTGGGTTCAGTATTATTCATTGATTTGCCTCTCATTTTTTGTAGTTCTTTGTATATTGAACATCCTTTATAATTTGCTGGATGATCTCCTTTGCAATTCGCACAGACAGCGGGGATGTTCTTTAGTTTGGTACATTGTGCAGTGTCATGTTGGCCCCCACATTTCACACATATATATGGTCTGAAACAATATGATCTTGTATGGTTGTAATTTTGACATCTCGTACATTGGGGAATTACATTTTTCTTTCTGGGTGGTTCGACAATTATTTTTGTATTTTGTAAATAGTTAATATTATAGATATTTTTATTATTGTCATTTGGTTCAAGATCAAGAAAAAATAGTGGAAGAGGGTCTTTGGTTAATCTATTTCTTATGTTTGTCATGTTTCTTACATTAAAACCCTTTTCATTTAGTTCATGTTTGATATCATCAATGTTGATAGAATGGTGGAGGTTTTTTATTACAACACGGAAAGCTCTGTCTTGTTTTAATTGGTAAGTGTGGTGAATGACATTACCTTCTTTTAAAAATTTTGCCAATTTTCTATAGGCTTCTATGGATGTGACATTAATTTTTATTGTAGAATCTTTCATGGCCTTGCATGTGAATTCATTTTTATTTATAATTTTAGATACGCTATCTGCCATATCTTTATAATTTAAAACGTGATAAATATAAATGGGCGGAGGAGATGGAGTTTTCGAAATTTTGTTCGAATCATTAATTTTGTTTTCACTTGATGGGTTAATATTGGCAAGTGGAGCAAAACGATTTGTTTGTTGTATTAATAGAGTGTCTTGATTAGGTAATTGTAATTTTTCACCTGAAATAGTTCGCTTTCTTTTGACCCTTTGCCATGTTACTTCCATTTCTTGATTAACAGGTTGTTGAGATGATGAGTTATCATTTTTTGATGATAACTGGTTGGATGCGATGTTGGCTTGTGAATGTTGTTCTTGTTCTGAGAATGAGTCACTATTTCTTGACGGAAACTCACTTGATGAAGATGTATAATGTAAATTTTGATCACTGGATATGGCATTATTTGATGCCATATTTAATGGGGGGGGGCTCAAGCCCTCTTGTTGTCCTGCCCTATCAGAAGATTTTTTCCCGATATGAACAAGACAAAAGAAAAAAAAATTTCTTTTTAATGATAAGAATCTCAAGTTATTTTGGAATTCTATAATCGGTTAATCACTAGAGCCATTAAAATAAATAGAATTTTATAACCTTCCTTCATTGACCATTTTAAACCCCTGAAGTTAAAGGATCGTCCAAAACGTCGGTTTTTAATAGATTGAAAATGATGTGCCAACGAAAAGATTTCGCTTCTCGGAATGAACAAAATATGTATGTAGGTACATACAAAAAGACATTATGCAAAAATAAAAAAAAATATCAGACTATTTTCCAAAAAATCAATAAATTTTTATTTCTTTTTATAAAAAAAATTTAAAATTACATAAATATGTATATTTAAGTTTATTATAAGTTTTTATTAATATTTTTATTCGTTTTATTGTTTTTTATTAAATGCATACATACATATACAAATATACATATGTATGTTCAAAATGTATAATACATAATTTGAAATGTTGTTGCAATATGTTTAACATGAAGAAATATTTCGGTCCCCTCAGTTTCGTGTTAAGCGATTTTCACTGTATTTTATTCAAAATAGGTACTTTTTTTTTTTTTTTTTTTTTTTTTTTTTTTTTTTTTTTTTTTTTTCCAGATCAAGATTAAAACCAAAATCATCGCCTCGCTTCCAAAAATCATCGAGAAATCAACAAAAAATTGGGTAAGATTAGAATTAAATAAATGGTACAATATCAGGGATACACTCAAACTGTATTTATACAATACCCACACTCGGCTTACTCATTAGAAAATGCCTAAACAAAAGAGCAACCCAGATATTGAGCCAGTTATATTCTAATCTCCCAAGAAGAAACATGAAGAAAAAGACATTATATATTTTTCAAAATTTTCTATGTATAAATCTTAATTTGTAACTAATTTGAAATATTTGTGATAGACTGATGATGAAGGCAATGCCTTCGAAACTATAGTCTCTAGAAATAATTAAAAATTATTTTATTTAAAAAACAGAAGACTCTCTCATTTTATTTTATTTTTAACCTAAAATAAAAACAATTCTGTTACCATCGACAGTGAAATCTTTTATTCAACTAATAAGAAACAGGATCGTCAATCCATTGTCAAAAACACCACAAATAATTCAACATGGAAACAAATATCAATAGTAAATTTTACGTACTAAACAAGGATACCATTTTGGAACTACAAACTGAATCGTTACAACAAGCTCTAAACAACTATTACAAACTCCGCCTCAAGTATTCGACTGCCAACAAAAATATCTTCTTCAACAAAACCTGCCTGTCCAAAAATTTGACTCCAAGATACGTCCAGATCAAGATTAAAACCAAATCATCGCTCGCTTCAAAAATCATCGAGAAATCAACAAAAAATTGGGTAAGATTAGAATTAAATAAATGGTACAATATCAGGGATACACTCAAACTGTATTTATACAATACCCACACTCGGCTTACTCATTAGAAAATGCCTAAACAAAAGAGCAACCCAGATATTGAGCCAGTTATATTCTAATCTCCCAAGAAGAAACATGAAGAAAAAGACATTATATATTTTTCAAAATTTTCTATGTATAAATCTTAATTTGTAACTAATTTGAAATATTTGTGATAGACTGATGATGAAGGCAATGCCTTCGAAACTATAGTCTCTAGAAATAATTAAAAATTATTTTATTTAAAAAACAGAAGACTCTCTCATTTTATTTTATTTTTAACCTAAAATAAAAACAATTCTGTTACCATCGACAGTGAAATCTTTTATTCAACTAATAAGAAACAGGATCGTCAATCCATTGTCAAAAACACCACAAATAATTCAACATGGAAACAAATATCAATAGTAAATTTTACGTACTAAACAAGGATACCATTTTGGAACTACAAACTGAATCGTTACAACAAGCTCTAAACAACTATTACAAACTCCGCCTCAAGTATTCGACTGCCAACAAAAATATCTTCTTCAACAAAACCTGCCTGTCCAAAAATTTGACTCCAAGATACGTCCAGATCAAGATTAAAACCAAATCATCGCTCGCTTCAAAAATCATCGAGAAATCAACAAAAAATTGGGTAAGATTAGAATTAAATAAATGGTACAATATCAGGGATACACTCAAACTGTATTTATACAATACCCACACTCGGCTTACTCATTAGAAAATGCCTAAACAAAAGAGCAACCCAGATATTGAGCCAGTTATATTCTAATCTCCCAAGAAGAAACATGAAGAAAAAGACATTATATATTTTCAAAATTTTCTATGTATAAATCTTAATTTGTAACTAATTTGAAATATTTGTGATAGACTGATGATGAAGGCAATGCCTTCGAAACTATAGTCTCTAGAAATAATTAAAAATTATTTTATTTAAAAAACAGAAGACTCTCTCATTTTATTTTATTTTTAACCTAAAATAAAAACAATTCTGTTACCATCGACAGTGAAATCTTTTATTCAACTAATATGTACTTTTTATTTTCCATCCATTCTCCATTTACAATTAATAATAATTATATATACGTGTAATTTGAAATTGACTCGACCTCCCTGAGCTTACATGGGTCTTGGAGTCAGTGGCGTAGCCAGACTTTTGGGGCGGGTGGGGCAAAACTGCACTGACCAAAATTATTACCCCGACAATAATTATTTGAATTAAGCGATTTTTTTTCCTGCACTGTTAAAAATTTTTTATCTAATTTTACTAAAAAAAATGGAGAATCGGGCCTCAAAACTTTTTAATAATGTTACATACCAGAATTGTAATCTTATAACATATCTTTTACACTAATATGTATCTAATTAATACAAGAAAAAAGGAAAGTTACAATTTATTTTTGTATTTTTGCAATGAGTTAATGTGATTTTACCAATATAATATAGTATTTTTTTTACTATACGCAATCTTGTAAATTTCCTATCTATTTGTATTGTAAGCATATAGTAAATTTACAATTTTTTAACAGTGTGCATTAAATAAACAAACGCGTTACTTTCTCTTTGATTAAACCAAATACCGATTTAAACAGCGGTCCACCAAACATAGAAGTAAAAAAAAACCTAAAAAAGTACTCATTTCCCCAAGTTTCTTGTTTTTTTCCCTTTTGATTTTGGTTAGATGTAAATAGTGAGAGCGAAGGGTGCTGCCCCCTTCGACGCCCTTTTGGCTACGCCACTGTTTGGAGTTGGAGTTATCTCAAGCCTCTAATTCAAATATTTGTTAAAATATTTTTTTTAAACTCCAACTCAAAAAGGAGAAGTTTTATATGTTTAACGTTTATGTTTGAAATTATGTATGTTGTATGTATGTAATGTAACAGAAAGTCTGATTTTGGTAAACATAAAAATTCTGTATTATCCCCCCTCCATGTGGCCTTGGGTTGCAAAAACTTAAACAAATCATATTAGCTACAACTTTGTGTGTATTTTCCCTATTAGAGAAAAAATGAAGTACCTATTTTTACACGCTTTATACATTATTGGCTTCATCTGTATCTATCTATGTATCAATGTGACTTTTGTTCTGTTAAATTTTGCAAACATTTCTCAATAAAAAAAATTGTTTGCCTACTCCAGTGATTCTCAACCTGGGTTCCACTAAGGGAGGTTCAAGGTTCCCCACGCCTAGAGGTCAACAAAAGAAAAATATTAGTTAGTAGTATCACCCCTCAAAAAATTTGTCATGTAAAGAAAAAAATACTTAATTTAGAGTCTAAGTATTACCTTAAAGTCAAATAAAACCATTGATACTTATGAATGCGGTGAACATTACTATTATTGTCTCAGTGATACAATTTTTGTTGCTCTAAAGTTCCTTAACTTTCTTATAACACAACGATTACGTTACAATAGTAACAAAATGAAAACATCATTTAAATTGTTTTATTATTATTTTGTTATTAATGACGTATGAAATAATATTGCTTTTCAAATAGATGAGAATATTTTATTCACGAGTGATATGTAAAAAAAAAACTTGTCCGATCCGAAAAGGGCATATGGGTATCCCAATGACATTACCAAAAAATTGTAATTTAAAATTCACGTTTTTTTGTACCCATTTTCCCAAAATCTAGCAAATTTTTAAAATGTGGCAACACCGTCATCGGCGGCGGTATGTTATATTTGGAACATATAAAAGTAGGATGATGTTGATATTTTGACGGAAAATTAAATATCTCATATTTTAGTGCTAGGAGTTCCTCAGAAATAAATATGAGTGCTCTAGAGATTCCTCGCTCTACAAAAAGGCTAAGACACACTAATCTATTCAATTTAAATGAATTTATAAAAACATTTAATTCTGTTAAATTCCACAAACTTTTCTCTATAAAAATAATTAAGACTAAAAAGTAAAAAAATAAATTATATTTAAAAAAAAACTAAAAAACACTCTTCTAAAAAGTACAAAAATAATGTAGTAATTTAATCAAAAAAGCGTGAGGCGTTTATTTGTCGAAATTAATTAAAAGTACATGTTTCTGCGCACCACACTTTTTTATTAAGTATTACATTATTTTGTACTTTTTTAGAAGCGTGTTTTTTAGTTTTTTGCTTTAACCAATGCGAAGCATGGGGAAAGTATTGTAATTACTTTATCCAATGCGAAGCATGGGGAAAGTATTGTAATTACTTTATCCAATGCGAAGCATGGGGAAAGTATTGCAATCGGTCTCGCGGCAAGCGCGACTTCAAAGGGTCCTCAGGTAAAGACTACGGAACCCATAGTCTCAATTAAGGTCACAAATTGTAGTATTCAATTAGGTTAAATTTTAGCACTTGACGGTTTTGCCAAAAATTACATGGGGTCTCGTCTAGAGGCCAAAAAGTGCCATTTTTTACTTTATCCAATGCAAAGCATGGGTAAAGTATTGTAATCGCTCTCGGGGCAAGCGTGGCTTCAAAGGGTCCTCAGGTAAAGACTGCGGAACCCATGGACTCAATTAAAGTCACAAATTGTAGTATTCAATTAGGTTGAATATTAGCACGTGACGGTTTTGCCAAAAATTACATGGGGTCTCGTCGAGAGGCCAAAAAGTGCGATTTTTTCATTTAGTGCATGCGGATGTATGGATGGATGTATGTATGGATGGATGGATGTATGGATGGATGTATGTTATCGCTTTTTTGGCCCACGATTTTTTCCACACCGTTGCACCGATTGAAATGAAATTGAAAACCTACCATTAGTTTAACAAAATGAAGCGCTGATTAGTTTTTGGTACATATCGGCCCACAAACATTAGTACTTTATTTCAGTACTTTTTTAGTTTTTTCTAAATATCTTGAAAATGACTTTACCAATTTTGATGAAATTTAATATCCTAATTAAGTACCTTGGGGACCACAAAAAAGGTTAAATAAAGTTTTTAGTAAAATTATATTTTAAAGTACCTTTACTCTAGAGTAAGATGGTACTTTTTTAATTTTTTAAATTCTTTAAAATTTATTCATTTGAAAGTTTTAATATAGCTCATTTAGCCTTGCTTAAGTAAGAATGGATAGGCTTCTCTCTGTGAAATGCTAAAAATTTGGGAGGAATTTTTTATGAGTAACCATAGCAACTGCGTTGTTTTCTTATCCGTTACCTATGCTGAAGACAGAGAAATCGATTTTAAACCAAAAATAGCGATTGATTCTCATCTAGTACTTGAGGAATAATCATTCTATATTGGATTTTTTACGTTTCGGTTTTTATTAGTAACCATTGCTGAAGACATAGAGAAATCGACTTTAAAACCAAAAATAGCGATTGATTCTCATCTAGTACTTGAGGAATAATCATTCTATATTGGATTTTTGACGTTTCGGTTTTTATTAGTAACCATTGCTGAAGACATAGAGAAATCGACTTTAAACCAAAAATAGCGATTGATTCTCATCTAGTACTTGAGGAATAATCATTCTATATTGGATTTTTGACGTTTCGGTTTTTATTAGTAACCATTGTTGGAGACATGGAGGAATCGACTTAAAATCAAAATAGCGATATGATTCTCATCTAATACTTGAGGAATAACAATTCTACATTAGGTTTTTGACGTTTCGATTATTATTGGTAACCATTGCTGAAGACATGGAGGAATCGACTTAAAATCTAAAAATAACGATCGATTCTTATCTAATACTAGAGGAATAACCTTATTGCATTCTATTTTTGATGTTTTGACTATTAATGGAAACCTCTACTGAAAATGTAGAAGAATCGACTTAAAATCAAAAAAGACTAAATTCTTTTTTGGTAAACAACTCAAGCTTGAGTTGTTTGCCATAAAAAATTTAGTCTTTTTGATTTTAAGTCGATTCTTCTACATTTTCAGTAGAGGTTTCCATTAATAATCAAAACATCAAAAATGGAATGCAATAAGGTTATTCCTCTAGTATTAGATAAGAATCGATCGTTATTTTTGATTTTAAGTCGTTTCCTCCATGTCTTCAGCAATGGTTACCAATAATAATCGAAACGTCAAAAACCTAATGTAGAATTGTTATTCCTCAAGTATTAGATGAGAATCGATGGCTATTTTTGATTTTAAGTCGATTCCTCTATGTCTTCAGCAATGGTTACCAATAAAAACCGAAACGTCAAAAATCCAATGTAGAATGGTTATTCCTCGACTCTTAAATGAGAATTATTTTTGAATTAATTTCAATATGAACTACAAATTGCAAGTGATATCTGATTAATAATAAAGGAACAAACATATTAATATTTCAAATGAATTTGGATAAAGTTTAGCAACGATCCGTTGCAGTTTATTTTGGAAGTGCGTGCGGATGGATGTGATGTATGTTATCGTTTTTTTCGTCCACGATTTTTCCACACCGTTGCACCGATTGAAATGAAATTGAAAACCTACCATTATTTTAACAAAATGAAGCGCTGATTAGTTTTTGGTACATATCGGCCCACAAACATTAGTACTTTATTTCGGTACTTTTTTAGTTTTTTCTAAATATCTTGAAAATGACTTAATCAATTTTGATGAAATTTAATATCCTAATTAAGTATCTTGGGGACAACAAAAAAGGTCAAATAAAGTTTTTAGTAAAAGTATATTTTAAAGTACTTTACTCTAGAGTAAGATAGTACTTTTTTAATTCCTTATTTTACCAAAAATTCTTTAAAATTTATTCATTTGATCGGTTTAATATAGCTCATTTAAACTTGCTTAAGTAAGAATGGATAGGCTTCTCGCTGTGAAATGATAAAAATTTGGGAGGAAATTTTATAAGTAACCATAGCAACTGCGTTGTTTTCTTATCCGTTACCATTGCTGAAGACATGGAGGAATCGAGTTAAAATCAAAAATAGTGATTGATTCTCATCTAGTACTTGAGGAATAACCATTCTATATTGGATTTTTGACGTTTCGGTTTTTATTGGTAACCATTGCTGAAGACAGAGGAATCGATTTAAAATTAAAAATAGCGATTGATTCTCATCTAGTAGTTGAGGAATAACCATGCTATATTGGATTTTTGATATTTCGGTTTTTATTGGTATCCATTGCTGAAGACATGGAGGAATCGACTTGAAATCATAAATAGCGATCGATTCTCATCTAATACTTGAGGAATAATAATTCTACATTAGATTTTTGACGCTTCGATTATTATTGGTAACCATTGCTGCCATTGCTTGAAGACATGGAGGAATAGACTTAAAATCAAAAATAACGATCGATACTTATCTAATACTAGAGCAATAACCTTATTGCATTCCATTTTTGATGTTTTGACTATTAATGGCAACCTCTACTGAAAACGTGGAAGAATCGACTTAAAATCAAAAAGACTAAATTCTTTTTTGGTAAACAGCTCAAGCTTGTTTCGGCTTTTATTGGTAACCATTGCTGAAGACAGAGGAATCGAGTTAAAATCAAAAATAGCGATTGATTCTCATCTAGTACTTGTGGAATAACCATTCTATATTGGATTTTTGACGTTTCGGTTGACAAGCTTGAGTTGTTTGCCATAAAAGAATTTAGTCTTTTTTGATTTTAAGTCGATTCTTCCACGTTTTCAGTAGAGGTTGCCATTATTAGTCAAAACATTACAAATGGAATGCAATAAGGTTATTCCTCTAGTATTAGATAAGTATCGATCGTCATTTTTGATTTTAAGTCGATTTCTCCATGTCTTCAGCAATGGTTACCAATAATAACCGAAATGTCAAAAATCTAATGTAGAATGGTTATTCCTCGACTGTTAAATGAGAAATCGATCATTATTTTTGAATTAAAATCAACATGAACTCCAAATTGCAAGTGATATCTGATAAATAATAAAGGAATAAACATATTAATATTTCAAATGAATCTGGGTAAAGTTTAGCAACGATCCGTTGCAGTTTATTAAAAATATAATTTTCCTGAAACTCTTGTGCTTCTTTGTAAGATTTTCTTAAAGTTATTAATTTTTCATCGAAATTGAATGATGAATTTTTAATTTGGGAAACAGGCCGAGGCCCCTTCAAAAGGCCGGGCCAGTTCTATAAAACCCCTGAACCCTCATCTCGGCGGCTCTATGATAATACATGACTCGGGCTTACATCAACAGGCCAATATTGTTAAATATATCTGCTTTAACATTTTTTTTTTAATTTTCACTATATTATATCAAGAATCTCATTTTCTTTGTTCCCTTTTTTTTTTTATAAAAATCCTTCTATGTGAGATGTAAGTTTTTTAAACAGATACTGCAACATAAAACCATTGTGTTTACATGTACCCGTGATTTTTTTAAAGTTGCTTTGTTATTAATTGGGAATAAATAAGTCAAGGATTATTATTGTCCACTAAATACAACACGATATTTGATTTTTTACGTCCTTTAATTTCCAATCATGAATCTTAACAGTCCAACTAGTGATATAATTTTGTGATAAACTTAGCTCAGGTAAAAGAGAGAGTACGGTTAATTGGAATTTCTTGGAATTTTAAAGACAAAGAGTAATAGAAAAGAATTTGAAATATAATAATAAAAAAGACAATTTTATTGTAACTGATTTCGAGATCCTCGGCATTAATTGCTAATCAGATGAATTAATGTAACATTTGTAAATCAGTGGAATTTAAATTAGTGTTTTTATTTATTTATTTAATTTCTAAGCAAATTGTCTCTTGGTAATTCTAAATAGATATTACGTGTCTATTTCTGAAAAGAATTTAATTCTCCAGCGTTTGTTTATCTATTCATTCATATAGTGCCTAATTTAATTATATTCAAGTATGCATTTTGCATACTTTTCAAGTGACATAGCGATGAATCATTTTTATATAGGTAAATGCTGGAAAATACTTTATTTTTTAGATTTAAAATAATGAGTAACTAGAAGTTCAGTGAGCCTATATAATCTGAAATTAAAAGAAAAATTTCTTAAATAGATAAAAATGTATTATAAGACTTTTATTGTCTCCATTAATTTTTTAATCTATTTGATATAAGATGGAGATATTCAGGTGATGGTAGACGATTGCATTACCGAATAGAAGAAAGTGGTCAAGGGAAGGGGTAAAGACCAAAGTGTTTGTGCAACCCTGACGGTTTTCAACCATTCAGCGAGACGTTTTTTGTTTGAAATCTTATTAGTATTTTCATTCTCAATCATAAATTTTCAGGACAATCTGTATGGGGCTAGGAGAAATTATTTTATACTTTTTAGTCCGTTTAAAAAACGTGATAGATTATTATTATTATTTTTTTTTATTTAAATAATTATTTTTCGCTATTTAGTCTTGTGTGTATGGAATTTTGCAATCGATTTTAAGCATCTTCGCATATTTGACATAGATATGTGTCAAATTCAGGTGGACGGTGGCAATGGAATTTGGAATCCGATGAATCGATTGCAAAATTTGTACTGGGCAGACAAACAAACAAACAGATAGACAAAAAACGTGTTTATATTGCATTGTCATCCAGTTCTGAGCTATATTTAAAGTTTCAAGTCTCTATATCTCATCGGGAAGATAGTTTAATATCATCAATTGCAAAATTTGTACCGAACAGACAGATAGACAAGAAAGCGAATGAATAAAACCGTGGTAACTTTACTCCATGATTTAAACATTTCAAATTACGACAAGTAAATAAAAATTTGAGTAAAAACAATACATCTTATATTCATTAAATTTTCGAAAACTCGCGCGAAAATAATATTTCAAATGTGGCAACGCCTGTAGGATATGCAAGTGCTATGCTTTTAGGATTGATATGTAAGCTAACTGAAGGGAGTTCCCGTAAAGCTGAATCGATTGCAAAATTTGTATAAGTAGAAATTTAAACTTTATATGTATGTTAATGTAAATAATTTTGATTGAAAAATTATTTTCGGTTTCATTTATAGGTTTATGCGTTTACTCTTAGTATCATTGGAAAGTAAAAATGTATGTGATTGTAGTTTGATGTTAGTTTAGTTTTTATTTTTAGGACCTTATCCCGTATATTATATATATATATATATATATTCATTAAACAAATTTTAAGTCGGTTAATTAAGTACAGCCCCACAACGATTGTGGCGAAATAACCATTAATAACATAAGAAATCCCCATTCTAGGGCGTAGGGTGACCAACTTTTTCTACTTGATAAATAATCTGACGTGTTCTGATGTGGCCATCCAATTAGACTTTACCATACAACCTGGCCCCTCACTTATATTTATTATTTAATAAAATTATTTATAATCATGTAAGGAGGAAGGTTTTTTTGCATTTTTAGACTCCTGGCGGCCCACTCATTATGTATACAAAATTTGGTTGAGTTTGATACAAGGGCATAGATTTTCATTTTTGACCTGACCCCCCCCCCCTTTTGGACGGTTAGTTTTTTGCATTTTTAGACTTCTGGGGTCCCACTGATTATGTATACAAAATTTGGTTGAGTTTGCTCAAATGGCCTAGATTTTTAATTTTTAACCCCCCCACTACCCTAATATGATCTAGGTTCCAGGCACTGTTCCTAGGCTGCCTAATGGAAAGATGACGATCCTGTAATTATATCATGAGCTAGAACTAAAGGTGCATATTTAATTTATTTAATGTTTTCGGGTCCTTTCAACTTACCAAGGCTGTTAACGATTCACATGTAATTTGTATTTTATTTATTTAATTACTTTTACCCGATCCCCTTCCTAACTTCAAATTTGATCTAATCCATTTAGAAATATTTTTTTCTTCTTTATTTTTCTTGTTCTTTGGTTTCATCTTCTTTAGATTTAATGATCGCATCCCTTTCGATTTCTTTTTCATTGCTGGAAGAAAGATTGAAATTTTTTATTTCTTACTGGTGCATTTAGGGACACGAGATATATGGAAATAGTTATTCTTTTTCTACTTTTATTAAATAACTAAAGTGTTTTATGGCGCTATAAATATGTGCAACTTACTTTCTTCATTGTAATCCTCGCTTTTTTGTTCTTTCTGAAAATTAAATGTACTGAATTGCCTCTGAATAAAAGAAACATATCTTGAATTAAATAATCAATGAATTAAGAATTAAGTAATCAAAATGTTAAAGATTTTAAAAATATTTTTTAGATTTACACCCCATTTATATTTATCTATATTAGAGTTTAAGGTCGAGTCTTTCGTCTTTCTGTACGCGGCCAAGAGGGCCTAAACCATTTTCTCAAATGCCGGTTCATAGAAAAATTTCACACGTCCACGAACAGGTAATAAAACAATGATAAATAAAAATAATATTTGTGGCTATGTTAAGCTAAGCAAATTGGAAAACGTACTGTAATAAGGCACCATGGGAGATTATTTTTTTACTTTAACAAATTTACAACTAATATCGAAGACATTATTGAACAACAATAACAACAATCACATTAAAAATAAATGCTTATTCTTAAAGATATTATAACTAGTGAACTTGTGTTTTTCTTAATTGTTATCTTTTATAAATTATTTCAAATTTTGTGATTTTTCGAAATAAACAATAAAAATATCAAGATAAGAGTAAATAAATATTATATTGAATATTGATTTACTATGAGTTAAGGATACTAGGTCACTTATTTCACATTAAAATTAAAAGATATAAAAATTTTTTTCTTTTTCAATATATATATTTATCTAGCTATCGACCCATCTTCAGGAAGTACAGAAAGTAACTAATTCAACTTATTGAATAACAGGTTATATATATGTTTATTGAACATAATAATTTATAAATATAGCATATATATATATATAATGGATATAGTAAGGAAATTATTAAAAAAATATTTATCAAAATTAATAAAAAAACACACGCTTTCGCAATTACATTCACTCACAATCGAATCTGAAAAAATCTATAAAAGAATCCCTTTATTTCTAAACATATAACCTATCCAATAACAAATATTCTCCTGAAGCATGGAATCACTCCAGCGCTTTATAATATAAATAATTTATCCTCCCAATTAATAAATAATAAACTTGACAAAATTGATAAAATAAATAGATCTGGTGTATACAAATTAAATTGCAACGATTGCGATGCAATTTATATTGGACAAACTGGACGATCTTTCAAAAAACGGCATAAAGAACATGTAGCTTCCCACAGACAATTAATAAGAAACCAGCCCATAAATCCAGATTCCACTTCCGCATTTGCTAATCATCTATATTCTTTAGATCACTCACCTTCACCTACTAATCCCACCCCTATTCATTTCGAAAGAAAAGGATTAAGATTGGATCTTCTTGAATCCACGGAAATAAAATATGCCTTGTCGAACGATGAAAATATTATCAATAATCAACTGGATGTAAAACAAAATATAATAATTGACCTATTAATATCTAAGCCAAAAATTTATTCCCAACCTAGAGACACAAGTCAATGAACTTACTAACTTTTCTTTTATCTAAACACACCTATGTCAACAAACGCCAACCTGATATTCTCACTTAACAATAGCCTAAGAGAAAGTGTCCTTTTAAAATAATTTAAACATTCTTTCCCTCTGTTCAATAAACATATATATAACCTGTTATTCAATAAGTTGAATTAGTTACTTTCTGTACTTCCTGAAGATGGGTTGATAGCCCGAAATATATATATTGAAAAAGAAAATTTTTTATATCTTTTAATTTTTTAATTTTAATGTGAAATAAGTGACCTAGTATCCTTAACTCATAGTAAATCAATATTAAATATAATATTTATTTACTCTTATCTTTATTAAAGATGTTTCACCTTGCACCAACACCACAATCTCTACTAATTATTAATAAAAATATCTATATAATGATTATATTTATTTATTTAATTAGCATCACAATCTTTACCGGTTGATGTGAATTAATTTTTATTTCTACCGACCTACGATAAGACAAGTTTGAGAAACGCTGGCCTAAACACTACTGGGAATGATGCCCGAAGATATTTTGACAAGTTCCACAGACAAAGGCAGCTGGTATTTATATCCCAACAAAAACATATGTGTAAAAAAAAGGCCAAGTTCGATTAATAAAAACCGTTTTCCAAAAAAACTAATGAGATCTAATGTGCTGCCAAGTTCAACATCATCAATTTATTAAATGAGTTTAGAATAGCTTCAAAGTACAGAATTAAACTTGAATCTACTCTATGTTATAATGTGATAAGACTTTTCTCAAATTAATCGACTGTTCCTTAAGGTGCAAATCTATATCAAGTATGTAGCTTTTCTTGTTCAGGAAAACTTCATTTTATAACAACATCTAAAAATTAATTCGTAATTTCTAGTTCACGATTTTTATAACATTTTTTAACAATTACTATCTTTGATTTTCTTATTTTTTCAACGATAATTTTTTGTCAAATAACACCTTACCGACCAGTCAAATTAAAACTTTTTTCAATTTTTTTTTCTACTTATTAATTATAAAAAAAGAAAAAAAATGGAACGAAACTTTATTTTTAACCAAAAAACCCACTAATTCTTCGTCACGAAATAATTCAATAAAATTATATGAACAACAAAATGGCTCGTGTATCAAAAGACCAACTTGGTTCTGATAGAAACATATGTCACGACAAATAGGAGAGAAAAAAATCAATCGCTTCAATAGGGTTTTGCCGTGTTTAATGTCAATACTAACCTCACTTAAGGAATTTCGCTAACCCTGTAATTTTGAATGATCGATTATTTTCCAATTCAACTTCAAAATTTAATCATTTATAATTTTAGTTAGCTTGATGTCGAATATCATAAAATCTTGAAATCAGTTTTTTCACAGATTAGTAATTAGTAATTTTGAAAAAATTTATTCTCTCTCTAGGAATTAAAATTTGCTTAATATTTAAAGTTATTTGCCACCACTTTGGCTAATAAAGGGTCGAACTGAACAAATCCTAAAAACAGTTTATTCATGGGTTTCTAAGGACTAATTGGTCAAAATTTGATTTAGGTTGGACAAAGGTTTATACATTTGGTTTTTGACACCTTCCCCCTCTAGAGATAGTGAACTTAGCTAAAAGATTAAATATAATGACCATTATCATTATGTCTAATTTTATCGAAATTCGTGAAACCGTTTCAATTGAATTTAGATCTTCAAATATATGATATACAATTTTACAGATAAATGAGTAGTTTTTAAGTAGTTAGGCGTAGAATTTTGAAAAATCCCTGGTCATACTTGCCATAAAAATGCGTTGTCATCGAAACTGAACCAACCTGTAAAATTTCAACTTCGTAGGATAAGAGGAAGTGGTTCTCATTCAGCTTGCAAAATTTAACCTAAACCAACATACAAACAAACACAGCAAACTTAATAAAATCTTGTAATAAAAATAGAAATACTTAGTCCAAAATCCTGAATAAAAAAAAAACTAAACATTAAATATAATAATATTATATTTAAAAATAACATAATATAAATATGTATTAAACAACTCCAAAAAAATAATTAAAAGAAAAGAAGTCTATCAGTGGCGGGCGGTGACTTATCAACCAGGGGATGTTGTCCAAAAAATAGACCTACATTTTTTAAATTTTATTTTATTTTTCGCTCCTTTTTGCAAAATTTATCGATAAATGCATCACAGAATTTTTCCTTAATTTTTCAAATTTAACATTAGATTTTTTATAAATTGATATTTAAACTGACCGGATAATTATATTCACTTCAGCATCTTCTGGTGATGTTTCAATTCTTTTCATAGTTGAAAACTGACTGACGCGTTCGTAGAAGGCACAATGCAAATTAAATGTATTAAATCACGCATAAAAATAAATATTTGCTCATTGTGGTTTAAAATGCCTGAAACGCAGAGAAAAATATTTTTAAACTATGATTTTTTTCTCTTTGTGTTTCTGAATTTCGATATCCGCGATAACTCAAGAACTGAAAGTCAAAAAGTTATTTTGTATCAATACATAGTATACCTACTGATTAGATTTTGCAATATCTGGTTCAAAAGGCAGAAAATATTTTATGAATTATTCTATTGAGATTTTTAAGAGTATAACCATAAATGAACAATTTATATTTAAGTTTAATAATCATTACCAGGACAGCTCTAGTGTACTGAGTCTTGAAAAAGTTTTCACTTTTTTATTATCTAATATTCCGGTAAGGGATTTTTTCATTAGAATCTGATCTATGAAAATAATTACAAAGAGAGAGGATAGAATCATCTCTTTCTTTAGAGGCAAAAACAAGTTCAAACCTGTTTCAGACTATTAAAGATTAATTTCTTAATTTCTATTATTCTAGAAATGGCCTTTTGAATACGGACCAAAGCGATACTCGTTATAGAGAGAGAAATATTCAATTCAATTGGACTTCATTAAAGCAAATTCTTTATCCCAAACATCTTTTAGTTCCTCTTTCACGATTCATTTTTTAATCCAATTTATAGATTTTAATTTAAAGTCATGGGACGAATACATGTAAATTAATTCACTTTGTAACCTCATAAAAATCAAAGTATTTTCCACAAGGTAGCTGAAGTGATTAAAATAGGAAATCTCGAATATGTTTATCATATTCTTTTAAATTTGCTAACGTTAAAAAGCTCAGTAAATTTTAAATTTTATATAACTTTAAATGAATTAATTGTATACTATTTATTGAAAGTGTTTTTAAAATTTTACAAATACACGGATGAAAATACTCTTGACATTTTGAAATTTGGGGGATGCGCCGCATCCACAGCATCCATGAACTGCACTCCACTGATATATATAGGTATATACAGTGGTGCTTCAAAAAAATGTATACACACTTTGAACTTCCATAGAAAATTTATTTACCGTTCTACAAAGTTAAATTTCAGGAAAATAGAAAGCTGAAAGTCCAATGTAAATGAAAGCATAAATAACAAATGTTAATACTGTTCAAATTGGTGACCTGCAGCATCAATACAATTCTGAGTACGAGTCACCACTGATTCTGTACATCGTATCAAAACGTCCAATGAGATTTCTCTACACACTGCTTGAATCTCATTCCAAAGAATGTCTAGGTTACGTGGTTTACGTTTGTACACCTCATCTTTTACTGTGCCCCACAAGAAGAAATCCAGTGGTGTAAGGTCTGGAGAGCGTGCTGGAAACTCGATTGGCCCCCTGCGTCCTATCCACTGGCCCGACAAATTTTGATCCAGGTAAGCTCGTACGTCCCTGTGATAGTGCGGCGGGGCACCATCTTGTTGAAAATAAAAATCATCATTACCGGACGTACGAGCTTACCTGGATCAAAATTTGTCAGCAGTGGATAGGACGCAGGTGGCCAATCGAGTTTCAGCGCGCTCGAAGTTCAAAGTGTGTATACATTTTTTGAAGCACCCTGTATATACATATTACAGTATAATAAATATTTCTTTAAGAAAGTGTGTTTTTCAATATTCAAAAAAAAGTTAGTACTATTTGAAAAATTAACATCAGGTTCGTTACTCCCTTCTGACATGAAAAAAACATATCCATAACACACCTTAGATTATCGGGCATTTGAGAAGTCTCATATCTCATTATTAGTTTCTTTTTTATTATTGAAAAATAAACTTATACACTTATGTGCGAAATTGCAGCTTATAATATAATCCACAGCCGTTCAAGAGCTCGCCATATTATAACGATATATTTTATGACGCAGATTTTAATTAACAAGAAAAAAAATTATAAATGCCCATGACTTCTTTTAAATTGCCCGGATATGGTTTAAAAATAAAAGAGTGGCCCAGGCCTCTCTGACCTCTGTGAGGAGCCTCTATACCCGTTATTAAATTAAATCCACCCTGCGTCTGTTATTGACCTAAGTAATAGCCGCACATATACATTATTCGAGGATCAAAGTGATTCTCCTTGCAAATAACTAACCTTCGGATCATACAGAAAATGGATGTTTTCAGAATTTCTATTACCCAATGGTATTAAAAATATCTAATTTAATATTCATCTGAAAGGGAAATAAAGGAACCCATTCTTATACATTGGAGATTTTATATTATGAAAAATAATTCCTATTATATTATTGTATAATAAAATAATAAATTTGTACTTTCATTTCTTGTTCTGCCAATTATTCTTCACACATTATAAAATGCACAAAGAACATTTAAACAAGAACCTTACCTCTCCTTTGCTTCTCTGTGTTTATATAATATATATTTATATATTAATATACCTACCTATATATAATATGAGGGACGGGCTAAGCAGGCGCGGATCCATACCTCTGGTTTGGGGGTGGCCTGCACTGAGCAAGTTTTAATAATTGGAAATTGAGAAAAATACTAATCTCAAAAAAATTGTATTTTAATTTTATTGTGCATTTTTATTTCAGTGGTTGCCAGCTCCCCGCTCCAAATAACTAGATCAATAGTTTTAAATAAACATATAAAAAATTTAGTTCTGCAATGTTTGGGGGGAGGCGGCCCCCCCCATCTCCACCTCCTGATCCGCTCATGGGGCCAAGATAAATCGCCGACCAGGTGCGAATTCTTTAGCAACGCCCCTAGATGAAAATATCATAAAATTTTAAATTATAATAATAAATATTCAATTCAACTTGGGTGGGTTTACCCTTTGACCCTTTCTTCTCTTACCCGTGTTTTCTTTCCATTATTATACAACAATTACACACTAGTATCTTTTTATTTCTATAAATGAAAATATTGTTTTTGTGAAAATCCTCATAATTAATATTTTTACACATATTTACGTTCACTGCCCCCTGATAACAAAAAAGTGTTTATTAGAAAATGTTTATGGTTGCGTAGGTATGCTAATGAATTTTTGAATTTAGAGTTTTAATTAGCCCTAGAACGCATAACCCGGGCCTGTGGGTCACGGTCACTCCTTTTCTTTTCAATAACTTTCAGAAAAGGGGTCCCATAAATTCCAAGTTTTTAATATTCCTTCATTAATACATAATAAAAGTATTTTTAAAGGATTTTTCTAAAAAAAAAAAAAAATTGATATACCTAATTTTTTGTTGGAACCATTTTACAAACACAAGACGGTCATCTCAGGCCCGGGGTTTTCTGTGTATTAAATAGTAAAAACAGTAAAAAAAAGTATTGATATATTATTTATTTTTATAAATCAACATGATATAAATTAATAAAAAAATGAATATAATTATTGAAAAATGTATTATAAACCAATAAACCTATGGTGGACCTGACAGGCCCGGCTCGTGACTTTGTGTAAAATATTTTTTAGAGCGAAGCATATCTAGTAAAAAATACATAAAAACAGTAAAAAAGTATTGATTTAAAAAAAAAAATGAATATAATTATTGAAAAATGTGTTATAAAACCAATTAAACATAGAGTGGGCCTGACAGGCCCAGCTAGCGACTTTGATCTTTGTGTAAAAGCCTTATGTTCTAGGGCTAAAAAGTAAAATAAAGTGACTTTTTTAGATTACTTTCTTTATTCCAGTAAAATTTCTGAAAAACAGTTATAAGGACACATGTTTATATTAGTATATGGTCTAAAAAACCTGTTAGATAATTCGGCATATAAATTATATTTCAGAGATATTTATTATTTTTAAAAATATTTTTTTAATATATCTAGCTAAATCTACTCTAATAATGGCCTTTTAACAAACGTAATCAAAAGAAATAATCTTTATGGAACAGATTAGCCCTGCCTTCTTACTCTAGAGAAGTAGTGGCAATCTTTTACATAAGTACCATGCGCCAATTTTTTCACATACGAGTTCATATGCGTCTTTTTCCTTTCTAATGAAAGGAAATCAAACCAAAGAATCGATAGTATGGGTGTTGGGTACTTGAGAAATTTTATGATGAAATGCGCCACGTTTGGCGCATGAACCATAGGTTGGCCACCCCTGCTCTAGAGTTGAACGATGCTTTGACAGACGGGCAGAGAGACAGAAATTGTAGCAACACTGTTTTACTTTTTAAACGGAACCCAAAAAATGCTCAACTTTTTATTTAAGATATACTCATAAAATTTTTTAGTTTACTACATTTACATTGTATCTTTTTACTAACTGGTTTGTTTACATCCGCTTGGATCTTTTTAATTGCTAATTGATTATTTTCCCTCTCGATAGTAATTTCAATTTATTTTTCATTTAATTTAACATTTGACATTTATTACTAACTAATTATTTAGGGAGATACAATATTTATTCGACTGGAACATTTAGATAATTCACAATTTCGAATATATCCAGATTTCTATAAATTTTTTTGTTTTGTGAATTCATTACGTGGTGCTAAATCCCTGGCTTTATACCATTTATGACAATGTCCCATATGGAAATACTTGATAAGCAATCTTTTGTTCAGTACCAATGGGTTTGGATAAACATATTCAACAGTGCTTTTATTCGGGATCCTTCAAACTAGATTTGAGGCAGAGTATAATTGTTTTATGTTTGAAATCGATTGGGAGAAAAACATTTTTAGGAATATTCAAATATTATATTATGTGTAGTGATTCTCAAAGTGGGGGTCGCGAAAATTTGATGACGGACCAATTTTTTTTTAATTTGTAATTAACTTAGTTAAGTTAACGTCGAAAAATATATTCATAGAATATTTGTGACCTTCTCCGAGAAAAGGGACCTAGTGTGTGAAAATGAAGTTTTGGGAAAAACGCATTTTAAAGTTTCATAATGCATTATCACTTTGAACACACCTTCAGTTGGGATGATGCGATTTGGTATGGTTAGTTATGATTGGGTGCCGACTTTGGTGACTTCATGCCTATGTGGTGACGTATTTTTTGTAAAAATAACTATAAGAAAGGAAAAGAATAAAGTGACGCTTCAGTCTTGTGGCAACTGTATAACGAGTGTTAATAATATCTATCACTATCTATCGTTTTTATGGGGTAAATAAATTTTTATCAGAAATCTAACTCATTTCATCTTATTCTACACCCTTTTAGGTAACAGAATCCACTCTTAAGTCCAAACCCGTTTTTTGACACACTAGGTCCCTTTTCTCGGAGAAGGTCACATTTTGTTCAAAGATGTACCAAAGATAGTTATTATGTGTGTTTCAATGCAATTAAACAAAAGAATTTAACTCGCTATGAATTTAATTAAACCCCACACTCTGAGATGTTTTTCTACATATATCCATTCTTCGGGGGGTCCTTTAAAATTTTTAAGTTCAAAAGGGGGCCGCGGGACAAAAAGTTTGAGAAACAAATCTACCCGATACGCTTGGACGACCGAAGTATCGAATTCTTAATTGAAATGATATTTTCTTATATTAGAAAGATACTTTGAACCTTCAGATAGATGAAATCGATAAAATAAGATGGTTTCTTTCTCATTTTGGTCTGTTTTATCAAGGGGATTGTTAGTAAGCCTCCCGGCATGAGCGGAGCGTTTGTTGTGGATTCAATCCAGATTCAGTCTATAATATTGATATATTTTTTAACATTATAATTTAATATATTTAAATGTAAGATTATATAATATAAATAAATAAACAAAATAATTTAAGAAAAATTATATATTATAATTACACAAACAACTGAATACTGACGTAGAAATCCTTAAAATAATTTTTAACGCTAATAATATCGAAGGAGACAATGAAAGAGTGTGTCTTCTGCTGGAGTTATAAATTTTATTTATTTATTTATAACGATAATAATATCTTTAATTGTTTTAACTTTTAATTAGGATTTTTGGCTGTTAGATAATGTTAAAAAAAACTGTTTGAAATCATGGAATCATGGAATTGTGGATATATCTGTTAAAAAGCAGTACATTTTGATATATGGTACGTGCAAACAGCGGCCCTGGTAGTTAGTAAACGAGACCGTCCCACCATTATTATTATTATTATTATTGTTAATGTTAATATTATTGTATTATATTTATAAAACCATAATTATTCTGGACAGCTTTAATGCGCTAAATCAGATGAAGAGACTGAGAGAGAGAATGCAAATTAGTTGGCGTGCGGCTCTAGTATGGAATTCACGCAAATTTATTTTTTTAATTGCTCATTCTAGTTAAAATTGGCTGAAACGCAAATAAAATTCATTTTCAATAAATATGTTTTTCTTCCATTTGTCTGGCTGGATTTTTCATACCAACGATAACAAAAACTATAAGTTATAGAAATCGTATGTTTCCTATATTTGATTCAATCGCAAATCGAATGCAGCTGATTTTTATCAAATATTAAGTGAAAATAATATCTGAACTTATATATTTCTAACTTGAAATAATGAAATTAAATAAATTTATAATTTTCTCATTAATATCTTTTAAAGACTAATTAACACATTAATGAGAATTGTTTTGATCGCGCTTTTTGAACAAGATATATATCGCGAGATTACTGCTGGTTGAAGCTATTGGAGTCTGCTGAGTCTTAAGTCTGAACCAAGAGAGAATGAAAAAAGATATGATCCATTTAGCAATAATGACGTTGGATTATAGCTAAATGGATCATATCTTTTTTCATTCTCTTGGTCCAGACTAACTAAAACTCAGCAGACTCCAATAGCTCCAACCAGCAGTAGTCTCGCGATATATCTTGTTCAAAAAGCGCGATCAAAACAATTCTCATTAATGTGTTAATTAGTCTTTAATATATTAATGAGAAAATTATAAATTTAAAGTTATAGAAAGTTCGTTCTGGTGCCAAAATGATTGTACATTCAGAACTAATTAGATTTTGGACTGTCTAGCTTTAGGACTTACTCTTAAAAAATGAAGTAAATATAATTTTTTTCTCAAGATAATTAAATTAAAAAATAAATTTCTAATAGCTTATTAAATTTATTATCTTGTGAGCGTACCGAGTCTTGTAAAAGTTTTAACTTTTTTCTCTAATTTGATTTGAAAAGTGACCTATTCGATGTGCAATTATTTTCTTAATCTATTTATTTCATTTTTATTTTTGCTTGGAATTGTTTTCGAGGCTGATATCTAATCAGAGGAACGACCCGTTGCCTTGTTTCTTTTGCCTTCAATTCAATTTCAATTCTTATCGAGCCCAGTCGTCTAGTGCCTGATTCTTTTTTATTCTCTTCTCGTTTTCGAGTTTTGTGCATTATTTAGCGTTTCTGTTGAAAACTGTTAAAACTTTCCAGCCTAATCAAGATAACCTATATTTTATCTCAAACTAAATTAGTTCTCGACCCTAAGAAGTGATATAATTATCTTACGAAGAATTTAAAGGCCGAATCAATGATCTTATTAGATATGTTTAATTTTATGTCAGAAGCAGTGGCGGTTGGTGACTTTTCAATCAAGGGATGCTGTCCAAAAAAGTACCCTTCATTTTTTGAAATTTTATTTTAATCTTCGCTTTTTTTGCAAATTTCATTGAATACGGCATCATTTTCGTTATCTTTCAAATTTAAAATTAGATTTTTTAAAATATATACCTAGATTTATTATAATTCTATTTCTATAAGCAAGCTATAACTTGTCTAAAGCACTCTTAGCTATTTCCGATCTTATATATTGAGAGTTCTTAGAAATGGATTAGTCCAGAGATTCTCGAATCATCTTTATTTATTAATTATTTTGTATTATTACTATTTTAATAGTTTCTCAGCAAGAACAATTTTTATTCCAACTAAAACTCATCTGGACTTGTCTTTGAGATGTTTGAACTGGAAGATATACCAGGCAGAGACTTCAAACCTTCTATCCGAACCTTTTTCAGAAAAATCATTCATTTTAATTGCCCCTTGAAAGTATGCTAGAATTTTATTTCATTTCGAGAAATATTTGAAATAACGGATAATAATTTGAAAATATTAAGTCAATCCTATAAATTTATGAAAATACTCTTAATGTTTGAAATTTTAGGGATGCGCAGCATCCACGGCATCCATGGACCGCATGCCACTGGTCTGAAGGATCCCATTTCACGAGTTACAATCTATCCAAAGTGCAAAACTTGCACAGTTAAAAAAACTACTTAGGTTGTAGTGAACTCTTTTGGCGACTGATTAAGAATTTCAGTATAAGACCATATTGTATATTAAGCAACTGACTTTTTGAATTGAAAAAAAGTGTTTTTTCAAAATTCTAAATTCACTACAGGCTGTATTTTTTTACCAAAATATTAACTTAATAAAACCAAATATTAAAAACAATCATCAAACTTTTATTGAAAAAACGTTTCGGGAGATTTTCTCCCTTTATTAATAGAATTTTAATTTAGGAATTTAAAAAAAAAGAAAAAAAAAGAATATTTGTGAAATAAATAATATAAAGCAGTGTTTTTAAGGGTCAAAAATGAAAATTCTTGCCTAAAATTTGGTTGAGTTGAGAGATACTCCCCCCACCCCATATTGGGTGGTTAGTTTTTGCATTTCTAGCCTTCTGGAGGTTCACAGAATATGTATACAAAGTTTGGTTGAGTTTGGTCGAAAGGGCTAGAATTTTAATTTTTGACCACCTCCGCCTCCCCATTTTGGGTGGTTAGTTTTTACATTTCTAGCCTCATAAATTTTATTTAATTTATTTAGAAAATAGCGATAATAATAACTTACATCTTTAAAATTAAATTAACGTGATAATAATTTGAGATTTGATTAATTCAGCGTGTTAATTTAAAATGCGTTAATCAAAAATAATGTGTTCGAAAAGAAAAGCTGCCTCATTAAATGACCACTCCCAGTTGTTTGTTTAGGTATTTTGTAAGCTCGTGCTAATCGAAATTTCAGTCGCGTAACTTGAATCTATTTTTCATATAATTTAACAGCGCTAATTAAAATGGACTTTAATTTTAAAATACTCGTTTATTTCGAGGTTCTCTTTTTGATAAAAATTTAATTCAGCATCTAGAACTATCTATTTGGATTTGTTTTAACTGCTGTTTTAATTATCCCACAATGAAGTAAAAAAGAATAAATGTCGGATTTGAGATTAAGTCAAAACAAAGAGTGTTCATTTGTTCAAATGAAAATAAATTATGTATAGGTATGTATTTTTTCAATGCATCCCTGACAGGTTGCTTCCGTCGCTAAGTCAATTGGACTTTGATTAAGTAATTCCGATCGAAACAGCCATTACGCGTTTGCAGATAAATAAACACCCACACGCATACAGTTGCCTATAGGACTTTTGATTTTCGCAAACTGAAAGCTTCCCACTCTGCACTAATATTTATTACATACAGTTAGGCTTTATTGTACTATAAAAAATATAAACTGTTTTGGCCATCCACATGATTTTACCATACACCTGGCCCATCTATTATTATTTAATATTTAATAAAATAATTTATAATTATTTACGAAAGCACCCCCCCCCCTCTTAATTTTAGACCCATTAGCAATTAATAATCGATTTTTGTTTGAAAATATTTTACCCCTCCCCCTTTGGTCACTGTCAATATAGTGAGTCATTTTCATAAGATCTTATCCCAACCAAAACATTATGTGAAAAAACAGGCCAAGTTCGAAAAAGTAGTGAAATCTACTGTGCAGCCAAGTTATATTCACCAAGAATAATTAAGTTGAAAAAATAGTACTTTCAATTAAAATACATTCTTTCCATTTTGAATGGCATTCTAAATTTATGGATTCTAAATTTTTAATTTAAATTATTTTAATGAAACTTGGATGCTCACGAATTTAGTTAATTCCTTACAGTATAATTCGTAACAGCCAAGTTTCATAAACATAATTAACTTGGCTGCACAGCAGATTTCACTACTTTTTCGAACTTGGCCTGTTTTTAACAGAATGTATTGGTTGAGATTTCTCTGCTTTTTGTAAGCCACGTGAAAAGCAAGAATTTGTATACAAAATTTGGTTGAGTTTGGTCCAACGGGTTAGAATTTTCATTTTTGACCTACCCCATTTTTAAGGAGTTGAAAGATGGAAAGATTAGATTTTTGGAATTTTTCCTTTGTTTGTGTCAGAAACTCTACTACCAGGCGAAATTTCATGATGGAATGATTGAAAGTACCCTATATGTTTTGATGACCTGTCAGTGAGTGCCAAAATTAGCTATTTTCTCAGGTCGATATCTCAGAATCTATTTAAGTTATATTATTGAAATTTGGTACTCTCTTCAAGATGGATTACATAGTTATATATGTATAATTTCAGCTTTGTATCTCAAATGGGTTCCGAGCTGCAGGGGGTCGAAATTGGCTTGAAATGATCCGGGTAAATAGCGTACAGCGTGTAAGGCCAAGCCGATGATTGAACTTGTCCTGCGCAAGCTGTGCGCTTTGATAAGAGTGCATATGCGAAATTTCGTACAAATCGAGCAAAGGGTCTAGGACTAATATTAATATTTTTTGAACCCTCCCCCACCCCCTTAATTTTTGGTTCGATTTCAACCAAAATATAATCAGATTCTAATCTCAATATTTACCATTTTCAAAATAAATTATATTTTTTATCAATAATTTTTACACCCTCAACTTGATATAATTTATTCAAATTTTACTATTTTTTATTATTTTTTATAACGTTTGGAGTCAAAATAATTTTTTTTACCAGTCATATTTCCAACCCTATTTTGAACTTGATAGAATTTATTCAAATTTTACTATTTTTTTATTTTTTACAACGTTCCTAGTCAAAATATTTTTTTTTTTACCAATCATTTTCCAATCCTATTTTGAACTTAAAATATAATTTTTATATTTTTCCAATATTCCGTGTAAAGTACTAGTAAATGTTTTTTTTTCAAAAGTCGTTCCCACTATATGATAAATTATCCAGGACTCTTTCCTATGACGGTAACGATTTAAATTAAATTACAGAATAGTTAAAGGAAAAAGTGATAATTATTTCACGACTCCCAATGTTCTCCTCCAATGTTCCATTTAGTGGGGTGAACTATCGCAGCCAGGTAAGGTTAGAGTCGTCCTACTAATAATTTAATATAATAAGCTAATAAACCATTAAAAAGTTTATTTTTTATCTAAATAATTAAAAATTGAATTATATTTTATTAAATACTTATATGATAAAACCATGTGTAGCTATTGATAACACTGCTGAATAGTCATCTCTAGATTAGAAGTTTTCGTACATTAACATCTAATGAGACTATCCATAGTCACTTTGAGAACAGCTCACTAATTGAAATTTCCATTGGAATTTTCATGGCCCATAAATTGTTTTCAAATTAGTGGTCATTCACTTGATTGAATACGGGGCCTCGATGAAGCGGTGACCACTTTGTTTTAATGAATGATTCGCATTCATTCTTTTAAGCAATTTGTAAGGCTAGCTTCAAGCTCCCTTCTGCTAATAAACAATATTATTTAGAAACTCTTGTCAAATAAACAAATTTTTTATAGATCATGCTAAATACCAACCACCTTGAAAATATACCTACGTTCCTTTATTTTATGAAAGCTTTCTTTTTTCCTTGGAAAAAATGTTTTATTCTGTTTATTTTCGCTGGCTGTAAATGTGCCTGGGAGGTTCAGATTAATTAAACTAGATCACAGTAGCTAGCAATGTTGGCGAAAGCTACATCACTTGGAAAGATGTCTATAAAGGCTCATTGTCATTGGCCTGACTCTTTTCATTGGTCAAGTTGTGTCTAGTTTAATAAATTTCACTCAGTAAATGAAAATCGACGTCCAAGCAGCACAGATAAAAAGCAACTGCTCAAGAAGCGAGATTAAATTTCGGAATTCATCAAAAACCTCGCAGTGCAATATCCAACAAAATGATAGATCGCATTCAATTTAAGCGCTCTAAGCCAATGAATTATTTCACTACATGGATGATTGAATATTTAATGAAGGGGTTGGTTTTTGTTGGAGTAAAAACAGTGATTTTGAAAGTCCTGACAGCTGACTAAACCACTTGATGTTGTTATTTCTTGGTACAAACAAGGTTTCGAACAACTGTCCTTTCAGCCGAGCTGCTGGGGTCGTGGTCAGACCTCGGAAAGCAAATGCATCGAGGGTTGTTTATATAGGCGGTTGGGGGAAGGTCTCATCCCCCCAGGTTAACCTTTTAATGACGCTATTAGGGAGCAGCAGGATGAATGCATCAAATTCGAAAATAAATAAACGCCTGGGCAAGACTCAATGATTTTATCAATAGGTACTTAGTTCGAAACAATTTACAAAACACAAATGATTTATTCATTTTTAGGGTCGTAAAAGCCAAGTCCTAATTTCGTTAGCTAGATGTCATCAGCAGGAAATATATAATGTTTGATTGTGCGATAGATGTACCTATATTTGTTCACTTTTACTTATAAACAATAAGTGAAGTATTGAAATGAAATCTACAGAAATGCATTTTTTAAGTCTTCCAATTCCAATTTCAATGAAATCCGTTTGATATTCGACATTGAATACTAAATATATTACACGATAACTTTTATAATTACAATTTTCAATAAAAATTCTCTCTAAGCGCTCTAAAAGGCACTATAGTCCCTCTGTCCGGGGTAATGATAACTCAAAAAATGTATAACTATGAAACATAAAATTTAAAACTTAAAGTAATTAAATAGATTTGGGCTCGAAATATCACACTCTACGACTTTGTTTCCAATTGTAATGGGTGTTTTTTTTAGAGGTATAGAACTTCGAATTGAAATGGAACGCAAGAAAATCGTTTTAATGTCCATCAATTTGGCTTTATTGGAAGGATAATTTTATGCCATTAATGTTTAAATATGATTTCGGGCATGTGGCCGCCGCGGCTGGCTCGAATAAATCCAATTCTACAGGTCCAATTTTCAACCACTTTTTCGAGCATATGGGGCCGTATGTTGGCAATAACGCCACGAATGTTGGCTACGTCAACAAGCAAAATTGCCGCATTTGGAGTGAAGAGAATCCACATGAGACCCTTGAGACGCCATTACATCCACAAAAACTGACTGTTTGGTGTGCTCTATGGGCTGGTGGAGTCATTGGGCCATACTTCTTCCGAAATAATGCTGGAGAGTCAGTTACCGTTAATGGAGACCAGTATAGAGCCATGATAACCGACTATTTTGTTCCCGAATTGGATGGCATGAATGTGGATGAGTTGTGGTTCCAACAAGACGGCGCTACATGCCACACAGCGCACGTCACATTCGATGAGCGCATAATTTCGCGGAATGGACCTGTCAATTGGCCACCAAGATCGTGTGATTTGACACCATTGGATTATTTTCTTTGGGGATATGTGAAGTCGCTCGTCTACGCCAACAAACCAGAAACGTTAGGGGACTTGGAAGCCAACATTCGTGGCGTTATTGCCAACATACGGCCCCATATGCTCGAAAAAGTGGTTGAAAATTGGACCTGTAGAATTGGATTTATTCGAGCCAGCCGCGGCGGCCACATGCCCGAAATCATATTTAAACATTAATGGCATAAAATTATCCTTCCAATAAAGCCAAATTGATGGACATTAAAACGATTTTCTTGTGTTTTATTTCAATTCGAAGTTCTATACCTCTAAAAAAACACCTATAGAACAGGGAGTACCACTCTACCACTTTACTTCTGATGTTTTTTGTCAAATTCCAGAAAACGGGTGTAACGATTGATTTTTTTAATTTCAGAATTTATGAAAATTGCGTTTTATAGATGTTGTTTCTGGTATATAAATTTGGAATTTGTTGTCAGTTAAAGTGGAAGTTTTCATAAAAAATGTACCTTTCGTGATATCCGTTGCCGAAAAACTGCCCCGAAATCCAATGATTGATATGTGGCTGCATTGACTCAAAAACGGTAATTTTTAGATAAATGAAATAAAAATAAAGATAAAAAAAAGATATCACAACAAAGTTTTTGTTCGATCAACTCTAAGTATTTTAGAATTTTTCGTCTATTTCTTAAGAATTGTTTAAAGCTTAAACAATTATCATGTAAAGATCTCTTTAAGCAGAATAAGGTTTAACTTTTTTAAACTTATTTTTGATGCAGAATTATATTGACTATTTCAGGAGATTTTTGTTCCTGTCGGCGTTTAGAAATGGCTTAACTTCCCCAACTGTGCGCCGCGGCGCCCCGGAGAACCGCGGCCTCTTCACAGGTGCGCCGCAAAGCTTAATAATTAATTGAAGCAAGACATTTGGCCTAACTAGACAAAAAACAAAGTGAGAAGCTAAAAATGTATTTATTATTCATTTATATCTCTTACTTACGATTATAGCCATACATAAACCGAAAAATTTAACTTTGACACCCTCAAAAAATCTGAAATGTAGATATACAAAGGGTCCCCGCTGTGGTCTGAATTTTGGATTTTCATAGAAAAATAAACTATTAATTCCAAAGATATTTTTATCGATTCTAATACAAGAGTATTTAGAAATACCAAATACGGTATTTGTTTTAATATACCTAAAGCAAAAAAATAATTAATTCACAAAGAGTAACAAAGAGGTTGTCCTCTGCTTGATGCAAATAAACATACACACATATATATCGAAATTATATATCTGTATATATATATTATTTATTTGTTTGAGACTATAGTTTCAAAGACTTGGCCTTCATTATCAGTTTTTTTAAATTATAAATATTGTTATTCATGGATTCAATACCGTATGGATATTGAAAATTTTTGATCTTTACTTAGCTGCGAGCCAGATAGAATTCCTTTTAGTTAGGACAACTTCTTTGTTTCTCTTTGTGAATCAACAACTCTGCTACTTTGGCCAAAACAAAAACTTTTCAATTAAAAATTTTAATTTTGACTACCTCGAAAAAAATCTGAAATGTATACAAAGAGTCTCCCTGAGGTCTGAATTTTTGATTTTCATAGAAAATAAATTAATAATTGCCAAGATATTTTTATCGATTCTAATTCAAGAGTATTTAGAGAGATCAAATACGGTATTTGTTTTGATATATGAACGATGAGGGGCTCTCTCTTAAACTTTTACAGTTTTAATAAAAAAACGTATAGAGCGGGTCATAACCAATATTAATTGTATATAAAAAAAATAATAATAGCAACAATAATAAATGAAGTGACCTAAGATTTATCCGAAGTCACTCAATGACCCGCTCTATGAAATTTTAGATTGTACATATCTTTTATTTTTTGTTTATTTTTATTTTTATGTTTTTATTCATGTTTTTTGTTTTTATTTATGTTTTTGTAATTTCAATCATCTTTTTGTTCATATTTTATTTTTTTTTATTATTATTTTTTGTTTTGTTTCTGTTCATCTTTTTCATTTTTGTTTTTATTAGTTTTTATTTATTTGACATAGATATGTGTAAAATTTTAACAATACCACTACTGTAAATAGAGAGGGAGAGAGAAAATGTAATTATTACCACCCATTGTATAGACCTAATTTGTAAACTTCTTATCTGTTGTAAGAGGAGGCCCCTTCCTGCGCGGCAAAATAAATAATATATAATAGGGCGCCATGGAAAAACTTTAATTGAAAAAAGGCGCCGCGACTCGGAAAAGTTTGGGAACTCCTGGCTTACCTTATAATAATTATGACAAATTCCCTAAGTCAAATAAGAACGAATTTGGTGTCTTAAGTATTTTGAAAGTTAATAGATACGAAACTCTCGATATGCGATTCAACTCGTATTTGACCGGCTTATTTAAATTTGTTTCTTTCAAAAACAAGACAAAAAAAAAATATATATAAAAATTTTCTTGCCATATTAATTGTGTTTATTTTTTTCTAATACTGACTTGTTGTTAATGCGAGGTAGGTGAAAAGTATATGATATGTAATAAACACAATATTTTTCTTTTTTCTTTGATAAATGCAATTAGAAAGATTGAGTTTTAATCACCATCAATTGATATCAGAAATTTGCATCGTTAAAAGGGCCATAATTAAAAATGAATCTCGACATTTTTGAATCTGCCTGTGGAAAACATTTTTCAAAGTGTAATTCAACTCTTCGAGTCCTTTGAATGAAGAATAAATCTTTATTGCACTGCATCATGGATACACCAATAATCTTGTTTCAGAATTCGTTTGATGACCGGCGACAAATGAAATGGAAACAACCATGACAGGATAATTTGATAAAATGCTCCTTAACCCTTTATGGTGTCTGTTCCAAACAAATCACACTCATATGTGGATTTAGACTTGTTTGCCAGACTATAATCTCTGATTACGTTACGTTTGTTAATTTAATGTATTTTGATGCTTTGGAGCTTATTCCAAATTTTAAGTAACCTGGGTATCACATTTTGTTAACGCTTTTACTGATATTAAAATGGGTTTGTTTCTTTTTTTCGGAAACAATTGGTTTAATTTTTACAGAAACATTTTCCACTCTCTATTTTAACCTCTACTTTATAAATATAATCTAAACAAAAGAGTAAAGTTCTTGAATTTTAACTTTTACTTTCTTACTCTCCTATACATCCATATACTAAATTCATTCTTGACTTTCGTATTCTTTTAGCTAGTACACATTCTTCAGAAGATTATTGAGTTTTTTACTATAATCATTTCACTTGAATTTTAGTTGTGAGTTGAATTTGATCATTAAATTCTGCCGTTTTCTTTAATTTTATGTTTTTAAAATTATTATTTAAGTTATATAGGTTTTATATTTGAACATAGTAGCTAAAAAGATCGACTTCGGATCACTTTGATTTGGAATTGAATTGCTTTCAGCCAGAAAAATGTTGACATTTAAAAATTCAAGTCCTCTATAGACGAAGAGGTCAGTTTGAAATCCATATCTGTGAATAATTTTACCAAGAAAATTACTATAGAGAGGATAATTTGACCATATGATCTGAGTTCAAACCAAGAAGAAAATAGTATTTACACTAATTTCTTGACAGTACAAATACATGCTTATCGATGATCAATAACTGATAAAGTGTTAAATATTTTTAGTTCTTAAATATTCTTTGAACGATTAGATAATTTAGTTCATTCACTAATGATCCCTATAACTTTTAAAGACTGATATTTTTTCACTACCTCTCTTTTTCCCGATTCTTACAATCTTCCTCCCTGGTGCAAAGTTATTTTTAACTTCACCTATTCTCGTAATCTTTTTTTTTATTTTCGAAAAGGCAAGGGTCTATCACGACCTATGGGTGCTGTATTTTTGGATGAGCTTCTTCTTGGTCTCTTCGCATTAAAAAATAAAAATCAATAAAGATATTCAAACTTTACCCAGAGACTTGTTAGTTTTAGACTCACATAGTGGGTGGCCAAAAAACTACTTCAAGCCATAAAGTTACATTGATTTTAGAATTCAAAACTTCCAGTCACATTTGAATACTATTTATATTGACTAGCTTCTGCTTATATTGTCAATGTCATAAAATATTAAGGAGAATAGTCGTTGCTTTTTTAGTAAAGATATGTCACAACTCTCCTTCTTGACACGCCCAATCAATTTCATTGAGATGCGGATGCTTTAATAGGATGAGAAGGTTCTAAAAATGAAAACACATCTCAGAATCTGCAGGCAATGATTTTCTCTCAAAAATCAACATGTTGCTTAACTTTGGTGATCATTTGGAAACCGGTGCTTTGAACATGAAAAGGCCAATGACATGGGTAGTGTAATTAAGGCTTCACTAATTAGAAGTACAATACAGGGATCATTCTAAGTAGGAAATTGTCAGCTTGTGCATTCAAATAATCTAAAAAATTGCCCCTCAATTTTAAATATTTACACACAAGAAAAGATGTCAGTGATTAGTTGGAAGAAAATTTTCTCAGGGATCAATGGAATGGTTGTTCGACCCGTTGGATACCAATCTGTCAATCGAAAGAAGCGAATCGTAACGATGGGTTCTATTGGCATTGTGGCTGACACGGCTTGCTTGTTTCTAATTATTTATTCACGTCTCAAGGAAATCGACAACAATGAAAAGAACTATTTTAGCATTCGAATTTCGTGAATATATCCCAAGCCATTTAATTTTGAAAAATTATGATTGATGAGAGATCTTTGATTCTTCATCAAGGATTTTGAAATGTTCAATCCATCAAATCGACATTCATATATAGCAGATTTGATAAATCGAAAGAGATACTCGATAGTTTCTATTTCTATGCATAGAGAAAAATAAAAATATAAAGTAAAAATAAAATAGTTGAAAAAAAAATATTTCTTGCTTTTTAATGAAGTCCTTAGAGCTAATTATAATTATCCTTTGGTTATTAGATCAAAGTGTATGATGATCCAATTAGATTCTATATGGTATATCTACTTTGGTGCTATAAAACTTATTTTTGAAAAAATAGAGGAATAATGTGATACATTTGAAGATTAACCATTTTAAACATTTTAATTGTATTTAATAGCTCAAATTACTAATAGAAGCAGAATTTAAATTTCTAAAGAAATCCCACACACGCACACACTTTTTGACATGTAATTTAGAAATTTAAACTAGGCTACTATATAGCCAATTTGAACTAGTACATTCAATTTAGGAATGGTTATTATATGGCCCTTCAATTTTGAAAATTCAAATTTTGAAACACTCACGATAGTTTATTTATTTAAAATATATGGAATGGGTCTATGTATAAATTTAGATTTTCACTAGAACGCAAATTTCACAAATGAAAATGTAATCTTTGAGTGAAATATTTAGCGCGTTACATAATTATGTCAGATGAGTTCAGCAGACAATTGGCCCGGATAACCTAATTTTGGCACTCAGGTTCGATTTCCGTAGCAGGAAAGATGAAAAGTAGATAAAAGGGCGAAGTTTATTATTACTTACTTGTAGGCCAAATCGAACTCATTAGCTACAACCAAACCTGAAAATCTATTAGTTTTAAAAATAAAGTCAAAAATATTCAAAATCAGGAAGAATTCGAAGAGCTTTTGCACTGTTGTAGCATAGGTTTAATTTGGCATTCTAGTTTGAATTAACAATCTACGTCTTGTGCCAAGCTTTTAGATTTCTTACTCCAACTCCGCTGGGGCTTTTCATTTTCAGGGCGGTAGCCTGAAACAAGAAAAAAATCATTTTTAATATATTTGTTCTGTCCCCAGGAGCACAATGTTTCAAACTATATAGTAACTATATTGTCCCTATATAGATTTTGACAATATGGGTACGTCTCGATTTCGATACTCATGATAGCTCAAAAATGGAAGCATGTATAGAATGTTTGCTCTGAAATCAATCTTTGTATTTCATTTGGAATACACTGTTTAGATTTTAAAACTTATTAATTTCAGAACTTATAATTGAAAAGTGCAAAAATAAGAAATAATGTATTAAAAAAAAAAAAAAAAATACGTTGTTTAAATTTTTTGAAATCGATTAGTTAAATTTGAATGTGATCAAAGAAGGAGAATTTAGAATTTATTTTCCAAAAAGGCCGCCGATGAGGAATTGACCCTTTTTTAATAGGTGATATCAACCCAGAAGCTGCGCGTAAAAAAAGAATTGACAGGTTTTAGTCGCATGTAAGATATTGATAATTTCTGTTATTCTAGAAAACCCCGCACTTGGAATAAAACAATACTCATTATTTTTAAGGGGAGTAAATAAATAAGAAATTCCACTAGGCTGAAATAAGTGTTGCCAGGGTGGGGAAAAAAGATACCACATGTGGAGATTTCCAACTACATGTGGGGAAGTGGGAAAATCTTTTAAGAATTTTTTTATGAAACTACATCGCTAGGAGTAACAAATTATACAACATATTTATCTTTTTTATATTAAATAAAAAATATGTGTTCAAGTAAATATCCTAAAAATCATTCCCTCACTGAGTCCCAACCCAAATTCACATAGATTCAAATTCGAAAAGTTTCTTATAACTGTCTACTATCTTATTTTTTATTCATATATAATAGTACTGGCTGTACATAAATGTGTATTTAGTTTATACACGACAAACAGAAAAGTCCCAAAATATATTTTTAAATTCGTCCTTAAAAAACATTCCCTTCACCCTTGTGTAAAAGTATCATTAAAACATAATTTCAAATTATATAGTGTACGCTTACTTATTGTTTTTAGAAGTTGGCAATATTTGCATTCTAAAATTATGCCAGACTGGACTATGAGTTATGAGATTTAGTGTTAAAACTATTAAAAATATTTTTTTCTTTCAAAGTTTACATTTTGGACCGTCATTCCCTCACTCCCGTTTTTTAAAAAAGTTAAGTGCTTATTTATGTATCATTTATCATATACTTGTGGGTGTTTTATTTTATTTTTTTATTTTATTTATATTTAAATGTATTTTTAATACATATATATTCCAATATTTACAAATCTTAATACTAAAGTTATAATATTTCTCAATAGAAATGTTCAACTGTCCCTCTTAAGATATTTGTGTTTCTAGTATTAATAAAGTATCGCACATTCACGTGGAGGTATAGATTCTTTTTCCTGCTTTATTTGTGTGTTTCGTTTCCTCATTCCCTCACCTTCCTCATGTAAATTATTGGTGTTGGTGTTCTAAGCGACGGTCCAGTAAACCAGTACATAACAAGTTGATGTTTCATGTTGTCTCTTACCATTTATCATATGTTTTCCGGGTATCACATATTTTTTTTGCAACTATTCTGAACCCATAACTATATGGACCCCCTCACCTCCCTCAAAAAAGTTGGGAACCACTATAACGTTTTAGACAATTAGCCCATGTACTATGAAATTTAACAAAAGAAATTCCATAATAATTCAAAAAAAATACCATCAAATTATCGAAAGTCATTTTTCTGATTTTTTTTTTTGAGAATCAGCCATATATATAATGAAAAATGTTTTTTTTTCACCTGATAAGTAAAAAAAAATTGAATGACTATCCAAATGAGAAAAAAACTTTCGGGCGTTAAATGATGTGTTAAAGCTAACGGCATTAACTTGTTAATCAGTAATCATTTATCGAAATCCAACGTTAGATTAAGAGTCATTTTAACTCCTAATAAATCTGCTCCATTAATATCAGCTTCATCTATGATTCATCGGAAAATGCTAATAATAATTACATCCGAAAATATTAAAAGTATAATTAAAACTTTCGATTTCGAGATCTATGGTTGTCTCATCTCCGCTTCCTTTGGATCTCAATATAATTAATAGTGATGTTTTTTTCCACATTATTTTCGTACATATTTTAGGCCGATTAAAATGCATATGGATTTAAATTTTTTCTTATCTTAAGCCTCTGCGCGATAAATCAACCTGATGAAATGATTTAGTGGCCAAGCACTTAAACTTGTGGTAAGACCACACAGTTGCAGCTAATAGCTCTTATAAAGCAATTGACCTTCCATTTATTCTAGACCAAACTAGCTTAAATGGCCGTCACGTACGTCAACGAAAACGTATAATAAAGAAATCATTGAGGGAAGAATAAAAAAAATCATTTATTTTTTGTTTGTTCCCTGATTCTATTGAATTGCTTTGAAAGGACATCAATTGGAAGGCTTTCCAAAAAGGAACTGTCCATTATAATGAACTATTATTATTAGTAGCATTATGAGAATTAGAATTGGAATTCTTCACTTTGGGAAACTTTGTTCATGCGACATAATTAATTTCCATAAGGTAAGGATAAAAGTCAAATTTGAACTTTTTCGAACTTTTGATTGATGTCGATTTTTTATTAGTAGTAATTGGATAAAAATTGAAAACTTTTTCAAGACTCGATACATTTTCCGAAAATTTAGAATTTTAATAATTTGGCAATTTTTCGTCAGCAAAAGATTTGAGCTCGAGAGATGAAATTTGGGATAGACGAGCAGCTTAATATATACCTATTAATAAGATTGCTAAATTTCAGCTCATTAGCTAAAACCATTCTAACTCTACATATTACCAAAATCAAAAAGGCCAAAAAAGAATTTGGTCTTTTTTTATTTTCCTCCATGTTTTCAGCAATGGTTACCATTAATGGTCAAAACATCAAAGATGGAATCTAATAAAGGTTATTCCTCAAGTATTAGATGTTATTTTTGATTTTAAGTCGATTCCTTCTATGTCTTCAGTAATGGTTACCATTAATAATCGAAACGTCAAAAATGCACTTCAGAATTGTTATTCCTTAAGTCTTAGATGAGAATCCATGGATATTTTTTGTTTTAAGTCAACCTTGAAATAGAAAGTGATATCTGATTAATAATAAAGAAATAAACATTAATATTTGAAAGAACTATGGATAAAATCTAGAAAGGATTCGTTGTAGTTGATTTATTTAGCCATTTTATATTAATATTATGTAGAATCTGAATATATGAAACTATCTATATTAAGAATTTATGATATCAAATAGATATATTGAACTTTGAACGCATTCAACTAGTGTAGTTAATCAATGGAAACGCCTGCGGTATCCGCAACCAATTGTACCACTTTCAGGCAACCATGGATTTAAATACTCCAAGTGAATCTATAAAAGAAGTCTAATTCATCCTTTGGTAATTAAAACCCAAACATATCGAATTAATAATTAATATACATTTTCCATATTTTTTTGATGCGTCAGCAAGATAATTAACATTAAAAATTTCAATAGTTCTCTCGTCTTCGAAAGAAATGATTCTAACACGACCGAAAGTTGAAGATGGTTGTGACGTCATTGTCGTACATTTTGTGACGAAATCCTTTTACCTTACCATGAATTAAATTATATATATTTTTTCTTTTCTATCACCCCGTATAAATCTAATCGCAAGTCTATAACATCGTATTTTGAGGCATTTTAAGTAGCATGATTTATTTTAATTCAATTAAAACCTTTGAGGCTAGTGTGTAAAGAAATCACCAGGAGAAGCAAAAGAACAATTTCTACGTCAAACACCAGGAAAATTACAGCGTTCAAAAAAAACCGAAGGGAAAATGGCAGTCGCGAGGGTCGAACCCGCATTCGAAAGGTGAGTTTTTTTCACGATCTCCAAGGGGTTTTTTCACCATTTTTTTAATTTAACTATTTTCTAGAAGTCTAGAGTTATTAAATAATGTTGTTTATATATTTTTCTTTAGAGAAAATCCAATTAATTGGTTTCTTATTATCTCTCCCTTTTCTATAGTTCTTTTACTTTAGATTTTATTCATATATTAAATTATATTAAATTCTATGCTAAGTGAATCCTCGAAAACTCTTTCAATAATTATTTCTATTCAAAAAAGGCTTTATTTTATAAATGGATGATTTTTTTTAATCAAAAAAGTACTACCTAATGAAAGGCAAAAAATAACAAATTGATAAAAAAAAATAGAATATGAACAAAGTATTTGAAAATATAATTGGATTATATGGTTCCACTTTTAATGTCGTTATAAAAATCTTTTTTTTTTTATTTCAAAATATACTTTTCTCTATATATTATGATATATTGAGAACAATCGAATATGAGAAGACAATAAAAAACCGAGAGCTTTGAACAGAGACAATTCAATTATATCAAAGAAATTAGTATGAATTACTTTCTTATGTAATGATGAATTTGATGAAATGTGGGAGTTTCAGAGTGGGGATAAATTGCCTTGGTATCTATAGAGTCAAATCAAAGCCATCATTTGCGTCAAAACAGTCTCAGATTATCCTGTAATTTTGAAATATATAGATGCATGAAAACACAAAAATAGGTCAAATTGAAATAAAGCCATGTAGTGACGTTTGTTTTTAATTTATAATTATATTTAGCCTTAAAATTTTGTCACTTCTATAATTCTGACAGAGAAATGGAAAAATAAAAAATAAAAAAAAATAAAATAAAAAAATTGAAGCAACTTCTAATATTCTCGGGGTGGTATTGGTAATTGAAAGATATATTTAAGAGTTATAAAATAAACAAAAATTTTTAAATTTAATTTTCCTTGAGCTCCGTGCCATATGAAGTAATATTCAGAACACTTATCCTGATAATTTGTTGTCCATCCGTTTGTTGCGATGATTTTAAATAAGTGAGAATGTGAAAGTCGCATGGTGACCACACCAGTTGATTTTTAGGATACAAATTGGTATATTTTATTCCTATTTATAATATCGCTATGTTAAATGGACAAATAGAAGAAATATGTTATTCTGTAAAAATCGAAAAGAAACGTCTTAATTTTTCTACCAGGGACACTATATCTACACCTATGCATGATTTCTATCAGAGGGTCCACCTTCAAGTTTTTCAGATTTAAAACATTCATAAAAGTAACTAAGTATTAATACATTCAATGAAATTTGTGGCTATAAAGATTTAGATTAATGATAGATGAAAATCTACGGAACCTTATTAAGTAAATCCACAAATCAAACCGACTTTTGAGATATTACTACCGCAGAAAAACTTTAGAATACGCAATTCCTAGTATAAAATAGAATTCCGATTTTCAAAAATCCGATATCAATATTCCCATATGTGCGTGATGCGAATTTCTTCAAAATCTCTTTGGTTCCGGACAAAATTCCTTTTTTTATCAAACTGAAAATCAGTTAGGAAATCCAACTCCAAGCATTCTCTTGCTACACTGGATGCAATTCAGAAGCGAGCAATTAAACTAATAGGAGACCCGGCTCTAACCAACTCCCTCGACTCCCTGGCTCACCGAAGAACCGTTTCTGCCCTTTTCCCTGTACTACAGATACTATCACGGTGTCTGTTCAGTCGAGCTGAAATCAATTATTCCCCCTAAAGCCCTCTTTACGAGAAACACGCGGTTTTCAAACGCTCAGCACCCCTTCGCTGTCAAATTGGATAAAAGTCGAACAAGCGCTTTCGCCAACTCTTTTGTCCCTATGACCTCCAGAGACTGGAACTCGCTTCCTGCCACCATCTTTCCCGCGACTTATAACCTTCAGCTATTTAAGACCCGTATCTACAGATACCTTCGACCCCCGCCCAGCCCATAAAATTCTTTCTTCTTCTTTTCACGATGGAGGGGCCAACCCAGGCCTTTAGGGGTTGCACCTTTTTGGTGTAACTCCTTCTCTCATCATTTTCATAAAAAAAAGCGTATAACTAACTCTCTTGCACTTTTTCAATACATTCTCGTATTAAAGGAAATTGTTCCCTCCTCTCTAGAATCGGAATATTCTTTCAGCAACTTTCTTCCATGGACATAAAATATTCTATTGAATTTTAGTGCACATCAAATGACTTTCACTCACTCCACATTAATAACAAAATAAAATTAAAATAATAAAAATAAAAGTTAATTTAACTTTTGCATTTTTTTCTAAAAAAAAAAAAACTCAAAAACAATAACATTGTTTTTGACACTAAACGATTAAAATCACTTATAATTATTATTTATTGAACTCGAATAAATACCATAATACAATAACTACGCCGTTTCGACCTACTAATTCTGCGATCGTTCTCAAGTATGAGCACCCACTCCGATTTTTTTGATCATACTTGAGAACGTTCGAGAATTAGTAGGTCGAAACGCTAGTATATTGTATTATGGTATTTATTCGAGTTCAATAAATAATAAATATAGGTAATTAATTATGTGTGATTTTAATAAAATTTCATCTCTTAATAAAATTAATCACAAAAATAAAAGGTTCAACAATGTCTTTATTGTTTTGATATTTTAACCCAATAACTAGACTTATCATAATATTTGTTTCTCGAACCGGGACAATTTTGAGATTTTACCTGAAACAAAATTAGATCCTTCTATGCGATTTTAGAAAGAGAGAAGTATATATATTCATAACAGCTAAGTAATGGAGTAGTTACTAAAAACATAAATTATTTATAATTTTTAATTATTTTTAACTGAACATAACTTGTTATTAAAAAGTTATTAATATTTTTTCCGAGCGTGAACTTAGTTTAAAAATTCTTTGTAATTTTTAATCACGTCAAAAAATTCACTAAAATGTAATTCTCAATTAAAATTTTCATGAGGACAAATTGCCATTTTACGAGGGTACACTTTTTGACTTGGGGTATATTCAGAATTTTTTAATTTCGAGACAAAATGACAAATCAGTGGTGATTCCCGCCGGGACCATACTTTCAAACTGGGACTTATACTAAGCCTACAATAGCTAACTTAAGTTGTAAATTTCATTTACGTGATATTTACCATTCTGAGTTACACTTCCATCAGAAAGACAAATCAATAAATTTTAATATTCTTTTTGAGGCGAATATACCTACGTGAATTTTTTGTGAAACATTTTACTGAAATCTGTATAACAAAAAGCTACCGTACCTACACCTACTACCATTTAGAATTATATCAACTGGTGTGGTTACCCTACGACTTTCATATTCTCACATATTTGAAATCATTGTGACACACCTAATTTATACCCACTTCCTTTATTTCAATCGGATTAAACACGACTAATAACTCATGAGACTTGAGAAGTAGGTACACCAATTTAAAAAAAAAAAATCGTTACGGTCTTTTGTGAGAAAATAAAAAAAAAAGCGAAAAATCTTTCATGTAAATGTCAACTTCAGGTGTTCCGATTTTCAACCAAAAACTTGCTGTACTCTTTCTAACCTATATTGAGCTTAAGTTTCGAATTTCATAGATCTGAGACTTATGGTTGCGAAACGCAGTGGGGGTATATACGTACATACATACATACATACCAACGTACATAAACACTGACCAATAGATTTTTTGTCACTTTTTGGACTCTGGGGATGATAATATTCTGTTTTATGTCTTAAACCATTAAGGGCATCGATTCCTTCCATCTAGATGTCACAAAATGAAATTAACGTTTTTCATCTCCAAAGAATCAGGACCCAGGCAGGCGATCGCAATACTTCACATTATATTCTATATCACGTAATGATATAGAATATAAATGTGAAAGTAAAAAGTGAAATTCAAATTCAACATGTTGCTCTAAAAAGACTTTAAAAATGTATATTTACTGAAATGTCAATCCACGACATGTTCTAACATATATAAAAGAAAGTAAAATAAAATTTTATTTTCCTTATATTTCTCCTCAAATACTTATTTTCATAAACCTAGCATAAACCCTCCTTCATTTTACTGCCTGAGTGCAAGTGGTTAAGTGAGAAAAAGTACTGAATTGATCATTTGATTTTCTTAAAAGAGCATCCACCCTTTGATCTATGATTTGCATTTTATACCTGCCCCTGCCTTGGCACAAAAAAGAGGAAAACGCCTGATAACCCATTCTATAAAAATGCTTTTATGGAATTTGTTTGACTCTCTTGTATTCAAATATCCATCTGAAATTGTTGCCCGTTTTTGTGGAAAATAATATTCAGATCATTTTGTAAATGATGCAATTAACCAAAAAAGGCTGTATGGAGGTCTTTTATATAAATTATCGAACTGCAAATTTATTATTATTTCAAGATAATTCTTTTAAAATAATGTATTTTTATTTTATTTTCATTTTGTATTCTCTCTCCTATACAAAATAAATATTGTATATTCATATTAGATAAATTTTATAATTTTTCTCATTAATATATCAAAGAATAATTGATGAGAGTTGTTTTGACCGCGCTTATTTGAAAAAGATATTTATCACGAGACTACTGCGGATTACGCTATTGGAGTCTGCGGAGTCTTAAATCTGGACCAAGAGAGAAAAAGATGTGATCCAATTAGCTACAATCCAACGTCATTTCGCGTATAGCCCGCATGACACTCGCTCACCAAATGAATTTAAAATCTCAGATGTTATATATTCAATCTCCCAGTCCAGATCGCTTGATCTGTTAGCATGTATGTTAGATGCTTGCCATTAATTAAGACTCTGCAGACTCCAATAGCGTAATCCGCAGTAGTCTCGCGATAAATATCTTTTTCAAATAAGCGCGGTCAAAACAACTCTCATCAATTATTCTTTGATATATTAATGAGAAAAATTATAAAATGTATTTAACATCATTATTTCAAGCTAGAAATATATAAGTTCAGATATTATTTTCACTCAATATTTGACAAAAATTCGCGATTGAATTAAATGTAGAAAACATTCGATTATTCATATTAGAATTATTTTCTTTTGGAAATGAACTGATAGGATTCAATAGTGAATTGATGGAAAGGCAGCCCAAGGATAGTGAAAAGTACATTTTCCGATTAAAACAATTTATCGGAACGTCATTTCTAAATAACCAACTTTTTGGATAATCTTACTTCCTTGTTCAGGGCTTAAAAGGGTCAACCAAGGAAGCTGGTAACCACCTTCTTCTTGTCTTCTTTAAAAGTGCATGTGCTTGACTAGTGTTAGAATTTGTCGTTTGGGCTGCCTTTCCATTAATTAATTCACCATTGAATAATATATATTGCATTGGCCCACTTCTGCATTTACTGTGAATGTCATACACTATATACTCTTATGGAGTAATTTCTAGATATAATAGATAGTCGCAACATTAACATCTTCATTTAGACGTATCAAATGAATACCAATTGAAAGACATCGATGAACGCAACACAAGAGACATCGTGAAGGTTATGAATATGCCAGCAGAACATAGTTTCAGAAGATGGTCACCCACTTAAGAATAAACGTCGACACATATCACTTAACTCTAGTAATCTTGAACATATTTACTTAATCACCTCACCAATGAAGAAGTTTAGAAAAAAATAACACACCTTCATTATTTATTTCTGAGCTTTCATTAGTTTATTATCTTAATAAGTCATTGGTCGATCCACAATTACAAACATACATAATACATATATATATATATATATATATATATATATATATATATATATATATATATATATATATATATATATATGGTGCCCAAATCTTTGCATTTCCATTTCAAAAAGTTAATTCGGGCTTACTAATTTTAAAAATTAAAGTGAAAAATATTGAAAATCAGGAGGAATCGAAACGTTAAATGAAGAGCTTTTACACTGCTGTAGCCGAAGTTAAATTTGGCACTCAAGTTTGAATTAACAACCGACGCCACTGTGCCAAGATTTAGTTTAGAGGATTTGCATTTTCAGGGCGATAGGCTGAAAAAAGAAAAAAATAATTTTTAATATATTTTTTGTGTACCTCTCGATTTTGATTCTCAAAAATGTATATTCTGAAACCAAAATCTTTGTATTTCATTTGTAATTCACTGTTTAGATTTTAATATTTCAGAACTTACGAGTTGAAAAGTGCAAAAAAATAAAAAAATTAAATCTCTTAAAAAATAAAATAAACTGCAACGGATCGTTGCTAAACTTTATCCAAATTCATTTGAAATATTAAAATGTTTTGCTGGCTTGGTGTGTACTGGATATATTAATTATTTATCCTTTAACAATAAAAAATAATATGTTTATTCCTTTATTATTAATCAGATATCACTTGCAATTTGCAGTTGATATTGACTTTAATTCAAAAATAATGATCGATTCTCATTTAATAGTCGAGGAATAACCATTCTACATTGGATTTTTGACGTTTCGGTTATTATTAGTAACCATTGCTAAAGACATGGAGGAATCGACTTAAAATCAAAAATAGCCATCGATTCTCATATAATACTCGAGGAATAACAATTTTACATTAGATTTTTGACGCTTCGATTATTATTGGTAACCATTGATGAAGACATGGAGGAAACGGCTTAAAATCAAAAATAACGATCAATTCTTATCTAATACTAGAGGAATAACCTTATTGCATTCCATTTTTGATGTTTTGACTATTAATGGCAACCTCTACTGAAAACGTGGAAGAACCGACTTAAAATCAAAAATACTAAATTCTTTTATGGCAAACAACTCAAACTTGAGTTGTTTACCAAAAAAGATTAAGTCGATTCCTCCATGTCTACAGCAATGGTTACTAATAATAACCGAAATGTCAAAATCCAATATAGAATGGTTATTCCTCAAGTACTAGATGAGAATCAATCGCTATTTTTGATTTTATGTCGATTCCTCTATCTCTTCAGCAATGGTTACCAATAAAAACCGAAACGTCAAAATTCCAATATAGAATGGTTATTCCTCAAGTACTAGATGAGAATCAATCGCTATTTTTGGTTTTAAGTCGATTCCTCTATAAAGGTAACGGATAAGAAAAGAACGCAGTTGATATGGTTACTTATAAACTTTCCTCCCAAATTTTTAGCATTTCACAGAGAAAAGCCTATCCACTCTTACTTAGTTAGGTTAAATGAGTCCTATATTAAACAGATCAAATGAATAAATTTTAAAGAATTTAAAAATCTTACTTTAGAGTAAAGTACTTTAAAATATAATTTTACTAAAAACTTTATTTAACCTTTTTGTCGGCCCCAAGGTACTTAATTAGGATATTAAATTTCATCAAAATTGGTTAAGTCATTTTAAAGATATTTAGAAAAAACTAAAAAAGTACTGAAATAAATAATGTTGTATAATACTAATGTTTGTGGGCCGATATGTACCAAAAACTAATCAGCGCTTCATTTTGTTAAACTAATGGTAGGCTTTCAATTTCATTTCAATCTGTGCAAAGGTGTGGAAAAAATCGTGGACGAAATAAACGATAACATCCATCCATCCATCCATCCATCCCCACGCACTTCCAAAAAAATGGCACTTTTTGGCCTCTCGACGAGATTCCAGGTAATTTTTGGCAAAACCGTCACGTGCTAAAATTCAATCTCATTGAATACTTCAATTTGTGACCTTAATTGAGTCCATGGGTTCCGTAGTCTTTACCTGAGGACCCTCGCGCTTGCCGCGCGACCGATTGGAATACTTTCTCCCATGCTTCGCATTGGGTAAAGTAAAAGAAATTATGTTGTTTAAAGAAATTTTTAACTTCAAATACATTAATTTGTTTTCTGATGAATGCGCGTTGAAATCGATTAGTTAATTTGAATGTGATCAAAGAAGGAAATGAGAATTTATTTTCTAAAAAGGCCGCCGATAGAGGAATCCATACTATTTATTTTAATAAGTGCTTTCAGTGAAAAAGCTGCGAGAAAATACAGGTATTCACAGGTTATAGTTGCATGTAAGATATTGATAATTTCTGTTATTCTAGAAAAACCCGCACTTGGAATAAAACAATACTCATTATTTTTAAGGGAGTAAATAAATAAGAAATTGCACTAGGCTGAAATAGAGACAAAATATATAAATATAGAAATATTTTTCAAAGCATTTTGTTTTATAATTCCTTATAACTTATAACTAGTGCCAAATGAACATTACTTTCTACGCCTACGGCTCTCTGGTGGAATTTAATATTGAATTTAATTAATTTTATTTCTTTATTTATTTGTTTATTTTCATAAAGGTATCGAAGAATGGCTCTACCTGTTTTCAATAATAAATAAGTTAAGGTATTTAGGTGCATATATATTAATATTGCTAAATCTCTAACCAGGACGTAATAACTGAGTCAAATTTTTTGGGTGAAGCTCTCAACAAATTAAGCTCGTCGCTATCACTAATTATAAAAGTACTTAAATTTTTTGAGGGACAACTCACTACTTAAAATACTGTTAATTGATTTTGTATGACCTATAGTAAATTAAAAAGAGTATTAAAACAACTATTTTTCAGAATTTATACATTATTACTTTCTAGCTTAAGGTAGGGGTAGGTGGGGTAAGACGGGGACCTTAAGGTTTGAAGTCGAAAAAAAAACTAAATATACATCACAGAAATTAGCAACTTTATTTATTAACTTAATCAGTCTACCCTCTATTAGATTATAATAAAAAAATAAAAACTTTTATAATTTTTTTGAATAATGAATAAAAACACAAAAAAAGTATTTTGCCCCATCTTGCCCCAAGGGTGGTAGGTCCCCCTATGGGCAAGATGGGGTACACCATTCTTAAACAATTTATCTTCATCATCATCGACGCCAGTGCAACCGCAATATGCCCACCTCCCGCATTGCTTTTTTTTTTTTTTTTTTTTAATGCAATCGAATGCAAGAAGGGGTGCACCAGTAAAGATGTAGCCCCTATGGATCTCGAAAGACCCTTGCATTACCGAAGAGAAGGGAAAGTTGTTTAAGTGAGAGGGTGTAGACGTAGGTGTCTATGCACCCTGGTTTTGAAGGTTTGAAGATCATAGGTGCTGGGAAAGATAGAGGCTGGGAGAGAGTTCCAGTTCCTTGAAGTCATGGGGATATATGAATTCGCGAATGAAGTGGTCCGGCACTTTTCTAATTTGACCGCGAAAGAGTGTTGGGAGTCGGCAAAACGTGTGCTGCGTGCAAAGCATGCTTTGGGGGAATTATTGATTTTATCTCATCAGAGCACCTGCCGTGATAGTATCTATAGAAAAGGGAAAGGGCGGAGACATCTCTTCGATGAGCCAGCGAGTCGAGGGAGTCGGTGAGGGTAGAATCGTCAATTAGCCTGACGGCTCGTTTCTGAATTGCATCAAGGGTAGCAAGAGAATATTTTGAGGCTCCTCTCCACAGATGAGAGCCGTATTCGAGACAGGGCGGATTTGGGCCTTGTAGATGGTGAGAAGTTGTGGGGGCTTGTAAAATCGCTTGGACCTGAATAAGAAGCCAATCTTCCTTGCTGACAGGTAATTCACCCTTCCCGAGATTTAGAGTATAAACCCTTGCAATAAAGACATTCAGTGTCTTTTGTCTCACTATCTAATTCTTTATTTTGTTTCTTTGTTTTTTTTTTTGCAGTTTTTTCTTATCAAATCATTAAAAAATCGTTTTTTACTCACAGCAACGTCTTATTCTCCGGTCAGGTTTTCGCTATCGGTGCACTGAAAAGTTTCGAAATAAAACTATAAGATGGCCTTTGTAGTTTCAATAAGGATTCATAATTCATAAGTCCAAAACTTTTTGCTGTTTATGTACCAGTACTAGCCAATCCCCTACAACTAACTGCTCCTTTGAAAAATCTGGCAACATTGTCCGAGCTTGTCTATATTTTATCATAGAAATGTCAAATAAAGTACATTATAAAGGGAGATTTATAAAACAAAAGTTCTTAATAAGCGATTGAAAGCTATTGCGACAATGGCTGAAGCAAAAAAACCTCAAAAAAGTCTACTAATTTGGGTTAAATTGCCAGCTTGTTTTTAAGTGTACATTTTTCATTATTTATTCATTATTATCTCAGAAACTGTGTTGTAACTATGAATTAAAATTTTCTTAAAAAATTTATTAGTTATTGTTTAATGTTTGTTTAGTTTTTTCTAACAATAGTAAGAAGAGTTTCTTAATCATAATCATATATGTGTGTAAACTTTCCGGTATTCCGTATAGAGCAATGTACTAGTACATGAGCCTGAAAAACTTTATCTTTGGAATTTAATATCTCCGGAACTACCTATATTGTTCATGAATTTCATCTTGCCACCAATCGATGCACAAGTATTTAAATAAAAATCTGTCTAAATTTCAAAAAATTCTAAGAAAATGCATTTGATGATACAACTACAGTTCATTTGCTAAAAAAATTTCAAATTTATATATTTTTACTTTCACATTTGTATTATATATAGATAGAGAAGTTTAATTTTTCAGCAACAAATGAGAATGCCTGTATTAGCTATTAGATAAAGAAATATATAACAATGATGAAGATACAAAAAAAAAAAAAGAAGCAGAAATATTTCTTAAATCTTTGACAACTAAACAAAAACTATTTATAAAACTTTTTTTATATGTTAAGCCGAGGGGTGAACCGCGACCTACCGGAAATTGTGGTCCCCTGAGGCCAAAAAGAGGCCAAAAATCTATTGGTCAGTGCATAAGTATGTATGTAAGTCCAGACGAGTTTTAGTTGGGAAAAATTATTCTCGCTGCGGAACTATTAAAATAGCAAAATACAAAATAAGAATAAATAAAGGATGATTCGAGAATCTTTGGACAAATCCATTTCTAAGAACTCTCAATAATTAATTATAAGATCGGAAATAACTAAGAGTGGTATAGACAAGTCATAGTTTACTTAGAGCAATTGAATTAGGAGAAATTGAAGATTTTATTATAGGACAGGCTGATTCATTGTTGAAGATGTTCGATTTCCATCTCAGGGACTGTGGAAGTTTAAGTCACAAGATTTAATTTCTGACTCCTACTCTCACTCACACAAAGCCAGTATTCGTTTGAGGCGAAGGTCCTATAATTTTAAAAAATCTAATGTTTAATTTGAAAAATTACGAAAATGATGTCGTATAAAATTTGCAAAAAATGAAAGGTACTTTTTTGAACAGCATCCACTGGTCGAAAAGTCACCGCCCGCCACTGATTCATATTATGTATGTACAAAATGTATAATACATAATTTCAAATGTAGTGTATCTAATATGTTGTACTCTAATAAATGTAATTTTGGTGAGTATACATTTTATTTTCTATGCAATGCAATATGTTTAACACGAAGAATTATTTCGGTCCTCTCAGTTTCATGTTAAGCGATTTTCACTGTATATATATTCCATACTTAATAAGTTTTTAAATAATAATATGAATCTTGAATTGTGTCATTGAATTGCAGTATTTTTCAGACAAATTAGATCCCAACTTTCATTGATTTAAAAAGTAAATACATTATCGTCTATGTTTATTAATTACATGTCCTGCAACTTAGTTTCCAGTGATGAGTGTGAATATTTTTTTGCTTCTTAGCCCTGTCTTTTTCAGAGTTATTTTCTACTTTGATTTTTGACGTGGGCGAACTTGTTGTTCGAGGATCATTCTTTGAATAAACGACAAAACAGACGCTAATTGCGTGGGCACCCACCCTTCAACCCTTATTTATAATAATAATAATTCTTATTATTATTATTGAGTCTAAAAACGAATTCTATTTTAGGAACAACTCTCCTAACAAGCTTGCTGCCTTCTTTTTCATTTTAATGAATCTTTGATATTCAAGGTGTATGTGACATGTTTAATTACATAGTAATTTGCATAGTTTCACTTCATTTCCCTTCTTTGAATATTAAATTACCAAATTAATTGAATTTGAAAACACTTTTATTTTTTTAATTATTCAATATTATAATTTTCACTATGACGCGATTGAGCTTTAAAGATGCTATTTATGAAAACATCTCATAAAATGTGTGAAATTTAATTGCAAAAAAGAGTTGTGTTTGCAGACTGTCAAGAGGAGGCGTTTCAAGTCAAGCCCGAGTGAAAATGCAAAACGGGTTTTTCGCTCAGCGATAATAAATTTCTTAAATTTATCTTTCAGTGATGAAAAGTCAAATATTTTCGCTAATGTTTTTCTCTACTCTAGATATTGTTTATGTTCCACGAAAACATTTCGGTTTTGTTGACTGTTCAATTTAAATTCTTCGGACAAATTTCAGAATAAATTATAATACTTTAAATCGGAGGGAAATAACACGAATTAAAACAGTTCAAGGACCGAGAGAGGAAGCCACAGGAAACCACACTTAACGTCACAAGGTCTTTCACATATCAGGTCATTCAACAATTTCATTTCATTTATCAATCTTATTCGCTTCATTTCTTAAGGCAATTAGCAAACATTTAGGGCCAAATAAGTACATAGTTGTCTGTTTTTAAATTTTTACTTTCACTTATATTTAGTATCTGAGGATTGGATTGAAGGGAGTCCGGAAATAAACAAGAGACTACTTCCAACAAATAATATTTATTGGAAATATTTTTCCTTAAAATATTGCTTTGAAATCGGCGTTTCGAGGATCTTCCTCCTTCCTCAGAGTTCAAAAGCGTCAATGAAGGAAGCACATAGTACTGTTACTTCTTGCTTCCTCTCTCAGTGTTAGTTGGTATGTAGAGAATACTTTAAAACTTCCCATTATCAGTAGTTTGATAAATGGGAAGTCTTAAAATATTCTCTACATACCAACTAACACTGAGAGAGGAAACAAGAAGGAAGAGTACTATGTGCTTCCTTCATTGACGCTTTTGAACTCTGAGGAAGGAGGGCAGAGATCCTCCGAAACGCCGGTTTCAAAACAATATTATAAAGGAAAAATATTTCCAATAAATATTATTTGTTAGAAGTAGTCTCGTAGTAAATATTCCGTAATATTGTCTCGTAATAAATATTATTTGTTAGAAGTAGTCTCGTAGTAGACGTTGTTTCATTTTCGCTAAAATGACTTCAAAACTAGGACTTTTGACGTGAGAGCAATTTAAATACAGTCCTCGGCATTCAGCCGATTTCTGTTGTTCGTTTTTACGTTTAATAAAGTCGAAGTATTTTTTTTTTACTTTTATTTTACGATTTTGAATTCCTGGAAATGCAAAGTAAAATAATTGCTTATAAAATAGAAATTTAAAACAATGTCCTTATTACCCGAGATAGTTTCATTGTTACCCCATTTGGGGAAATTTACCCCGGTTCCCCGACCGCTGGTGTACATGGTAGGTCGCGGTTCATCCCTCGGCTTGACATATAAAAAAAGATTTATAAATAGCTTTTCTTTTGTTTAGTTGTCAAAGATTTAAGAAATATTTCTGCTTCTTTCTATTCTGTAGTTGTATCATCAAATGCATTTTCTTAGAATTTTTTGAAATTTAGACAGATTTTTATTTAAATAGTTGTGCATCGATTTGTGGCAATATGAAATTCATGAACAATATAGATAGATAGATAGATAGATAGATTTTATTTTTGCTCTGAGAATAAAATTCTCCTGGAGCATAACAGAAACAAATTATATTACATTAAAAAAAAAAAGATCTGCTTATTACAATAATTCAATTCAACCTAGAGAGTACAAAAACAATTTCATTTAAAATTTAAAAATTTCGGACTCCCTTCAGTTCAATCCTTAGATATTACGACAAAAAAACTTATAACTTAGAATATTTAGTATTTGTAAGTAAAATGGAAACAAAAAAACTTATAACTCTAGAATATTTAGTATTTGTAAGTAAAATGGAATAGGTAAATATTCAAATTCTTGTTTTCACCAGAAATTCACGTTTTTAGGCCTCCTGGATCCAAAATAAACATTGGAGGAAAGAGTATAGAATCGATACACTTGCAACAAATTTGGATTTGGCAATTTTGTTAGCAAATGAACGGTAGTTGTATCACTAAATGCATTTTCTTAGGATTTTTTGAAATTTAGACAGATTTTTAATTAAATACTTGTGCATCGATTGGTGGCAAAACGAAATTCATGAACAGTATAGGTAGTTCCGGAGATATTAAATTCCAAAGATAGAGTTTTTCAGACTCATATACGTTGCACTATACGGTATACCGGAAAGTTTACATACATATTTAATTATAATTAAGAAACTCTTCTTACTATTGTTAGAAAAAACTAAACCAACATTAAACAATAACTAATAATTTTTTTAAGAAAATTTTAATTCATAGTTACAACACAGTTTCTGAGATAATAATGAATAAATAATGAAAAATTTACACTTAAAAACAAGCAATTTAACCCAAATTAGTACACTTTTTTTGAGGTTTTTTTGCTTCAGCCATTGCCGCAACAGCTTTCAATCGCTTATTAAGAACTTTTTGTTTTATAAATCTCCCTTTATAATGTACTTTATCTGACATTTCTATGATAAAATATATACAAGCTCGGACAATGTTGCCAGATTTTTCAAACGAGCAGTTAGTTGTAGGGGATTGGCAGTAGTGGTACATAAACAGCAAAAAGTTTTGGACTTATGAATTATGAATCCTTATTGTCTGTACTCTATACTCTAGGATTAACTTTTTGCTACTATTGTCGCGATACAACTACCTTAAAGTAGTTGTTCCTCCAAATGCGTGTCTTAGGATTTTTTTGAAATTTATACAGATTATTATTTAAATACTTCTGCATCGATTGGTGGCAAAACGAAATTTATAAACAATATACAGTTCCGGAGATATTAAATTTCAAAAATCGAGTTTTTCAGGCTATTTAACATTGCAATATACGGGATATCGGAAAATTTACATACATATTTAATTATAATTAAGAAACCCTTCTTACCATTTTTATAAAAAACTAAACCAACCTTAAACAATAACCAATACATATTTTAATACAATTTTGATTCATAGTTACAACACAGTTTCTGAGATAATAAAATATAAATAATGAAAAATGTATAAAAAAAATTGAGCAAACAGCGCATTTATTTAACCAGCGAAAGATGCATGCGCTAGATTTTTTCAAAATTATAATTTTCATAAGGTCTGACGTAGGCGTTGATTATAATTGTTAAAAAATAACAAAACGATTTTTATAGAAATTTAAAATGTATTTTATCTGTCATTTTAATATAAAAATATTCAATCTCTTACAATGGTGCCAAATTTGTCAAACGAGCACGGGATTGGCTAGAATTGGTACATAAACAGCAAAAAGTTTTGGGCTTATGAACTATGAATCCTTATTGTCTGTTCTATATACTCTAGCATTAACTTTTTGCTAGTTTTGTCGCGGAACAACTACCTTAAGCTAGAAAAGTTTATTCATCCCAGCCCCTGTTAACAGGCAATACACTGTGCTCCTTTTATTTCATATTTTTTTCTAGGCTTCTCGTGATTATTATAAATGTTTTGATTTATTTATCACTATATAATTTTAAAGCCTTTGCCTTCTTCTTTAGTCTAATATGAATATTTCATATAAATATTTACTATAATTTTAGTAAAACTCATACGGTTCTTTGAAACCTGACTTTCAAGTTTCAACAACTTTTTCGCTTTTTTAGAAAGGCTAAAGAACGAAAAGAAAAAACACAATTCGTATGGCATCGGGAACAATGATCATTTAGCTAAATACTAAATTAAGTATTTTTTTTATATATTTTTGTATCCACGTTTGAGGGCTCCAGTGGTAGAACTAAAAAGGGTCTTATATTAATTATTTGAAAAATTTACCAATGCCATTTGAGATTCATAACAATGCACATACATGATGACTAGATTTTAAGTTTTAATTTTTTTAATTTATCAAGGCATTAAATGAGAATCTAGTAAAATCTAGTAAATCTAGTAAAAAAAGTACGAGTAGGTTCGGGATTCAGTGGTCTCTTCCAGAGTCAGTGAGCGCAATTCGTCCGCAATTAAATCCACAACTGTGTTTTATATATAGATATAATATTTATTTGAGTAATCTCTCATTTGATTTTTTTTTTATTTAATAGAGATATAATTAATTATAAATCTTATACATTGTTTTATTACTACTTAGTTTAAATTTTCCTTATTTGTAAAAAATATTTATGACTCTCAAATAAAATTTTTAATTTGTGAGAGACAAGGGATGGCTCAGACTGCCCTGATCTAGTGAATTTATATAAATACTAGGTGTACAAGTATGGAATGCGGATTTGAAAAATAGATGACACACCAAATTCAGTATGTAGCATAAAGATTTGACATAGATGGCATTTTGTTGCGCTATCAACTGCTGCTAAATCATACCGAAATTCTTCGAGAAGCTTATGGTGAACATGCTTCATCGCAAGATTCGTGTGAAGTATGGTTTCGGCCTTTCAAAAATGGTGATTTCGATGTTGCAGACAAGGAACACGGAAAACCGCCAAATAGGTAAGAAGATGCAGAATTTCAAGCATTGTTGGAAAAAAACGATTGAAACGGTTAATACCAAACGCAACCAACAACAATCGATTTGAACAGTTCGCTGCTCAATAAACGATCAGAATATCAAAAAAGACAACATAAGGTTATTTTTCTCTCCATCATATACGGAAAAACCGGTTCGCGAGACGTTGGCAGCTGGGAAGTTCAACCCCCATGCGGCTTACTCACCAGACTTTGCTCCTTCCGATTACCACTTGTTTACATCGATGGGTCACGCACTTGCGCGAAGATGTGAAAAAATAGCTCGATGAATGGTTCACAGCAAAATGGGAAGATTTTCAATGGCGTGGTAGTCAAAAATTCCCTAAAAATGGGAAAAATATATATAGCCGATAAGCCAGCTAGCATTCGGCTGAGTAAGAGCAAAAAAAATTTCAATATTCACGCGATACTGACCCCATGAAAAATAATATTTATAATTAAAAAAGGCTGATGATGAGGCCAAACTTTCGAAACTATAATCTCAAACAAATAAATAATATATATATATCCGTCACCCTTTCCACTTTCCTCTTTGTTTCTCTTTCTGAATCAGCAACTCTGCTACTTTCGGCAAAATAATAACTTTTCAAATGAATATTTTTATTTATTTTAGATTAGGCTCAAAGACCATAACTTCAGTCAAATATTTAGCTTATATTTAGCATAAGAAAGAGTGTTTATTAATACATTTAAGTGAACACTTGGAGGCAATTTAGAAATCAGTGAATAGATTAATACGGAACTCCTCCTTCGTAAATCTCTTAACTCGGTGGTTCATCGAAAAAAGCGACTCGTTCATCTCATTTACCGTCTCCGCTCTTTCCCTATTTTAATTTCACTTATACTCGTATTATCATGAATTGTGGGCCGATTAATTAAAGTCCATTATTCATCCAAAAGATATCGCGAAAACCACGCATATTCGCTGATTTCCACACCTCTTTGGAGACTATTTGTGAAATTATCGCTCCAATTCATTCCCCTCCATCACTTCTAGAAACTGAAATTTTTCTCACTTCCTCTCTTTTATTATATATATGGTACATCACAATGGTACACATATATCGGACTTTAAAAAATAGTAATTTCACATAAAATTAATTTTAAAAATAGATTAAAGTAAAGGGCCACTCTTGCATAAAAGTAGATATATTTGTTTTACATGTCAGAAGAATTCGCACCCTCAGAAGTGGAACTCAAGCACTAAACATGGTTTCCGAACAGTTGGCTTTATATCCTAGAGCAGTGTTTCTCAACCTGTGTGCCGCGGTACACAAGTGTGACTTGAACGATTGTCAAATGTACCTCAAGGGTTTTTGACAAATTATTAAAATAGCATGGATTTGGTAACTTTGAAATATCGTATTATTTGTAATTACTTCAACAGTTACTAAAAAAATATATTTAAATTAATTTATAAGATCTTAGGAAATTGGATAAATAAATTGAATTCAGAGCTTTATATTGAATAAGACCGGCGTTTCGTCAATATATTTGGGTCTTCTTCAACTCAATTGTCAGATATTATTATATGTCACATTCTATCTTTTTTAATTGATCTTATTCTTAAATACATTAATTTTTCATCACACTTAAAACAAAGAACAACAGAAAGCACAATTGTGTTGAAGAATAAGTCGCTGAAGAAGTTGCAAATATAGTGACGAAACGTCCGTCTTATTCAATATAAAACTCTGAATTCAATTTATTTATCCAATTTCCTAAGATCTTATAAATTAATTAAATTATGGATACGATTCACCAAACAGTAATTATAAATTTAGTTTGTGTGCCGCAAATAATTCCAGATATTTTTAGTGTGCCGTCAACCAAAAAATGTTGAGAAACACTGTCTTAGAGATACAATTCCTTCTGATATATATGCTCAGCTTGAAGAAATTTTGCTCAAGTTTTAGAAAACATTAGTGAAGAATTCAGCTTACGATTGAAAATAATTTTTAATACAAGACCTCTTTTTATTTAATTTATACTAAAAAGTAAGATTTTAGAATTTATGAATTTTATGAAAATAGATGGAATTTTTCAAAATTTCCACAATCATAGAGGCATAAATTAAAATTATTGATTTGACAAATGTATTAAAGTAAAATCCCAATACTAATTGAAATCAATAATGTGGCGATTCGTGAGTTGTTGAAATTATGTAAAATTCCATCTGTTTTCATAAATTCATGAATTCGTCTTCTTCTTCTTATTATTATGTAGGCTAAAAATCCTGTTTATTGAGCGTCTTTCCTTCAATTCTTGAATTGTAAAAGACTCTTTTTTTAGTATTAATCAAATTAATTTCTCCAAAGTACTAGATGAATTTGCTAAAATGTTAGAGCTTATTAATAATAGTGATAGTTAAAATCATTTAATGATAATGTTCTTACATTATTTCTTGTCATGATCATAAATTTAATAATAAAATAGGGTTTAATTTGTTATCAACTTAACTCGTTATCAAGTTATCATAAATACCTATATTCATATATATGAGTGGCGGTTGGTGACTTTTCAAACAGGGAATGCTGACCAAAAAAGTACCCTTCATTTCTTGAAATTTTATTTTAATCTTCGGGTTTTTTTTTTTTTTTGGAAATTTCATTGAATACGGCATCATTTTCGTTATTTTTCAAATTTATCATTTTTTTTAAATATATTTTTGGACCTTCGCTCCAAACGGATACTGCTTTTGTATAAGTGAGGGTAGGAGTCAGAAATTAAATCTTGTGACTTGAACTCCACAGTCCCTGAGATGGAAATCGACCACCTTGCACAATGAATCAGCCTGTCCTATAAGAAAATCTTCAATTTCTCATAATTCAATTGGTATAAGCAAGCTATAACTTGTCTATAGCACTCTTTATTATTTTCGATCTTATTTATTGAAAGTTCTTAGAAATGTATTAGTCCAGATCTTATCGAATCATCTTTATTTATTCTCTTTTTTGTATTATTACTATTTCAATAGTTCCTCAGCGAGAACAATTTTTATTCGACTAAAACTCGTCTGGACTTGTCTTTTACATGCTTGAACTAGAAGACAAGCCAGGCAAGGACTTCAAACTCTCTATCCGCACCCTTTTCGGAAAAATCATTCATTTAATTTCCCCTTGAAACTATGCAACAATTTAATTTCATTCCGAGAACCAATACACTCTTCAAAACAAAAAATGTTTTTTATAGAAATATTTGAAATAACTGATAATAATTTGAAAATTTAAAGATCTTCCCGAAATTTTGAAGTCGACCTTATATATTTATGAAAATACTCTAAATGTTTGAAATTTTAGGGATGCATCGCATGGACCGCACGCCACTGATATATGTGCCCATAATTATGAAAGTGGACTAAGTCAAAAAAAATTAAAAAATTAATTTTTTTCATATTTTATTTTCCATCTATTTAAAAAGTTCAGTAATAAGATGTCGGTTTTGAAAAATTGCATAAAATTGATCAGTTAAGTGAATTTCTAATTGTCTCATTATACAGAATTCAAATATTGTTTATTTATAAAACTTTAAATATCTCGAAACTAACAATCAATGATTTAGAGCACTTTCATAATTATGGGCACATATATACCTTAGTTTATATTAGAATTACTTTGACTAATGTTAATTTTTCTGTTTCAGGTGAGTATACTCTCTCGCCCATCTGCTGATCTTATGAAATTATCTCGACGCAACCTTGAGTAAATTTATATCCTATTTCTATTTTATGAGTACTTACCAATTTTCCAAATCATTTTATTATTTATTTTTAAGATATGTTTTTCCTTAACACTTTATCACCTAAAGTATAGAGTATTTCCCAGGCTAATATTTCAAGTATGTTTTTAATTACATTAAAGGAGTTGGGAATCTAGTTGTTTGTATTTTACCTTCATTTAAATTTAAAATGAAGTGAAGTATTGCAATGGTTTCAAAAAGTAAATCTATCTTTTACAGTGGAAATACACGTTCTGAGGCCCCTGTATTCAATAATAAGGACATTTTCATATTTTTGTTCAATGTCTGTCAAAGTGTAGATCTCGATATTTCATATACAGTAAAACTTATTTAAGACTTAAGCTATGGTAAATATTACAATAAGATTTGGTTCAAAGTGACTTACTTTCGCTCTGGCAGATTTTCATCATTTTTTCGAAAGATTAAGGTGTGAAAGATTTCATATACATAGTTTAGTTGAAAAATATGAATTTTAATCTTATATTTTGGGTGAGCTAAATCTGATAATCGTTTTTCATTATCAATACAACCAGCGCCTGACTTTGAATTTTGCGAACTATGCGCCCGCAGAGGGCCCCAACTGAAGGTGTCCATTAGTACATTACAATATACAACACGGTTATTATCATTGATGTGGGGAGAGCCAACATATTGTTTGCTTAAACTTTAAAAATGTCTAGAACCGGACCTGATTACAACAAAGTATTATTTAATTATAAGAAAGTTTTAAATTATTTTTCATTGTGAACAAGCCTGGCCAACCAAAATTACACTGTGGGCCGCATTGACGACTTAAACACTTCGAGGGCCGAAAATAAATAAGAATAATTGCCATTTTTTTCTAATATCTTTTTTTTCAAAATCTGACTTTTCAACGAATTTGTTACTTTTTTCTGAGTGATTAATTTCAATTTAAAGGATACTAAAAGTACTCAATCCGTGTAAATGTGAATAAAAAACAATTTTACAATCAGATATGAAAAAAATCAGGGAATGAACAACCAACAGCGAAATTGATTTGTATTAAGTTAGATAAACCAAAAAATATTTCAAATTGTTTCTTGAAATAACAAAAAAATATAAAGGCTATATTTATTTCAGTGAGAACACTTTAAATGGTTTTTCAAATTTACGTTGGTTATTTAACATGTAATTTTGTGTTTTTTATATTTCATTTTAGAAAGTGTATCTTTTTAAAGTATGTAGATCTAAAGACGCAAAATAACTATAAATCAAAACAAATACGTTAAGAAATTGGATTTCTTGTATGTAAGTATAAAATTTTATTTTTGGAATAGTGGGGTATATATTTTTTAGTTCAATATTGCACTGTAGGGTCGATTAATTTCATTTGTCCGGTTTCTTAAACACTGAAATAAACATCAATAGCAAATGGAGAGCTGATCATCTCTCAAATACATTCCCATAATTTAGCATTTCTCTAAAACGACAATTAAACGCTACTATATGTTTTCTTATGTCGTCAGTAAATTTTGAAAAATTATTATTATACCATTATATCAACAATGGAAAATTTGGGTGCATTATTATTTTTATAAGTTATTACTTATAATTTACTTATTTTTCATGTAATTATAGTGAATGTTATTTCTTTTAATAATTTAATAAGATTTAAAATAAATTTTGAAATACAAGATACTTAAAAAACCTCAAAACAATCCGTCATATGTGGCCTCGGGCCGAAGCTAAGGACATTGCGGGCCGCGCGTTGACCAGTTCGGATTTAAAGATTTTGTTTAAACTAAAAGGAAACAGTTAGATTGATCAACAAGAACATTAATGTTTTAAATTAGGGAACGAAGAAAGATTTTTATATTATAGACAAAAGGATCAGCCGGGATTCGAACCAGGGATCTTCGCATGTGCGCTGCGACGCCTTTATAAGAACCTTAGCTCTTATCCTTTCGGCCACATTAATATTTTAGTATAAAAATAATATAATGTTCCCTTTAATTTAGGCAACGGTTTATTTGAAAAAAATTAATATCAAATAAATGTCCAATGTCGAAAAACAAAAATCGGATTATTGGTTCAACCATTTAATCGTTCGATTGTCATTGACCAAATATTGTTTTATTAAAGAGAATATATTGGTCAAACTCGACAATATTAAAATATTTTTTAGAGTTTCTTTTAAAAATAAAACAAAGCCATATTAGTGTCGCTACGATGTCTGTCTGTCTGTTCGTCTGTTAGAGCAATGTGGCTTGTAAACTATTATAAATAGAAAACAAACTTGAAATTTACAATCATTTTCCCAGAAATCAAAAATAGTTTTAAAATTTCAATCGAATGATCATTTTGGGGAGAGTCGAATTTACATATATTTTTATAATGTTATTAGAAAACAATAAGTATTACTTATCAATTACTTGAATTTTATAAAATATATATATTTTTATTTAATAGATTAGAAAAACGTTTCATTTCTCCATATAGGTATACATATATTATGTATCGTTAAAATTATTAAATTATTTATTGACAATCTTGAAAAACTAAATCAAAATTGTATGTATGAACACTGGCGGAGTGGAACAAAATCACCCCTGGCATTCTGATTGAATAGGCCCTCAGGGAAAAGATAGTAAATCAGTAAATAATTACCAAAATTTAAATAAATAAATAATATAGAATGAAGATATGGCTAAAATTTGAAACTTCAACGCCAGAGTTGAAATATTTGTGATTCAGAAGAATAGGTACATTATTTAACACTCAACAGGAAACTTCGAGAGAAATGCTTTAAGATAATATAATATAGAAATGGATTCTTTTAACGATTCCCCTACCTAAATTAATTTGAATCAACTCCCAACATTTTTTTACAATATTTATTGAATCACATTAAATTCATTTCAATTTCATTGATAATAGTTAAAGCTATTTGGCCCACAACATCCAAATTTCACCAAATTTAAAAATTAACTTTTTCACAACGTTTTGAATCAAATTAAGTGACGTGTTTGAATTGAAAATCGTTATCGCCATTTGGCCCTTATCATCTATAGTTTTTACTTTATCCAATGCGAAGCATGGGAGAAAGTATTGGAATCGCTCTCGCGGCAAGCGCGACTTCAAAGGGTCCTCAGGTAAAGACTACGGAACCCATGGACTCAATTAAGGTCACAAATTGTAGTATTCAATGAGATTGAATTTTAGCACGTGACGGTTTTGCCAAAAATTACCTGGAATCTCGTCGAGAGGCCAAAAAGTGCCATTTTTTTTGGAAGTGCGTGGGGATGGATGGATGTATGTATGTATGTGTGTTATCGTTTTTTTCGTCCACGATTTTTTCCACACCTTTGAGCTGATTGAAATGAAATTGAAAACCTACCATTAGTTTAACAAAATGAAGCGCTGATTAGTTTTTGGTACAAATCGGTCCACAAACATTAGTACTTTATTTCAGTACTTTTTTAGTTTTTTCTAAATATCTTGAAAATGACTTAACCAATTTTGATGAAATTTAATATCCTAATTAAGTACCTTGGGGACCACAAAAAAGGTTAAATAAAGTTTTTAGTAAAATTATATTTTAACGTACTTTACTCAAGAACATATTAATATTTCAAATGAATTTGGATAAAGTTTAGCAACGATCCGTTGCAGTTTATTTCACTAAAATTTTAAAATTAACATTTTTACAAAAATACGGGCAGATGTTAAAATGACGCCTTTTTTCATCATCTTTCCGCTCCTTGTACTTCAGCTTTGAATGGGTAAGCTCGTAACTCAGACCAGTCAGAACCTGACTATTCTGGCACAGACACTTCTGGAGTTAGTCAGAACTGCCAGATAGTCAATCAGGGCCTGTGTATAAATTATATAATTTTGTTGTTTTGTTGAGTTTCATTTTTTTAGTGTAATTGAAGTGATGATCGAAACTATTTAGACCAGGGGTTCCCAAACTTTTCCAAGTTCCTGCGCCTTTTTTCAATCACATTTTTTCCATGGCGCCCTATCCTAAGTAAAAGTACATATATCAAAACAAATCCCGTATTTGGCCTCTCTAATTACTCTTGTATTAGAATCGATAAAATATCTAGGAAATTAATAGTTTATTTTTCTATGAAAATCAAAAATGCAGACCACTCTTTGTATTCATTTCAGATTTTTTTGAGAGTGTCAAAGTTAAATTTTTTCGGTTTATATCAATACTAATTCCGTATTTGATCTCTCTTAATACTCTTGTATTAGAATCCATAAAAATATCTTAGAAATTAATAGTTTATTTTTCTATGAAAATCTAAAATTTAAACCACAGGGAGGACCCTTAGTATATCTACATTTCAGAATTTTCGAGGGTGTCAAAGTTTAATTTTTTCTGTTTATGTATGTCTAATCGTAAGTGAGCGATAAAAATTAATAATAAATACATTTTTAGCTTCTCACTTTGTTTTTTGTCTAGTTAGGCCAAATGCCTTGCTTCATTTAATTATGAAGTTTCGCGGCGCACAGTTTGGGAACTTCTGGTTTAGAGAATAAAAAAATAAATAAATAAAATAATGCATCAGAATTATAAAATTGATTTGATATGTCTGACCAATCCCTTGATATTAAAAGAATATAAATTATTATTGAACGATTTTCAACCCCTTGAATGAGGCTTATAAATTACTCGTACATTAATATATTATATCATATATTGTATGTGTCTTTTCTTTGTTCTCTCGTAAGATTATTTATTTTCATTTTATAATTAAACATATTTCTAAAGTGGATTCGCTTTTGTTTTGTATTTTATTTTATATTTTTTTCCATTTACAAAACAAAAACAAATGGCTACCGTGACTGCGGATATAATTTATTTAAAAAAAATAAAATAACTCGAGCTCTTATCGAATCGGACTGGGAATGTATGAGATCTCATTAGCTTTTATATCTCTCCGCTTGTGCGCATGCATATGCAATATGCTACCGAATGACTCTCAGGTTTAGCCTTCGATTAACTCCAGCAACAAACCCTCCAAATGATAGATTTGTTTTTTGAAATTAAAAATAAATTGCTTTCAACTTCAAATATTTTTTATAACCATAAAAAAGTGCGAGACGAAGCGAAAGAGAGACAGAGAGAGAAATAATTTGTGTCTTGATTTCGAAAAATGTCAACACCAATCGAAAGGAGATTTATGAACCGAACGAGAAGGAAAAAATCATCCCTAATAGGTATGGCTTGATCAATAAACTGAGGAGAGCTGAAAATGGGCGAGACAAGCCCAAACGAGGAAGGATCATTCAAAATGCATAAACGTCCAGTCACTGTCAATTCAAATCATTAAGAAATTAGGAAAATAATATAATAGGTGAAATGTTATTAGAGAATTTCAACTTGATAGAGTTGAATTTAGAAACAACTTAAGAAAAAGAGAGACAAATTGACAGAAGGACGGAACGAAAAGGAAATTTAAATAATAGAACATAGTCGCTGTCTAGCTTCTAGTCGATTCTTCGATACCTTTTCATGAGGTTTAATGGCTTCCATAAATATTAGATTTAACTTCAAAGGGAAGGAAAATCCGATTTTTTTTTTTAATTGATACTTATCGAAATAAAGTAGCACAGTAATAAAAGTAGTTTTTATATGCTTTTTAGGGTTCTGTTTAAAAAGTAAAATGGGACCCTTTTAATGGCACTACAATGTCTGTCAGTAGATATATAAAAATGTATGTCCATATGTCTGAAAATCGTAGTTCGTAAATTAAATCGGATAAAAATATGAAATTTAGAATCTATGTTTTGTATCCATTTTTCCGCAAATCAAAAATCGTATTAGAACTTTATTTATATAAATGAAGTGGCGAAACCACGGAGTGGCTGAAGCCACTGGACAAAGAAATAGAATGAAAAAATTAACAAATGGGAATTTTGAAATTTAATAATTTAAACGATGGAGATATTGATGATGAATATGGAATTGGAATAATTATCGGAAAAGAGGTTTTTTTATTTAATTAGTTTTTTCCTCTTATTAAAAACAAGGACTAAAAAGATGATCAAGGACAGTCGATGGTGGAGAAGTAATCTCCGTGGTCGAAGCTCAAATACAATGTATGGGTACATTAATTCATGTAAAATAATTGGTTTAATAAAATTAAAAAAAAAAAATAATAATAATAATTTAAAGACACGACTTTTAAATAAGTATAATATTAAATTAAATTATTTAACTTATCTCTTCTTTCGCGTGGACACAAGTACTCCAATTGAATGTAAATTCGTTTATCAGTAAATTCATTCATCTTTAAACAAATATTATATAGGTATGTGATTATTTGCATCATGCTGAGGACACCCTCTTTGACATTCTCTTAAAAATTAACTACTCTGCTACTCCCGGCAATTTATTTTTTCATTCCTATTAACCATGTACGGATGTGAAACCTGGACAATTGGAGAAGCGAAGAGAAATATATTGGAAGCTTTCGAAATGTGGTGCTACAAAAGAATGATGAATATCAAATGGATGGATAGAATTACAAATGAAGAAGTTCTTGGAAGAATCGGAGAAAGAAGAACCTTGTGGAAGAGTCTGAAGAAGAGAAGAGGTCAGGTGGGGCACACACTGAGAGACAGGGGATTTCTTTGCTTAGGGGATGATATCTTGGAGGGGAGGTGGTAAAGAAAAGGGGAAGGCCCAGATTAGAATATTTCAACCAAATAATTGGGGATATGGGATGCCAGACATTTAGAGAGGTCAAACAGCTGGCGGGGGACAGAGCCGAGTGAAGACGGGTGGTTGCGTCAAACCAGTCTTGGGACTGTATACTCAATGAAAATGATTAACTATGTATTTAGTTTAGAAGTAATCAATGAGAGTGTCCTCTGATCAGTCAGAGAATACCATAATTGATTTCTTATAGTCTCAGCAAGAAAATATTTTTAAATTTAATTTAGAGCCTGACGAAGCCTCAATTGGAGTCGAAACCTCTTATGAGTATTTTTCCTACTTCTGACTACAAATCATATACTTACCTATTGTTAAAAATTAAGGTTTTATAGATGTTCAAAAAAAATTTTGTTTGCTAAAAATAAACATTTCAACTAATAACACATGGAACCGGCTACAACAATTTATATATTATATTCTACTCCATGAAATATTAAAAAATATATTAATTTTAAACAGTTTTAAAATGAGTATTAATGAGTAGCGGCGGAGGCTTCCTTTCCACAGACCCATGTGTGGTACTAACCGAATTCCTTGTCTAATTTGCCCGACATTAATTATGACTATTATATTAAAAGGCGAGGGCTCATCCGACCACTGACACATTATTAACGCAACAAATCCCCTGGTCCACCTCAGCCTACCCTATCAAAAGTAATCATTAATTAAGAGAGGCCTAAAATCTCGCCGTAACAAGCCGAGTAAGCATTTCAGCTGCATTCTCACCGGCCCTATTGTCGACAGATCAAAGAGCTCCCTCAGAAGCAACTCTACTAGCCAGAACAAATGAATACACTGCCCAAAAAAGTGTCGATAATTTTTAGCCTATGAGAAGAAATCTTTTTAAAAATCTCTCTTGTTTAACACACACTTGAGGACGTTTCTATACGCCTGCTACTGCTTCTATTTTTGATTTGTTTTTATAATGAATGCAAGAAAGTGCGAACCAAGAAGAAGCTGTTTCAGCTCTACAGGCACTATATTTATCATAGTCTGGCCGAACTTGATTCGTTTCCTGTAGGATTACAATATTTCCTCATAATGCGTATGGTAAAATAAAAATACAGACAATGTTTCTATAGATAAAGCCTATATACTTTGGATTTCAATGAAGTAATCTTGATAGGATTTGAAAAGGGAGTGATAGAGAGATATATTACATTTATTGGATTCAGAAAAAGAAGGACGGAGACAGAGAGTGACATCGTAAAAATCCGAGAAATTGAAAGATTTATATATTTTCATTTTATGCCCTGTATTCATATCTTTATCTATTATTGGTTGGGGCTTTGATTTCAGATTGATGACCTATTTTTTTTTTTTAGTATTAGATCAACCATGGTTAAATTAGAAAATGAAATAAAATTTTCTGTTAAGTATTATCATGATTTTTAGGGGTTCGTTTTGTTGAACTGGAAGTAAGGTTCAATCCGCTGATTAAATTTAACCAGCATTATTCTAAATCACACTCACACATACACACATATATATTAATTAAATAAAAAATAAATTTTCCTTAGACATATACGTAAAAAAAATCATGGTGTTTTTGCTCTTAGTCCTGAAATATTTTTCAAGTGACATTCAAATAATTAGATGCAAGGTTAAAAGGGTTCACGCTTACGGCATCTGTGCCGAATTTCAACTCATCTTCTGCGAATGGTCAAAAGCTCCTCATACATGTATAACGACTTTTCTCTGATTTATGCATATTTTTACTCCTAATTTCTATAGCTATAGAAATCATTTCTTCCTTTTAGAAGTACACAAACATTTTTGTACCAAAAAAATCTTTCTTCGACTTTGTATATTCTGGCCAATTTGATGCTTTGTTGGTTAAGTTACTTATAGAAAGAATATGTGTCAACAAGTGGGAACTTGAAATTTTGAAAAAGCCCTCAGTCTATCAATACCTAATGAGGATGAAAGTGCCGTTTCGATAAATTTATTTAAAAAAAAAAAAAAATTATTTTATTCTAAATTTTATTTTTCATTATCCTTGGGCTGCCTCAATAAACTTTTCCCACAGCATTTGAACACAACTCCAGAAATTGGGTTTTATTAAATGTCTTGAATTCTGATGAGATTCCCTCTTTAAAAATGTGCAATCTTGATGTTATCAGCCGAAACCTTTCTATTCCCGCGCTATCGAAGGTGTATAGTCCAGACAGACAGAAAAACCATCATTCGTGTATATGATTTTTCTTCACTTTTAACACATTTACAACATGAAAAAAAGCAAAAAAAAAATTTGAATGAGCTTAACACACCATCCTGACAGATGATAGCGTACCGAGTAAATTAAGTTTTATTTTTTTACTCCATGGGTGAGTCTAAGCCTAAAATTCTTTCGAAATCATCAACTGATACTCCAAAGATTCTTCATAAAGTTCGGTGACTTTTTTCTAAGTGCCGATTCGTTTCTTTATATCTTCTTTGAATAGAAAATTGAAACCGATTAGCATCGTTTTTTGAATTCCTTTCTTGAATCTTCAAAAAAAAGTTCTTTACAATAGCGGGGGTGGTTATCCTCATGTCACTTCTCAACTACATTTTGTTTCGGTCCGATCTGGTTGCGTTGCTTTAAAATTCCCCTGGTTAGTTAAGGCCCTTGACAAATCCTCTCCCGATGATCCATCTTGACACCAATGATAGTCGATTAAGCCAAGGGACAAATACCAACCTGGCACGCAATTTATTTTAATCGATCTACAAAATTGCGGCATAAAATCACTTTCGTACGCTTGATTAAGCCGGAACTCGTTAAATCATGCCAAGCCTCGCTGCAAATTGTACCTTGTCTAATCACACACTTTGGATGGCTAATATTCCATTCACAATTGATTTTCTTGTCAAGTCTGTCTACTTACACATGCATCGAGAAAGTCCTAGAGGGGGAAAATCCGTTCTTCAACCCATCCATGAATGACTGCCACAATGAATGACTAAATATCGAACGGAAAAAAAACTCTTATTAAGATTATAGTTTTCTTATTCAGCATTGGCAACAAACCAGTACCTGTTCTATTATTAAATCATCGAATCAATTATAGGCGTATTCAAACAGTTGCCGTTGTTAGTTTATAGAGGCTAATAACCAAGTGAGGAATAAGAATATTGACTAAGTTGGCAAATAATTTGATAATAGTGGAGAATTCATTAATAGTCCTATAATTTACCTATATACTTAACGAACGTGCAGTGTGAAAAGTTTTTTTATCAATTCCTTCTTTCATCGTTCATTTTTAAATTGAGTTGTTAATTGAAGGCTTCCTTTAATGAACAAGACAAGGAAAAAAACTTTCAATAAGACAAAAGGAAATACATTCAAGAACAAAGTTGGGGAACATTTTTTTTTTTTTTATTGAATCTCGACGAACAAGGAAATGAACTTTACAGCATTAACATTCTTTATGACACCCTAAAATATATAGATTGGGGTTGCAATTATTTCTTAAGTAATATCGGTTAGCTTTTATTTCGGATACCACGATGTCATCAAATGATGAATAGAGGAACCAAACGAAAAAATAACAATTATCGATCATGGGTTCATTACAGGTTGGCGAAATTGAAAAATGTCAAACTGTCGAATATGTTTATTTAATTCACAAGTTGAACTTTTTTTAGATATATTTTCGTTTGATTGGGGTATATAAAAACTAATACTGTGCGTTTTTTAATGAGGAATTGGATTCATATATTCTTTGACTCATCGTAAAACAAACAGTTTGAGAATGAGTCAAAAAATCAATAAAGGTTTCACTGATTGATTATTTATAGAAGAAAACCTATGAGGATGTTATTTAGTCAATAGAGAAAATTTTTGATCATAAAAAAAAAAAAAAAATTAAATCAAGCAGATTAGGAGTGTAATTACGTCACCAACACTGTAAGTCGGTCATCATCTAAAATCTAACCTGGGTACATAGTGCCAAGCTTCCGATATCAAATGAGTTCCAAAGCTTTCAATATCCTGCTTTAAGTGGCAAAGAAAGGAATAATTATATCTCGAAAGCCATGTGTTAATTTAGCACATTTCAAAGACGCTATTTTTTTCTGGTTTACAATTAAGCTTTCTATTCTGTCTGCCCAAGATATCAGCTATAAATCGAAATGGTCGTCTGAACTCAAAAGAAATAACCAGAAATTGTATGAAAGCTTACGTGTTCTAAAATTTTGAAATTTGTAATTGCTTCACGATTTTTATAAAACTAGATGCGACGCTCGTCTTCGGTGGGCCTCTTTTACTAGCATCTTGCTAGCCAATGGCCACTAGCCCTTGGACCATATTCTCTCCCTTACCTCCGATCATACTTTACTCTACCAACCCAGCTGGAGGATTAATTATTTTTGTTATGATATATGTACTTTGTTTAACAATTTACAAAATTTGGTTTAGTTTGGTCCAAAGTTCTAGAATTTTCATTTTTTGACTCACCCTCCATTTTGTATTGTTGATTTCCTTATTTCTAGTTCTCTAGGGCCCCACAGGTTATGTATACAAAATTTGGTTCTGTCTGACCCAAAGTCCTATAGTTTTCATTTTTGACCACCCCCATTTTGAGTAGTTGATTTTTCCATTTCTGTTTTTTTTTTTTTTTTTGGCCACAGATTAGGTATACAAAATATTTGCCCCAAAGTACTGGAATTGATAGAAAATTAAATTATTATTTGTTTTATTTCATATATTAAAAAATTTAATTGATATACTTGGGCAAATTAGCCTTAAAGCTAAATAATGGCCATTAAAAAAATGCTTTTTTTACTGTTATACACAAATTTCTTAAAGGTTTATACTTGTAAAGATTAATAATTTTAGCCACCCCTTAAGGGTTAGCGACCAATAGTTTGGGTATGACTACGGTTGATAAATCAATAGAAATACCGTAGATCGACTGGGTCACCTTTCCATCTATCGATCGATCCCTATAGGCTTTGCCTTTTTCAATGCATTTACGAATTTATGATAATAAGCCGAATTTAATGAAACATCGCAGTTAATTATTGTTAATAAAACCAAATGAATGTCTTTATAATTGAAGTGAAGGCTATAAACGCTCCTGTCGTAATTAAAATCCACATCAACACGGATCATGTTTTATAATTGAATTGTATTGTTATTTTGAGTATCAGGAATATATTTATTTGTTTTTTAAGAGCAAATAACTATCTCCAATACATATATAATTTTATTTGTTCCAAATTTTAGTTTTGAAGGCTATTCTTTCATCTTCAGGCTTTTATAAATATTATAATTAACATTACTTTATATATATTTTAAGCCCAAAGTCCCAAATTGGATAAATATTCCACCAATGACCCCAACTTACACCCAGATATATTATGGTAAACAATATATATATATAAAATAAATTAAAAAGTTCTTGCAGTCGATACTATCAATGTTTAATATTAAAAGAAAAATCGATGAAAGTGTCATCCACATAATCTGAGATGTGTTGAGTGGTCGGAATCCACAGAAGCAAACAGAGACACGCTATAATAGACAGACAGAAAAAAAGTGTGTTTTAAATTGAGTTCTACATATTTCAGGCATTTTTAAACCCACTGAGAGAGAAAAATTGGACTGAATTCAATACTAGAGCGGCATGATGATCTAGCGAAGACTTCCTTCCCCCTGGGTGTACAACTTTATAGTTGCCTTTGGAAAATATCCAATATAACATTAATAAAAATAAATAATGGTCAAGTTTTCGAAACTATATTTTCTATCAAATAAAATTATACATAAAATATTTATGTGAATGAATGTGTGCATATTTATTTGGATCAAACAGAGGACACCCTTTGATTTGATTTTAAAAAATCAACAAATATACTAAAGAGAAACAAAGAGGTTGTTGTCTGCTTGATGCAAATAAACATACACATATATAGTGTATATCAAATATATATATATATAAATAAAATTGTACTATTACGCTTAAGTGATACGTTGAAGGATCTCCGAAAGTTCTTCACCGATTTCTTTGAAATTTTCACACAACATTCCATTCAAATACACGAGTTTTTTATATATAGTGTTTTTATAGATATCACACCTGTGGCATGCAAAAAATATTTTTTTCGAGGGAGCAACACCAGCGCCTCTCTGAGGGGTACAAGCAAACAAACAAGATGGCCGATAATAGCTTTTTGGAAATCTTTCAACTGTCAATATTCTTTTTGGTTAAGGGAACAATTTTGACAAGTAATATATAATTCATTTACTGTTTTAATACCAATTCTATAATTATTTGCATTTTCAATTTTTTTTAAAACTATTATTATTTTTTAAATATATTTAAATTTTTGATCAAATCAATAGTCAGTCACAGCAACGCGTGGTCGGGTCAGCTATTATCTATATAAATTTTAAACATAAAACGAGACGCTCCCCGCCAGGGGCTAGTTGACGCCGGGCCGAAGGCGGGTGTCAGCTAGTAATATATATATTTGTTTGAGACTATAGTTTCGAAGGCTTGGCCTTCATCATCAGTCTTTTTAATTATAAATATTATTTTTCATAGGATCAATATCCACGCGATACTGACCCCATGAAAAATAATATTTATAATTAAAAAGACTTATGATGAGTGCTAGGCCTCGAAACTATAGTGTCAAACAAATAAATAAAATATATACATATATATTTGATATACACTATATGTGTGTGTTTATTTGCATCAAGCAGAGGACAACCTCTTTGTTTCTCTTTAGAAATAAACAACTCTGCTACTCTCGGCAAAATAAAAACTTTTCAAATATACTAAATCTGGTAAAAAAAAAATTGAAATTTATTTTATTTGCAAATGCTCTGTTTTCTCATCAATACAGCTACTAATCATATATCCCTTCTTTTATTATTATTATTATTATTCACATTCCAACGAGTACTGAAGCCAGACCTCTCTATGCAAAGTGGAAATAATAATGGAGTACACACCTCAGCACGAACTGAGCATCCCAAATTAATTATAAAAGCCTATCCAGATAAATAATGACGTGCGTGAAGCTCGCCGATGCGTTTTTAATGTGGTGAAATTTATCTTGGCTATGAAAGGGATGACGGCTCCTGATAAAGAGTCGGTTGCCATCAGTTTCACGCTTTGCCCCCACTGATCTTTGCTTCACATCTCAAAAATTACTTCGGAATAAGATTTTCGTTTTCTATAAATCATAAGAAATTTATCATATTTCAAATCATGAATAACTAATTGATCCGCATGACAGAGCTCAATTTTCTCAAACGTTAATCAAAATTATTTCCAGAGCCCCGGAACAGCCAACCGAGGGAAACTCCGCCATATATTCTCAATGTAGATGCATTTCAATGTTATTGTTTGAAAGGCAATTCCATATGCTGCTTAGAAAGCCATTTTTATTTTTGAATAGGCCGTTTCTAATTGGAGGCGATGTGAATGACGGACGGAGGTGTTGGAAGCAATTATTCCGTTTGTCGGCAGGTGAAGTGCTCAACTGTTCAAGTGTTCCATGTTCAAGTGTTCAGTTCAATGCTGAGAAGAGAATCGGGGGAGGCCAGAACAGCAACCAGCTCGGATGTGCCTCGGGCCGATGCTTAGCAACGCTTCATTCGAGCATTTTTAATTAGGATATTCTTATCACGGCAAGCAAGATGGATCAACGACGCTAAACGAATAGCACATCTGCTGAGGAAGACACAACAAGAAATTCGATCTTACGTGGAATCGCTTAGAACGCTCCGGGCCCCAATTGAACAAAAAAACAAAATGTTGTTTTGTCCCCCCCCCCCTTCAGGATTAACTCGTTAGTAAAGAAATAAATTCAAAAGTGGTGGATTATGGCTGCCGTTTTATTACTTTCACTCGAAATTCTTTTGTTCAAGTTTTTGTCCAAAATACACCTTTTGAAGTATCCTGAATCCAATAAGATCAATTTCAAGCCACTATAATTCAGAAGAAGAAATCAAGATTATCCTCTGCTTGATACAAATAAACATATATATATGAATCTTAAAAAAATCAATCTTCAAGCTTTTTGGAAGAATTTTTCACTTTATTAATGCATTTTGAACAAATTTCATAAAAGAAAAAAAAAGTTGCTTTATATTCCTAAAATAAATTAATGTTAAATATTTGGTAAATATTTTTATTATTTGGTGTGTATTGCCCCCCCCCCCCCCTCACCAGGACAAAATCTTGCCACTGAGCCCTATGTAATCTATAAATATATTATATTATAAATTTTAAAAAATTTAAGAAACTTTTAAAATTTAAAAATATAAAATTCTAGGTAAATTTCTCAAAAAAATAAAAGACAAGATGCTTGTTTAGCATGACTCTAACATATATATATTTTGGGGTATGAGCCCATCTTCAGGAGTTCACAGAGAAAACTTTTCTTCTCTGTGCACTTCTTTGTGAACTCCTGAAGATGGGCTCATACCCCAAAATATATATATGTTAGAGTCATGCTAAACAAGCATCTTGTCTTTTATTTTTTTGAGAAACTTACTTATAATTTTATATTTTTAAATTTTAAAAGCTGCTTAAATTTTCTAAAATTTTCTTTACTTTGTTTAAATATGTTTCACCATAACATACACCATTTTTCCTTAATATATATATAATAATAATAAACTATTAAAAATTTATTTTCAAATTCAATTTAATTGGTATAAATTTAATTTTTAACTCATATTTATACATAAATTATAAGATATTAGTGGATTTTAAAATAAATAATTTTACTATTTAATTAATTGAGATTGAAACAAGGACATATTCGTTTATTCATCTCTATATCAGCAAAACGCCTTAAAGTTAATGAATCATTCAAAAATGTTTTTTTTTTTTTTTATTTTTGAAGTGGAAATTGTAAAACTGCATTAGCACCAGAGCAAACTTTTGAAGATATTTCGTTCTTGAGTTATCGGAAACCAGACAGATGCATAGATATAAAATAATCATGGCTTAAAATGATTTTTCAAACATTTTTAAACACAAATAGAGTTAAGTTAATACTTACTAGAGTCGTAATTCTTATTACTTTTATGGGACAAATGCACACAAAGTTTGACTATAAATTCACCCACAAATGAACGTGTTCACACACAGATATTTTGAAATAAAAAATTTAAATTTTGTATTGTTAACTATTTAAGCCTTTACCACTGTGATTTCGCTTAATTTTTTGATTTTAACCAAAAAAATTATAAACTCTTTTGAAATATTTCGAATAAACGAAGCAAAACATTATTTATGCTCATCATGATTACAACACTTGCCCATTAATATTATTACTGATAAATTAATACCATACGGGGTTTTTACTTTATTTATTTAAATTATAAGCGTATAATTTTCTTATAATTTCAAATTTTCGATAATTTGTAGATTATTGATTGTTTACCCATAATCTTGTGATCTCTAATTCGTAAATATTTATCTAAGAGCAGTTTCTCTTTAAAGTTCCCAAAAACTCCCAGTGGTATGAATATTGATGATCTACTTTATTCGCCCAACAATAAACTATCATTTGAGAATATCCAACTTTTTTCAGTCACATAATTTAACAGCATTAAACTTGAATCAATTCTCAAGTTTTTTTGTTCCTTAACCGATAGGAAATATAAATCGAATTCCAGTTTGTGATGATATACAACGCCTTCTTTCCGTGTAACCAGTAATTAATTGTAAATATTCTCTTCTCCCTTATTAATTTCGGTGCTTTTTAAGTCAAAATTTATTTTTAATACTATTTTTGCCTGGAAGCGAATTGAAAGAATCAAACATACCGCCAAGTGGTCTCATTTGAACCATCAAACCTATTTAAAACCATTTTGAATTGTTGTGAAAGTTAGTTGATTCTTTTAGATCAGGGTTCTTCAACCTGTGTTCCGGAGAACCGTAGGGTTCCACTCAAACGCTTTAGGGGTTCCGCGAGTCAATGCTAAAATTCGAACATTAACTCCGTGTTCACAACTAGAGAGTTCATTTTGTTACGACACCCCGCTCACAAAAAAAATAAAAATTTAAACTTGTGCGGTCGGGGACCCGGTCAGGAACGAAGGTCATCATCTAGAGGAGGGGGGTTAGTTTTTGCATTTTTAGACTTCTGGGGTCCCAGTGATTAAGTATACAAAATTTGGTTGAGTTTCCTCAAATGGCCTAGATTTTCATTTTTTGACCCTAAACCCCCACCTCTCACTAGTTTTTGAGCTAGCTCGGCCATAAAAATTTGGTAACGCACAGACTTACAGACAGACTAACAACCAGACAACCAGACTAACTAACAGACATTTTGACAAAACAATTATTATCTCGAAAAATATAATTTTTTCGATGTTCACTTATTAGGGCTTTTTTGTAGAGCAAAATGCTCAATTTTTTTAATCAAAATAGTTTCAGCCGCTTTTGAGATATTTCGAAAAAAAAACACTTTTTTCATGCACGATTACAATACTTGACCATACCCTGTATGGTAAAGTAAAAAGAGATTCAATAGGAACCTTCCTAGGGACCATTTGTTACAAGGGCCATATATATATATATTGCCCATAAACAAAAGAGCACAACAAGAAAAACAAATATATTTTTTTTGGAATGGTTGAAAATTTATTTTCATTATTATTTTTTAAATCAACCACCAACCACAGAATGTAGAATTTGTTTCTATAATTTCTAAAACTTCAGTAATTCACTCAGTAAAACTATAAATAAGCAAGCCAACTTTTTTTTTAATTTACCCAAAGGATTATAGAATTAAATATAACTATAACTTTTTTTTTTTTTTTTTTTTTAGGTTAAAAATAAAATAAAATGAGAGAGTCTTCTGTTTTTTAAATAAAATAATTTTTAATTATTTCTAGAGACTATAGTTTCGAAGGCATTGCCTTCATCATCAGTCTATCACAAATATTTCAAATTAGTTACAAATTAAGATTTATACATAGAAAATTTTTGAAAAATATATAATGTCTTTTTCTTCATGTTTCCTCTTGGGAGATTTGAATATAAGTGTTAACACTATATAAGTGTTAACACTTATATTCAAATCTCCCAAGAGAAACATGAAGAAAAGACATTATATATTTTTCAAAAATTTTCTATGTATAAATCTTAATTTGTAACTAATTTGAAATATTTGTGATAGACTGATGATGACGGCAATGCCTTCGAAACTATAGTCTCTAGAAATAATTAAAAATTATTTTATTTAAAAAACAGAAGACTCTCATTTTATTTTATTTTTAACCTAAAATAAAAACAATTCTGTTACCATCGACAGTGAAATCTTTTATTCAACTAATAACTATAACTACCACTTTGGACTAGACTATATTATCGTATGTTAAATACTTCCTGAATAATATCAGTTAGATAGAATAATTTGACAGTGAAAATGTCAAATATGGTCATTTGTGGGTTTCGTTTATGTCGAAGGGAACCTATTAGTGTCGTGACAATGTCTGTATCTCCGTCTGTCAGATCATTGTAGCTCTAGACTTAATGAAATACAAGTTTCAAAACAATTCATATGTATTCATTTTCCCGAAAATAAAAAACGTGTGCGGTCGGGGGACCCCGGCAGGAACGAAGTTCCTTATGTTATTTTAAAAATATTAGAGTTAATAAAATACTACCAAAAATTTTATCCCCCTTAAAAAATCATACTCCATAAATACTTGCCATTAATAATAATAATTGAATAACTCCAATATTTTCTTGAATATATTGAATATTGAAAATCAAAATGTTTATAAAATTACTATCTTTAGTTTTTAAAGTTGAGAATTATTTAAATAACGCTATATGAAATTAATATTATTTAAAAATTTTACATTTTCTAATCAAAATAAATCAATAATTACTTTATGATTAAAATGGCATTTTTTTTTGTTTTTTTTTTATTCAGGATTTTGGATTTAAATATTTTTTTATTTCGTTCGCCCCATGGTAGGCCGGCCCTGGTTATTTTTACCATAAAAATGCATTGTCATCGAAACTTAACCAACGTGTAAAATTTCAACTCCGTAGTATAAGAGGAAGTGGTTCTAATTTAGCTTGCAAGATTTAACCTAAACCAACATACAAACCAACATTGCAAACTTAATAAAAGCTTATAAAAAAAAAAAATAGGTCAATTGTATACAAATTCTTTGTAACTCTCCTACTCCCTTAATGCATTCTATTTTTGAGTTATGCAATTATTTTCTCTTTCCGCTAATCAACTGTCAGTTTTAATAAAGATATAATCTCTAATGATTTTACTCTTTTTTTGTTTTGTTATCTATCATTTAACCCACGAGTTTTAATAATTGTGAGCGAGTAATCGATTCTCGCAGTCAGGCTAAAATAAGAATCGTTAATAATCTGACCACTCTCTGCAATAATTTAATTTATTAACCTGATTGAGTTATATTTTCTCATTCTATTTTATAAAAATCGCTAATAATTTGATGAGAATGAATATTTAATACCTGTCCTAGTCTTTTTTTAGCCAACACTCGAAATAGCTGGGCTACTATATTCCTGTTTCTGCCGGATCCCTCGAATCTCTCCTAATCAATATTCTACATGCATTATCTATAATTAAGTTAAAGTTAAGTGTGGCCGGTTGGGTATATAAATCTATCAATAATCCTTTATTTATATCTGAAATTGAATTAATAGGTACATTCTATAATGGAACGTGCTATATTCGTTCTTTGCCAATTACCTGATTGGAAGTGATGCTTAATGAATCTTATTAGTAAAGAAAAATATTTAAATTTGATGAAAAATATATCCAGCTGCTGCCTAAAAGCCAATCTTTTTAATTGATGCTGAATGTTGCATCCTGAAAATGACGCCTCCGAGGAAATTCTACTAATCATCTTCGAAAACAAATTAAAGAATTTTTATTAGGACAAAAGAAATAGCGATTTGTTTTTTGAAATTATAATGGCCTTAATGGGATTGATTTTTGAAGCCCTTGAAAGCCATTGGATTGATTCAAGCAAAATTACATTATTGGCTGATGTTATTTGTCCAGAGAAAACTTTGCTTGAGGGCGAACAAATGCAATTTCGACTCTCAACTGGCCAACTGCATTTCCTTCCATCGATCTCTTTATTCGGGATGTTCACCCGTCCAAGTTTATGAAACCTAAAATTTTCATTAAGAAAAATTCATCCATTTGTCTTGGACAATAATCCTTATTAAATGAAAAAACACTAAGATCTTCTTCACTTATTATTAAATACCTTTCGATTTGAAAATAAAACGTTTTTTTTCGTTCCTTTTAAAAAGTAAAATGGGTCCCTATTAGTAGAGTGACTCTATAGGGAAGGACAGTGGCGACACGTAGCCCATCCGCCATTTTTAGTCATATTTTAAACTAAATAATATTAGGAAATTTAAGAAAATATTATTATTATTACTTTTTATTTTTAATTAAATAATTTTTAATATGTGTAAAGAATGTGTTTAAATATTAACTTTCTTAAATTTCGTAATATTTATCAATTTAAAATACGACTAAAAATGGCGGATGACCTATGTGTCGCCACTGTCCTATAGAGTCACTGAACCTATTAGTATCGCTACAATGTCCGTCTGTCAGAGCATTGTAACTTACTTTCTTACTTAGTTCCTTAGTTCCTTAGACGACACGTTGCTCAGTGCGTCTGTTTGGTGAACGCGGTTCCTAATTTCTACCCCGTGCCCTTCTGTCTCTTCCAGTGGCGGATTACTTTACGCCCACGAACATGTTAACTCATAAACTAAATATGATACAACTTTTGGAATTTTGAATGAAAACTTATAATTATGAATAAAAGTAGAATTATTTTATATAAAATACGCTTTATTAAAATCCATTATCTTCTTTTTCGATATTGTACTCAGATTCTTATATCTGAGGCCCCAAATAACAACAAACTGGATTTTCCCAGTAGCTGAGTTGGACCCTTCTTCTCCGCCCCCACCCAATTTGGGGTATTTTCGAATTTCTACGCCCATATGGTTCGAAATAAATAAAAAAAAAACATCCCCGTAAGTTTCAAGTCTCTATTTTAATTTTAGCCCGTGCCGCACAGCGATCTAAGTTTTCCATCTAATGAAAATGGGAGTTTTTCATTTTTTATTCCGGCCAAAGTGTATAAAAAAATTTTGATACACTTGTCATTAGTTAAAATTATATACAAGAAACAAAATTAAATAGGATATATACAAAACTTTTTACAGAGTTCGCCAGAAGGCCGAAAGATATAATTTTCTCAATTGTCTTTTTTTCTTTAAATTATTTCTTTAAATTATTATTTTAAAACCTACTCATGGAGGCGTAGACTCCTGGCCGCCGAAGACGGGCTTCTCAGCTGATAGACAAATAACACAGATACGCCAAATTTAACTTTTCAAAGATTGCTAAGTATTTTTGAGTAATATTCTGATTTCTACATTCAAATGAAGTAAAAAAGTAGTGTCTAAATTTTTTTTTATCAAAGATTTTTCAAAGTTTTCTTCACTTTTTCATTCATTTTTAAACCCCCATTACTTACTCAAAAATTAATATTTTGCTAATTGCTTTTTTTTATTTATTCTTCAATGCGCCGATAAGTGAATATAATAGATATTATCTTAGAAGAATAAAAAAGTATTTTTACAGACAAAATAGAGTGAGTCCTCTTTAAATATACCTTTACAGTCATTAATTCTTGCTTTGTGAAAAAAGTGATGAGATACGCAAAAAAGAAATTAATTTCCGATTCAGCAGCAGAAAATCTATAAGAATCTTATAAAATTATTCAAACAACCTTTTCATCACTGATCTGTGTAATTACTTTAAGGGTGCTATGCGCTTTTAACAATCGTGGTAAAAATTGAAGATTAATTTTCAAAATCAGGATCAGGAGAAAGGATTGAATTGTAGAAAATTGTTCACTTTGGTGTTTTCATTTTCTATTTAATTCAAAGATGAAAATTTGCTGATAGGAGCGGGATTCGGTCGCGTTCCATCTCGCTGGTTATCTCAACTATTCGCCATGATTCCAAACTTCAAATTAAGAGCACTAAAACAAATCAACAGATATACTTAACAGCTTAAATTTTTCAAAACTCAATACCACCAAGTTGAGTTGAGTATAAATAAATTGGATAATGCTGTGAATAAATTTCATAGTGAATCCTCGAGGAAAATTCACTTCATACCTCTTCATTCCTTAGGACAATTCCACTTATCAAAGAGAAATACAAATGATTGGATAAACTCGAGGGGTGATCCGCGATTGGAAGTAGGTGTACACCGTCTTTGGAAGTATTTGGAATTATTTTGGAATTCATTAGATAATCTATTGTTGTCTATTGTCTTCTACTTGGAAATGAAAGTGGAAGTGGAAGTAGGTGTACACGATTTTAGGTCGCGGTTTACCCTCGGATAAACTGGACACCATTACTTAAAAAAATGATAAGTGATAAAATATATATACATTCATATAATCTATATTATAATAAAACAAGTTGATTATTTTATTTATTATGTGACTGATTGGTTTTGAAAAGGGGTTTTTAATTAAGACTAAGGGGTAAACATTTTTCTTTATTTAATTAATATGCTAACGTTTCGGCTCTTGTTGGGGTCAACTTCATAAAATGGGCCAATATTACAAACAATTATTTTTTACATCTTATGGCTATCAATAAAAACAATATGATTTTATTATTTTGAATCACAATCCATATATATATATATATATATATATATATATATATATGGATATTTTATATATTCTTGGATTTATATTTATATTAATGTATTCTTGGGTTTAGATTAAAAAAAAAATATTGTATATATATAGTGTAAAAGAACTTGGAGTCCGTCTAATAATAATAAATAAATAAATATGTAAATCAGTGGAAACGTGCGGTCCATGGATGCTATGGATAAAGCGCATCCCTAAAATTTCAAACATTTAGAGCATTTTCATAAATAATATACCTATGGTCGACTTCAAAATTTCAGGAGAATCTTTAAATTTTCAAATTATTATCCGATATTTCAAATATTTTCATAAAAAAACATTTTTTTTGTTTTTGAAAGTATATTTATTGGTTCCCGAAATGAAATAAAATTGTTGCATAGTTTCAAGAGGCAATAAAATGAATGATTTTTCCGAAAAGGGTGCAGATAGAAGGTTTATAGTCTCTCGCCTAGTATATTTTCCAGTTCAAGCATGTCAAAGACAAGTACAGACGAGTTTTAGTGGAAAAAATTGTTCTCGCTGAGGAACTATTAAAATGGTAATAATACATAATAATAATAATAATAAAGATGATTCCAGAATTTTTGGACTAATCCATTTCTAAGAACTCTCAATATATAAGATCGAAAATAACTATAGAAAAGTCATTGCTTCTAGCAATAGAATTAGGAGAAATTTAAGATTTTCATTTTGGAAGATGGTCGATTTGCATCTCAGGGTGTGGAGTTCAAGTCACAAGACTTAATTTCTGACTCCTAGCCTCACTCAGACAATGCAGTATCCATTTGGGGCGCAGGTCCTAAAATATATTTTTAAAAAATCTAATGTTAAATTTTAAAAATAACGAAAATGATGCCCAATTCGATGAAATTTGCAAAAAAAGCGAAGATTAAATGGAAATTTCAAAAAAATGAATAGTAATTTTTTGGACAGCATCCCCTGGTTCAATAAAAGTTACCAACCGCCACTGATGTATATACATATCACAGTGGCGGAGCCAGGACTTAGTTTGGGGGAGGGGGGGGGGGGGGGGTCTTCTAGTTTTTTTGAACAAAATGTTTTTATTTCCAAATTAAAATTTACATATTTATTTTTTTATTTTACAATTATTTGACCATCGAGCAATAAATACTCTCTACCCATGCCCCATATTTATAACAATGTTCTTTTATTTTTTTAATCATTTTTTAAAATTTTAATGGGAAAATTTTGAAAAAACCCACGAATTAAATACTAGTGACCATAGCTAAAAGGATATATAGCCCAGTCTATTTGGGGGTTTCAGCTTACATTAATTGCGGAAAAATGTTTTTTTTCTAGGATCGCTTGGCATGGTGTGGGTATGCCAAATCTAAGTTTGCGACCTCGAAAGTGTGGGGGACAACTTTTGGTGACCGAAAAACCTCCAAATTTTCCGACTTTTTCCAGTTTTTCGCTTATAACTCGAAAACGGTCCATATTTTGTTAATAACCCTCCTATACTAAATTAAAGAAGATAAAATTTCGAGTCGATTAAAAAAAATTGGTCCACTAGTAGAATTTTTATAGGTCTCCAAAAAACAGCCCCCCGAATCACTTGAATATCCCTAAAACTCGCACTTTTTTCGATTTTTCCCATTTTGACCATGAAGGAGTACGTTTTCGACAAAGACCACTCCATACATTTTTAAACTAGATTACATTTTCTACAATTTAAACAAAGTTCGATCTTAATTAGATAATGGTAACCCGTGCCGCAATGAGGTTGAAGTTATGAAAAACTGTAATTGTTTGCCAGTTTTTCCTTCATAAAATGAAATCCACTCATCCTAGAAACTTGATTTCTATCTCATTTTCTAGGAGATTTTATCGACTTCAAAATCTGTTGCGCTCGATTAAAAATCTTCGGAAAAAAGTACAATTTTTCAGTTTTTTGCCTATATCTCGGTAACTAAAGCTGATACGAAAAAATTGTTCAGATAAAAAAATAGTTAATTAAATTTCCTATAAAAAAAGTATATTAACATGTTTTTGTATCTCCAATACTTGAGCTATAAGCCGTCGTTGAATAGAAAATAATTTTCTGAAAGTGTAATAACGATGTCGATTTAAAGATCTCCACTAGCAGGCACATTATACAGGGTGTTTCTAAATTGATCGGAAATATTTTAAGGGGTGATTTTTCATCAAAAATTAAGGGGGGTCTGAAAGTCATATAGTTTTTGTTCAAAATCCCTCTTCCCTCCAAGTTTTAACCCTCTAAAGTTAGGGCTGCAGCCATAGGGGTAACAATGCTAGTTTTGGCTCTAACTTGGACGGGAAGGGGTTTTGAACAAAAAATTATTTGAAAGACTCCCCTTAATTTTTGCTGAAAATCACCCCTTAAAATATTTCGAATCAATTTAGAAACACCTCTATAATGTGCTCTGCTAGTGAGAGAGCTTTAAATCGACATCGATTATCACGGTACCTTCAGAAAATTATTTTCTATTCAACGACGGTTCACGCTAAAAGTATTGGAGATACAAATAAATGGTTTAATATGCTTTTTTACTTTATCCAATGCGAAGCATGGGAGAAAGTATTGTAATCGGTCGCGCGGCAAGCGCGACTTCAAAGGGTCCTCAGCAAAAGACTACGGAACCCATGGACTCAATTAAGGTCACAAATTGAAGTATTCAATGAGATTGAATTTTAGCACGTGACGGTTTTGCCAAAAATTACCTGGAATCTCGTCGAGAGGCCAAAAAGTGCCATTTTTTTTGGAAGTGCGTGGGGATGGATGGATGGATGGATGTTATCGTTTTTTTCGTCCACGATTTTTTCCACACCTTTGCACCGATTGAAATGAAATTGAAAACCTATCATCTTTTTAACAAAATGAAGCGCTGATTAGTTTTTGGTACATATCGGCCCACAATCATTAGTATTATACAACATTATTTATTTCAGTACTTTTTTAGTTTTTTCTAAATATCTTTAAAATGATTTAACCAATTTTGATGAAATTTAATATCCTAATTAAGTACCTTGGGGCCGACAAAAAAGGTTAAATAAAGTTTTTAGTAAAATAATATTTTAAAGTACTTTACTCTAAAGTAAGATTTTTAAATTCTTTAAAATTTATTCATTTTATCTGTTTAATATAGGACTCATTTAAGCTAACTAAGTAAGAGGATAGGCTTTTCTCTGTGAAATGCTAAAAATTTGGGAGGAAAGTTTATAAGTAACCATAGCAACTGCGTTCTTTTCTTATCCGTTACCTTTATAGAAGAATCGACTTAAAACCAAAAATAGCGATTGATTCTCATCTAGTACTTGAGGAATAACCATTCTATATTGGAATTTTGACGTTTCGGTTTTTATTGCTGACCATTGCTGAGCATAGAGGAATCGATTTAAAATCAAAAACAGCTATTGATTCTCATCTAGTACTTGAGGAATAACCATTCTATATTGGATTTTTGACGTTTCGGTTTTTATTGGTAACCATTGCTGAAGAGATAGAGGAATCGATTTAAAATCAAAAATAGCGATTGATTCTCATCTACAATCGTACTTGAGGAATAACTATTCTATATTGAATTTTTGACATTTCGGTTTTTATTGGTAACCATTGCTGAAGACATAGAGGAATATACATAAAATCAAAAATAGCGATTAATTCTCATCTAGTACTTGAGGAATAACCATTCTATATTGGATTTTTGACATTTCGGTTATTATTAGTAACCATTGGTGTAGAAATGAAGGAATCGATTTAAAATAAAAAATAGCCATCTATTCTCATGTAATACTCGAGGAATAACAATTTTAAATTAGGTTTTTGACGCTTCGATTATTATTGGTAACCATTGCTGAAGACATGGAGGAATCGGCTTAAAATCAAAAATAAAGATCGATTCTTATCTAATACTAGAGGAATAACCTTATTGCATTCCATTGTTGATGTTTTGACTATTAATGGCAACCTCTACTGAAAACGTGGAAGAATCGACTTAAAATCAAAAAGACTAAATTCTTTTTTGGTAAACAACTCAAGTATTTAGTCTTTTTGATTTTTGATTTTTGATTTTAGATATTATTTTTTTAAGAAATTAATACTTAAAAGTTAAAAATTTTAACTACCTATAGCTGACCACTATATTCACCTCCATTTGACTCCATCCCATTTTAATTCTTTCAGTTTTCGTAAAAAATCACATCTTGACTATGAACATGCAAATTTAATATTCTAGTATTACCTACCATATGTCATTATTCCCTAGTGTCTATAGTAAATTTTCTCCCCACCAGTCTACCTATTTATTTTTTCAACTCCTCTAACCATCTTAGAATTCTAACTAAATAAAATTTGTTTTCTTGGCATCTTGGCAAGTTGTGCTATCCGTTTGTTTGTTTCCATTTGAACTTCATAGCCCATGTGGTTTGTGAGACCATTATTTAGTTAAGTTAGCCACACGGGAGTGGGAGGATATACCCCATAGGATAACTGAATGTTGTTAGAAAGCTTATATTCTCGCAGGCCATTAATAAATGACTTAATCCTAAAACTAACTTTATCATCTTAAGTGCTTTTGACTAGTTGTCCATTTATTCATCGATGTCCAATTGAATGATATTATCACAAGCTATTAATTTATTTTATTCTTCGATAAGCGAATAAACCATTTGGCTGCTTTTATTATTTGAATACGAGTTTCGATAATCTTGAGAGGTTTTTATGCAAAATTTAAAAGGTATTTGATAGTTGATACTGTTTTGGTCGGAAAAGATTCAAGGAACCATGAAAAGGGGTATTTCTTTGGAAACAAAAATTATCGGAAACGAAATGAAACTTTTTACTAATAAAAAATATTCTTCAATTCTAAATATATAGATTGAGTATTATTAAATATACATCTCAAAATATTTTTAAATCACGGTGAGAAATAAGTAGGGGAAAGTCGGGTAAGATGACGAAATTAAGCATTGGCGATTTTTCTTGAAAATAATATTTGTTGCAGAAGGGTTATCTTTTAGGCAAACTCTTCTTAGAAGTCTATGTTTAAAATTATATTTTTAAAGTATCTCGAGTTTTAGACTCAAAAATGTCATTTTAGAAAAAATAAAAAAATTTCGTCATCTTATCTGAGTGTGCGGGTAAGATGACGAACGGAATCAAGATAAAATGAAAAACTGAGACAGCAATTTAATTCAACATCAATTATTATTAAACAGCTATTTACAACAATTGAGATCACATCTTGGTTATAAGAAATAGCATATAACAAGAAATAAAAATAATCAAACTAAAGAAAAAGTATCAAACAAATAAAACAATATAAAATATATATGTAAGTTGTCTACTTATTAGATGATCAACATTGAATAGTTTGTAGATAAGAATGTCAGTATTTTCTTGTTTCATACATTTCAGAGCGTGATTTTTCCGTAGTAGTGGTTTTAGTTTTTAAACTTATTTTTTATTTGTCATTAAGATCGACTTAATATTTTAACAATGAGTCGCGATCTACCTTTAATAGTGAGTGAAGATAAAAAAAATATTAGTTTATCAACAGGTACATTACACAAAAATCGTTATAGATAAATTATGCATAGAAAAAGATCGATGAATGAGAAGATTGAGACTTTTCTATTAGAAGATCATATTGAGGAGTATACTAGTATGTTGACAATGATCGAAGAAAGAAGATCAACTACAAATCGTCGCAATCAAAAGGTCGATCGCGTTCGATGGGTTGGCCACCCTGAACTAAACTATGAAGTAAAATAAAAAAGATACAATTATTCACCGAAGCGTTATAATTTATCAACTTTTGAGTACGTTGACAATTTAATTGCAATTTTTCTTTTAGACACATTCAGAATCCTCTTATAGCTTGAACTTTAATTGGAAGTCAAGCGAAATGTCTAGAGTTAAGACAGTTGTAATAAGCTAACATGACCCAATGTCACCTTACGAATAATCGAGACATTTTGCTTAACTTTCCTGATCTCTATAGGATCAGTTACTTTTGACATGCCAAAGCTTTTCGCTTATGAAAACATTAAACCCTCTTAACAATATTTATTTTTCTAAACGGATTGGTTTCTATTTCTGAATTATGAGAAATCTCAGAAACAACTCCTTAGTTATGGAAATGAGAGGCAGGCTACGAAATCTCGTTTTTCAGTCAACCTGACATTATTAAAATAATTATTTGTATCTTACAATCTATCTCCAAAATAGAATCTTCTTTTGTCGCTTTATGCTTTTGTGTCTCGCATCAGGGAGTAGGAACGTAAACAACCAATTATATCAATCAAACTCACTAATCTCTAAATGTATCGATAGCTTTATTCCCATTACTTACAACAAATATGAAGAAGTAATGGAAATCTCGTTTTTTAGCAAAATTTGAACTTGAGATTCCTACAGATCTTGAGTCAAAATAATTAATTTGTATAAAATGTCTTTCTTTGTGTGTGCATCTGTGCATATATCCTTTTTTGGCTAGGCGGTCAACAGATAAATATGAAAATATAGGTTTCTACTAAAAAGTTGAAAAGTAACGAGATCTATTTTAAAAATTATTATTATTATATGATTATTTAATAATCAATTAATTATGGTTTCGCTTAAAAAGTAAAACGGGACCTATTAATAGCGTTGTTAAAATATCTGTCTCTCTGTCTATCAGAGCATTGTAGATCGTAAACCAATAAGGATCGAAACTTGAAATTTAGTATACGCATTTATTTTCCCATTTTAAATTGTGTTTAAATTTTAATCGAGTGATTTGTTTTTTCCAATACAATCGAATGCCTGAAGGGGCACATGAGGAAGATCCAGTCCCTATAAATCTGAAAAGACCCTTGCATTACTGAAGAGAAGGAGAAATAGATAAAGAGAAATGGTATTTGTGCACTCGGGTTTTGAAGGCTATAAGTGTCGGGAAAGAAGGAGGCGGGAGAGAGAGTTCCAGCTCCTCAAAGTCATTGGAACAAACATATTGGCGAATGAAGTGGTACATCACTTTTCAAATTTAACCGCGAAAGAGTGTTGGGAATCGGCAAAACGTGTACTACCCGCCCGGGGGGGGGGGCGGTTATTGAGCTTAACTCGTGAGAGCACATGCCATTATAGTATCTATAAAATAGGGAAAGCGCGCAAACACTTCTTCGATTATCTAGCGAGTCGAGGGAGTCAGTGAGGGTCGGATCGTAAATTAGCCTGATAGTTCGTTTCTGAATTGTATCTAGGGTGGCAAGAGAATTCTTGCGAGCCGTATTCGAGACAGGGGAGAATTTGAGCCTTGTAGCGTGCGAGAAGCTGCAAGGGCGTGAAGAATCGCTTCGACCTGAATAAGAAGACAATTTCCCTTGCTGCAGATTTCGCCACAGAGGAAATGTGTTCATTCCAAGATAAGTCAGATTGAGACACCCAATTTGGACAGCCTGTCACACATCTTCAGGGTATTTGAATCAAACCATTTTGGAGAGAGTTGAATTTTATGTGAGATCAAAAATAAAATAAAAAATTATCATAGAATGAAGTTTCTCTTTAAAGATATATCTTTGTGTAGATTATGATGGAGCGGGCTCTAAGGTGGCCGTTTTTATGGGATTTTTGTACCTGGCGGGGTTCTGATGTGGCTTAACTTAATAATGAAAAACATCCGTAAATTTCCTTATTTTACTCCTTATCAAGGGCAAACAACTTCGAATTTGATATCTCAATATTTTGTAAAAAATAATATTTTTGTCTATCAGCTAGCCCGGGTTCGAGCCCGGTTCCCTGCAAAAATTTGACCGGCTATAATTTGGTCGCATACACCAATTTACACACACACAAACACATACTTGTAGAAAAATAAATATATGTTCACTTTAGAAAAAAAAGGCTTTGAAATCCTTGGTATAGCCAGTTTGACTCGAACTTGGTCAATTAATTTGTTTATTTCTTTCCATATAAAATGTGTGGTAATTGAATAAAAATCAAATCCGCTTTGGGAGGTTTTTGAGGATTTTCAACAGATCTTCTCGCCACATTGGGAGATTTGTTAATACCTCTCTCTCTCTCTCCTTGGTATTCTAATTTTTATTAATGGTCGAAAACTATTTTCTAATTATCGGATATTTTCTCAGCTATTTGAAAAAAAATCGTGAGATTGAAAAAAAATCTATCTCTCCCCCGTTGGTGGCATCGAACGCCTCAAGACCCCCCCCCCCCCTGCCTCACACCCGTTTTCTCTTATTTGTGAGATGTATTAATTTCTCGTTCTCTGTTTATGCCATTGTGTCTGGGAAGATATAATTATGAGAAGTCTGGAGGTTTTTACCTGGAACTCCGGTAGCTCCTCCCTCCGAGCCCTGCAGACTTTCCCAGCCTTCGGAGGTCGCGCGATATCTCGAATTCGGTTCCCGACTCGTGGATTTGGGCTTTTTCATTACTTCGGGTCTTGAAGGGAATCGCTCGCACAGGTAACGGGACGCTCAGCCATTCATAGCCGGTGCTTCTCAAATATACATCATTTATTTTTATCCAATTTTCATTCCAAAGGGAAATCTAAATTGGCTCTGCAGCAAATTCTAATTATTCTTATCGAAGAACATGATGGCCGCTTCGTGATCATCCAACATTCATCAGCAAATGAAATATTCTTTTCATATTTTTAAAATTTCAGTATGCGTCATTATTCTTCTGATGGGAACTCACTTCTTCTTTCTAATCGTCTTTTTTTGTCAAACAATCTGTAATGTTCCAAATAATGTTCGGTGACAATAAAAATTTCCATCTCATATATTTTCTAATAGAACTTTTATTGGATTACACTCGTCTCTTTTCTCACCTTTCCCAGTGGGACGCCCAAAATGACCAGCATCATTTGATTTATTAAGGTTCTTCATGAAAAGCCTCTCCGGTTAGCTCCTGCGGAATCAGAGGAATTGTTAAATAGAGGTACCGAAAACGCGAAGCAAACTTTGTCACGAAAAATAAAAATATGGTAAAAGTATATAAAAAAAAGCAATTAAGTTATATAAAATTTAGCTATATCTACATTTCCTAGCCCAATATAGAACATTCTCCGCCATTTCCAGTTTTTAGGGTTGCAATCAAAAGTAAAACAGTACTCTATAAGTTTCATATAGTGGGGTCTATTTGTCTTTATATACGTCTGACAGAGCACTGTAGCTCATAAATTAAATAAGATACAAACTTAAAATTGACAGGTTACATGAATTAAATAAATTCCCTGAAATCAAAAATGGTATTAAAATTTTAATCAAAAGATAATTTCAGGAAGGTTCGATATTTTCGTGGGGTTAAAAATAAAAAATATGTATGAGTTCTGGGGCATCCCTGTAAATATATCCTTAAGAAGATATAGGAAATTTTTTTAAATTTAATTCACTTTACGTTCCTGCTAATGTTCGGGCTTTTTATACCACGGACACCATAAATGTTTTATTATTATATATAATTTTGGGGAGGAGAATAAATGGAGCTATAGCCCTGTATCTCCATTGTTAACCCAACAAATATACCTATCCAGCATCAGGAAAAGTTATCCACTAATTCAATGCTACAACTTATAGAAAGCTGAATGATGAGATGCTTCATATACAAATTTTTTATGGTTCTCATTAATACTAATTTAAATTGTATCTCTAATCTTCTGATTTCTTTCATTAGTGTATTTCTATTAAAATACTTCTATTTCTATTTAGAAGAATACTCCGAATAATTAACAAAAAAAAAACCACATCTCTTTGTAAAGAAAAAGAAGTTAGGCCGCGAGAGATGGTATCTTTCTTAATTAGTTATTGTGTCGATAAAACTTCGAATGCACCCTCACATCCACATCCACATCCACTCTCCCTCTCTCTGTCTGTCTGAATGGGTTCTCTCTTTCTTTAATTGGGATCGAAGAGGATTGAGGCTGAAATTTTTTGGGACTTAGTCGGCCGCTTTCTTCGCTTCGCTTTCGGCTACCGATGCCTCAAGAAGACAGCTTAGTTGCTCCGAAGACAAATTAGATAACACGAAGCCCTGCGAGGAGCCTATTTAACCCAATTAATTGATGTGTCAAACAAATCCGGTCAGCAGTTTATTCTGTATAATAATCACTTTAATTCTTAATTACTTGTCTAATTAAATGACATTTTCTAAATCCATTTGCATAATTCCTTAATACCAATCAAAGGAAATATTTTAAGAATGAATTTCTCTCGATTTATTTATGATTCATTTGAGATAATCAACGAAAACGGAGAGTAGTTATTTATCGAATCCAGGGAATATATGAGATCACTAGATTCGAATTTCAATTATATTATTGAAATTAGAATTTACGGCCGGATTGAAAAGATAAAATAAAATAAATTGATTTATCTATATATTTCTAATTATTTGTTTATTAATTAAATGTCCAGCGTTTTTTTTTTTAATTTTAGTAATTGTGAGAGATCCGAGAACGATTAATCGAAATTAGTATATTAAATGTGATTTGCAGTATGCATAAAGAATATAAATTAAAAATTATTTACAAAAAAAAATTGTTGTGTACCTACACTAGACAACTTTCACTTAAAACCTCCCTTCCTTAAATATACTATTCGATAAGCACACCAATTTTAAATAAATCATTACTCTTTTTTGCGATTTAATGAACTCCCAATATATTACAGAATTAAATTTATACTATTTAAAGAACTTAAGATATTTGACAAGAACATTAATTTTAAAAATATCTTTGAAGACGTTTTCGAGAAAAATTTCAAACAAAAACCAAAAACGCCTAGAGTAAAAGAGTATTTCCGGGTGTCCTATTTCAACCAAAAGCTTGCTGTGCTCCTCCTTCCGGCCAATACTTAAAGTTCAAGTCACAATGCTCTACGATTTACCATTTCTTAAATATAGGAGCTTCAAATATTCTTGTGGAATGCCTAATTGACTTCCTTTTTCTAACAAGTTTCAGCTTTCTAGATTAAGACATTTATTGAAAAAAAATGCCAGTACATCAAAACATACTGAGTCTTTTCGCACTTTTTATTGCAATATTTTAATATCAATTGATTTGGTTATGTTTTCCCCAAATTTGATTAATTTATTAAAATAAAATTCATAAATTTATTCTTTTATTCAATTTAGTAGACAAGAACTTGTGTAGTGTATTTAAAAGTGTTTGTCTCTTAATGTATACAAATATGAGCACATAAGCAGAAAAATAATATTTTTTGTATATTTAAATTCGAACACTCAAGATTATAAAATACTATTGTAAAATAGTAAAATATTATTGTATTATTTATTAGCTGTGTCCATAGCTAGATTGTATAATTAGGTATATACATATATAGTTTTTAAGGAATTTGGTGTTGGTACTTGGTGAAACATTTTTTAAAATTATTTGATAAAAATACTTGGTAGGTTTCACATTAAGATATAAAAAAAATAAAACGAATTTATTTTTGGAGAATCTTTAATCTCGATATATATATTTCGGGTGACTAACCCATCTTCAGGAGAAACAGAAAGTAACTGACCTGGATAAGTCGAAATTGAATACAAGTCAATGGTAAAATTTATTTTTTTAAGATAACAAAAGAGTAAATATTTAAAATTATTGGAGGGAGAAAAGATATACATATATGAAGAGGAAAAAGTTAATTTAATCAAGTTAATAATAAAAATAGTTTTTTCAAACCTCCTTTCTATTATTCGAAGGATTTTCAACCCTTCAGCGTGTCTTAATTTGTATTTAATAGAGGCAGTTTAGAAATAAATAAGAGACTATATCCAATGTAAAAGAATATTTATTGGAAATGCTTTTCCTTTATAATATTTTGAAACCGACGTTTCGGTGGATCTTCTCTCCTCATTCAGGATTCAAAAGGGTCAATGAAGAAAGCACATCGTGACTGTCTATTATTCTATTCTACATATATATTATCAAATTATATCGTTTTAACTTTTTTAGTATACAAATTAGATAAGTGGTTAAATTTTTTAAGTATTAGTCTAATTGTAAAACTAAAAAAATATAGGTGTAATTTAATTTAATCATATTACACCTATATTTTTTGTTTTATTATATTAAACCATTTGTCAGTAAATTCCTTAGGCTTGTGTCCCACTTAAGCTTAAACTCACTCTTTCAATCAATTAACACATGATTCGATTATCTCGCCTGGGTGATTAGGACATCACTCTGATCGAACCATCGTAAAACCAACGTCACCTAATTCGTGCGTAACGTGTTAACTACATTCCGAAACATTTATTAATTGTAAATACCTTCATGAACGCTTCTGCTTCTCCGTTCTCAGTGAAATCATAGTTTTATTAAGATAAACGAGGTTCTAAAACACCTTCTTTTAAAAAGAGATTTTCAAATAAATATGTCAAAACACACTTAGTTAATTGCTTTAACTAAGATATTTTCTATTTTCTTTTACAATAGATAAATTAACAAATATAGAAAAACAAATATATATATATATATATCAGTGGCAGTTCAAGGATGCTGTGGATGCGGCACATCCTAAAATTTCAAACATTTAGAGTATTTTCATAAATTCAGGAGGATCTTTAAATTTTCAAATTATTACCCGATATTTCCATAAAAAACATTTTTTTTGTTTTGAAAAGTATATTGATTCTCGAAATGAAATAAAATTGTTGTATAGTTTCAAGGGGCACTTAAAATGAATGATTTTTTCAAGGGTGCGGATAGAAGATTTGAAGTCCCTGCCTGGTATATCTTCCAGTTCAAGCATGAAAAAGACACGTACAGACGATTTTTAGTCGAATAAAAATTATTCTCGATGAGGAACTATTAAAATAGAAATAACTCAAAAAAGGAATAAATAAAGATGATCCATTTCTAAGAACTCTCAATATATAAGATCGGAAATAACTAAGACTGCTATAAACAAGTCATAGCTAACTTATAGAAATAGAATTAAGAAAACTTTGAGATTATCTTATAGGACAGGCTGATTGATTGTGGAAGATGGTCGATTAACATCTATCTCAGGATGTTGGAGTTTAAGTTAAATGATTTAATTTCTGACTCTTACCCTCACTCACACAAAGCAGTATCTGTTTGGGGCGAAGGTCCCAAAATATATTTTTTTAAAATCTAATGTTAAATTTGAAAAATAACGAAAATAATGGCATATTCGATGAAATATGCAAAAAAAATAAAATTTCATAAAATGAAGGGTATTTTTTGGACTGCATCCCCTGGTTGAAAAGCCACTTATATATACTCGAAAGATTCTATGATTTTTCATAAAAAGAGAGTTGGAAATTAGGATTAATTCGTAATCCCTGCTAAAGTTTAATTTTATTAATTGAAATGACTTAATGTTTTCTTATTAAGAATTTGAATGTGGTAATAAGTAACGGATCATTTGTTTGTCGAAAAGATTGAAGTCTCTTGTTTAAAAGCCGAGATTTTCGCAAATTAAAATATAATTTTAAAAAGTGGGGAGTGTGGAAATCACCTTACGGAGGAACCTTGGTTTTTTTTCCATCTGTTATCTAAAATAATAATTTTATTTATTTATTTATGACTTTCAATTTGTTGCTGTTTTCGGTCAGAACTAATTATTTTATTGTAACAAAAAGTCTACTTTCTAAATACTCGCATTTAGCTAATTTCGTGAATGTTTACAGATTTCCATTAAATTAGAGAAAAACTAATACTTCGACTTGGTATGTTTACAGCAGTCGACTGTGATCTCCAAATAAAATTTTCAAAATTAGATATTTAATAAGAATTTTACAGATATAATTAAAGGTACATCACTCGATGGATTGAGCGCAGTTTTTTAACCTGTACTTTTTTTTAGAGTTGTCTTGATGTTTTTCGACATCTGCGGAGCATCTACCTTTATAAGGTTTATAATTACAAACCTGTGACATAGCTGACAAATGAATAAACAGAAAACTGAATCTCATCATAAGTGTTTTTGTTTTCTACTTTTTTAACAAGCCCCATTTTCAATCTTCCAAGACCCCTTCGTGGTCAAATTGGAAACAAATAGAAAAAACACATTCAGAAACATGTTCATCCCTATAACTTGCAAAGTCTGGGTCTTGCCTCCCACTGTTCCACGACCAGAATTTGCGTTCATTCAAAACCGACATACACAGGTACATTTCGACCCTACCTCAGAAATTTCTCCCCCTTCTTTGCAACATCAATGTTGGCTGTTAAGTATTGCACTTTCTTGTATCAATATTAAATATATTATATAATTTTTTAGGGTGCCATTAAAACTTAAAACAGACCCAATGAGAGAATTATCAGAATTTTTTATATAATTTTAAGTTATGCCGCTTCTGAACACCGACAGGTACAAAAAATTTCGAGCTCTCACGCCCACTCATCCTAAAATGAATTGCATTTAAAAAATAAAAAATAATACGGTCGCAGAATAAGCCGATCGAAACGTCTTAGTTTTATTCTATTATTTATTCGTGTTCAATACATAATTATAATTAATTATGTGTGATTTTAATCAAATTAATCACTACAATAAAAGCTTCAACAGTTTTAATACTGAAAAAATAGCTTAATTATACTAAAAGATATCTTTATAGGGATGCCTTACGCCCCCATCATAAAAAATTTATATAGATATCTATAATGTAATAATGTATGTCCATTTGTGTAGCTATTAAACTAATTATAAGATACAAGTTTTAAATATACAAACTTATATATTCAGTTACCCCGAAATCAAAAAGTCTATTAAAATTATTATTTTTTTTTTAATGCAATCGAATGCAAGAAGGGGCGCACCAGGAAAGTTGCAGCCCCTATGGATCTCGAAAAACCTTTGCATTACCGAAGAGAAGGGAAAGTTGATTAAGTGAGAGGGTGGTGACGTAGGTGTTTATGCACTCGGGTTTTGAAGGTTTGAAGATTATAAGTGCTGGGAAAAATGGAGGCTGGGAGAGAGTTCCAGTTCCTTGGAGTCATGGGGATATACGTATTGGCAAATGAAGTGGTCCGGCACTTTTCTAATTTGACCCGAAAGAGTGTTGGGAGTCGGCAAAAGGCGTGGTACGCGCAAAGCATGCTTTGGGGGAATTACTGATTTTATCTCATCAGAGCACCTGCCGTGATAGTATCTATAGAAAAAGGAAAGGGCAGAGACATTTCTTCGATGAGCTAGCGAGTCGAGTGAGTCGGTGAGGGTAGAATCGTCAATTAGCCTGATGAAATGTTTATTTTAGTGGAGGTTTGAATTTTTGAGGGGCCAAAAATAAAATATTTTTTATGATGGGTGTATAAGGTATCTAAAGATCACTTTTAGTATAATTAGGCTTTTTTTTAATTTAATTCACTTTAGGATGAGAGGGCGTTAGAGAGCCCGGAATTTTTTGTATCTGTCGGCGTTCAGAAGCGACATAGCTTAAAATTATGAAAAAAAAATCCGAAAATTTTCTCACTTCCTCCTTATCAATATAAATAAGAAAAAATTTGATATCTCAAGTGGAAGATATAAAATACGGAACCATTAATATGGCGAACACGACAAGCACTTGGCCTGCTTATTTTTTTAGTGAAACAAATAGCGAATCGAGATGATGCAACACCTATAGATCTTTGCAGACCCTAGCTTTATCGAAGAGAAGAGAATGTGTAAGAGAAAGGGTAGAAACTAAAGTACCTATCTGCGAACATAAGTTGTAAAGAACTGAAGAATTTTTATCGGATGTAATGGCAAATGTTGTTGTTTTTTAGTTTCTTTCTATTAAGATGGGCCTTCAAGTGTTTGTTGATTGACTTCTTGGTTGTTTGTGATGTGGGGCTGGGGGTGCAGAAGGCGTGTCCAGTGCCAGGGACGTTTTGACGAACAGAGAGGTTCTCAAGGCGGAGCTCTCGTCTCGTGTGGGTCGCCGATCCGGTCCAGGTTGATTGAACCGAGCCGAGGTGTGAAAGGTCAGCTTCTTCGGCGCCCTCAGGCTCCTTGACCCTCGCAGCCGACCAGCTACGCACTCTGCTCTACGCTAGTGCTCCGAGACCAGAGGGATCACCTCCACAAGACGTCCTCACTTGATTTGACTTCTCCGATTTGCCTCGAGCCGCCACGAATATTTATGAGCAAAATGATAATGCCCATGACCCTGTGGTCATTATTACACATTGCTGTCAGAACTCCACCGCTCCATCTATTTAACAACGTGTTAAACGGTGTCCAAAAGATGATGCCAAGCCTAGATTTGTGTGAAGAACGCCAAAACCGAAAAGTTTGGTTCCGAGCAAAAGCTAAACCAGACACTTACTCTATTAGGTATGCAACATAATTTTATGATTGGCAATAAATAAAAATTATTTTCCATTTGCAAATCTATAGAAATTTATGATTCAAACTATATATTTCATCACATAAATATGGTAATGCTTAGCAACTGACGTTCTAACCAGCTTTTAAACGGAGACATATTTATGCTGAAAATAAATGTCAAGGATTATTAAATGATCGTGAATGAAGTATCACGGGACAATTTTGAAAATTAGGACTTTCCAAAGAAGACCTTCAAATAAAGGTGGAAGTTTTTATTTAATATTTACTTTGCCATAGGTACTGTGAGTACTGCAAGTACTCTAATCGTGCAAAAACAATTGAGTCTTCTCTGAATACTTTCGTAGTAACTCATACACTGTTAAAATAAGTACCTAAAATTTTTGGAGATAATTAAATATTTTTTTCAAAATGACTGCGAGAAAGGTTGCGTTTGTTTGAGGGCTTATGAGTAGTCAATTTTAGTATGATCTGGCTCTAAAACAATAACACAATGTTAAAAAAAATCCATATTTAGTTTGGAGTTTGTTACTTTGGTCGTTGAGTTGTCTATCAATAGGAAAGTTACGACCGAAACCACCTAGATCACACCATATTTTTATTGAATAAAAAAAAAAAAAAAAAAAAGCATGAGAATCCACGACGTTTCGACAGTCGATATTTCGAAACTTTCATTTCATATACCTATGTCTGTTTATATATTTTAAGAGATATTAATTATTAATTCAAACCATCTATGGATGATTGACGGTTGTTTATAAGTGACATTTTGACCAAATTTTGTGTGCAATTAATCTCACAAATCATTAATAATATTAAAACAAATTTCAATGTTCATATTTTATTGTATTTAATTGAGAGAATTTAGAGACCTGATTAGATTTTGGTTGAAATCGGAATCCACATACTTGACATTTGCTCTTAAAATTAAAAATTAAAAAATATCAATTTAACCATGTTTATTTATATAAATTAACTTTTTCACCCTCAAAAAAAACTGAAATGATTGCAAAGGGTCCCCCCTGTGGTGCCAATCCAAGATTTTTTTAGAAAAATAAAATATTAATTCCAAAGATATGTTTATCAATTCTAATATAAGATTATTTAGAGACATGAAATACGCTATTTATTTTGATATTAAGCGAAAAAAATGAACTTTTTCACCCTTGAAAAAAACTGAAATGAATGCAAAGTGTCCCTCCTGTGATGCCAATCCAAGAGTTCTCTGGTTCAATTTCGCTTCGTGACAAACACACAGAACCTCGCGTTCTCTCTGCTCTGCCCACCCAGCAATGCAAAATTTTTAGGATTTTAGTACATTCATCTTTCTGATAATGATAAATTAGACAAATCTGATAAGTTTTTCAAACTAAGAACTTTTTTCAATAAACTAAATGTACGGTACATTCAGTTTGGAGTGTTTTCACATCAAATATCAATTGATGAAGAGATGGTGCAGTATTTTGGACCTCATTCTGCCAAGATGTTATATGAGGGAAACAAGTAAGGTTTGGATTTAAACTGTGGTTTATAGCCTCGACTAGAGGATATGTGTTTCAGTTTGATCCATATGGTAGAGCTTCACAGGAGACTAATCAAAACCTAGGATTAGGTGAAAGGGTTGTAACAAGCTTGTTGAAAGTTGTTCGTGCTTGAGAAAAAATATCAACCTTGGACGCCTCAGAAGTAACAGATTGCCAGGAGCTGTGAGGGAGGACAAAATTGACCATATTATAATACGCAATGAAGAAAATGCCAGGAGATGTAAGATTTGCAAAAGCCAGACGATATACGAGTACATATGAAAGAAATGCCAGATTCACCTCCACACAGAGTGTTTTTCAAAATTTCATTAGTAATGCCATCAACTTTGGTCAGTTTTTTATATAAATAAATATATATAATGAACAATGTTGTAAATTTTTAGCAAATAAAAAAGCATGTATTTGAATTTTTTTTATCGGGAAACTCCCAACGTAGCGTCAACGCAACATTATGTGGGGGCAGCAAATGGCCATACATAATGATAGTTTTTAATATTTATAATCTTATTTATATTATTTTAAAGATAAATTAAAGAAAAAATCGCATATTTTTTCATTATTTTTATTGTTGGGAAGAGATGGGTTAAGTCGGATATCCTATAAGCCACGTGTGGACTATACACAAGATTGCCTTCGTTGTCAGGGGCTCAATTTTTCATTTGAAAATTAGTTCATAAGACACTTAGATTAATTATCTGAATTATTAAATATTTACTTGATTTAGAAGCTCATGTTTATTTTATACATCAAATTATTATTTATCTATTAAACCTTTATTAATTTAAATTATTTATTTATCTATTAATGACAATGCTCTGAGGCTAATATGCTTCATAGAACAAATGTTAAATCCACAATTGATTCCTGGGTCTATTCTTGAGCAGTATACAAAAAGACTAAAGCAAAGGTCTTGAGGCTCGGCACTCAAGTCGCTTCTTTCTCAATAATGTACTACTCTCTCTCCTCTGTTTTCCCATCCTATTTTTTATCGAAAAAATGTATGGATTAAAAATTGAAAAGTATTTTTAAGATTGTTTATAATATAGCCAATTGTATGTTATATAGCAGAAAATAGCTAATAAAGATTATTATTATTATTATCTACTCTTATTAAACGAGCAAAAATTGTATATATATTTATTTATATATTTGTATTTTAGTTCTATTTTAAAAACGGCTATACCGATTTTGAGTGAAATTCACGGGTTATGGGGTTTTTGGGTTAGCAATTCGATCTGTCACGGTCTGATCTTCGACAAAATTGTTTTTGAATGGTTTTTTCGTAATCAAATTAATTATTCGCAGGTAGGAAAATGGCAATCTAGGCCTTTTAAAAAAGGTTACTCTTTTACTTTTGTACCCAGGAAGACAATGGGTTGAATTAATTCATTGTTCTCAAAGGCCTTGAAAAAGTATTGTGATTGTGGTTTTTAACATATTTTGTTCTACCTAAACGTTAGAATTATTAATAAACGTTTTATAATTGTTTTTATAAAGAACTTTATTTATTTAATAGAATAAAAATAATCAAGAATTTATTTAAAAATATATTTTGCATAAGCAGGTCTCAATTTTCTGAAAAAACAACACATTTTGATAGGTTTTATTTATTAACAATTGGATGAATAAAAATGAATCATGTCGTTGAATCAAAACAGGTGCAGGAGGTGGGGTGCAGTGGTGGGGGATCCGGGGGTAGGGCAAGGTTTCGGGGGTGAGGTCGAGCGGGAGGAGGTGGGGGTGGTACAGTGGGCGAATACTATATATATTTGTATTTTTTTTTTAATTTGAAAACGGCTCTCAGACAAAAATCGACCTTTTTATCAGAATTTTAAATTAAAAATAATATTAAAATAAAGCTTCTAACTGAACGAAAGAGTTACCGAGCATCGCTCGGTGCCTCCAGGTACTTATTATTAAAGTGTAAAAATTTATCAAGCCATTAATAAAACAAGTGAAGAATTATTTTGTTGTAGCTTGTTTTTTGTTCTTCTACGTATGATTTACTCAAAAGTCCAAAATGGATGGCTCTTGGATCATTTGCTTGCCAGATGTCAACCCTGCACTTTTGTGAGCGATTCCATTAATTGGGGGGAATTGAAGAAGTGTGGATTCTTTTTTTAATGCAACGAATGCAAGAAGGGGTGCACCAGTAAAGATGCAGCCCCTATGGATCTCGAAAGACCCTTGCATTACCGAAGAGAAGAGAAAGTTGATTAAGTGAGAGGGTGTAGACGTAGGTGTCTATGCACTCCAGTTTTGAAGGGTTTGAAGATTATAGGTGCTGGGAAAGATAGAGGCTGGAAGAGAGTTCCAGTTCCTTGAAGTCATGGGGATATATGTATTCGCGAATGAAGTGGTCCGGCACTTTTCTAATTTGACCGCGAGAGAGTGTTGGGAGTCGGCAAAACGCGTGCTACGTGCAAAGCATGCTTTGGGGGGAATTATTGATTTTATCTCATCAGAGCACCTGCCGTGATAGTATCTATAGAAAAGGGAAAGGGCAGAGACATCTCTTCGATGAGCCAGCGAGTCGAGGGAGTCGGTGAGGGTAGAATCGTCAATTAGCCTGACGGCTCGTTTCTGAATTGCATCCAGGGTAGCAAAGAGAGTATTTTGAGGCTCCTCTCCATAGATGAGAGCCGTATTCGAGACAGGGGCGGATTTGGGCCTTGTAGATGGTGAGAAGTTGTGGGGGTTTGTAAAATCGCTTGGACCTGAATAAGAAGCCAATCTTCCTTGCTGCAGATTTCGCCACAGAGGAGATGTGTTCATTCCAAGACAGGTCAGATGCGACAGAGACGCCCAACATGGATAGGCTGTCACACATTTTTAGGGTATTCGAATCGAAGTGAATATCAGGGAAATCTTTATTTTCGCGCCTAGAAATTAGACAACATTGAGTCTTGTTTGAATTGAAGTTAACTAAATTTTTCCGGGACATAATCCCGAGATATTTAGATAGAACCCGAAACAACCGTGATAGATGATCTTTCTATTTTTTTTCCTTCTGTCTCCCTATTAAATAATTTTTCAAATATATTTTAAGAAAGGGGAATTTATTTTCTGTTAAACTAAATGTATGAACATAAATTTATTTTTATTGATATTCAAATTCATTCTTAGGAAAAAATGTTATAACCAAAAATAATATATTATTGGATAAAAAATACTTGGTAGATTTCACATTTTTATCCAATAATTTTAAAAAATGTTTCACCAAGTACCAACACCAAATTCCTTAAAAACTATTAAAAATAATATAGCAAATAATGTAGTACATATAATATATAAACTATTTGAAAAAAACTTCTAAATATTTAATCGTTACAATAAAGTTTGTCATAATTTAATTTCAATTTAAAATTTAGTCATATGACATGAACTGCCCAATCTCCACTCAAATAACGAGGATTCTATAAATTAATGTTTCAGGTGTTTTTATTAGCCTCACTATCACGGTTTTGATCAATTGACAGCTATACTAGCGAGAAACTTAGTTAATAGGTCGCTGCAAATGATCAAACTACTTTGTCATTACTTGGTCATGAAAATGAAAAAATATGAAAATAATATTTTTAATTTTATGAAAAATTTGCTAAAAATAAAAAAATGAATTATAATTTTCCATTATTAGGAAAACGTTTCCCCACAGAATTTGCAATGTAGTTTGTTTTGATTATTCAGGATCGTTTACATCGGTTTACATTATACAATTGTAACTACAATTTAATTATATACTATATTTTATTTATTTATTTGTTTTTCAGTGAGCACCATGACGCTGTCTGGTTAGCTTATTACTTTTTCCCATTTCTCACATTGAAAGACTTCAATGCTTAATCTGTATAAAGATGATCCCAACTGACGCTACTCCGTTAAGATGTTGAATTATGATTGTTGGTTTTGATAATGAAGATATTTCTTTAATATTTCGAAATATTTCTTCAACACTAATTTGAGTCTTATTAAAGAAATTGGTTTAATTTCATCATTTGAGATCATCTCCTCAGGATCAGTTTAGAGGACCTCCGTAGCTGTGCATCTTAAAGGACAATGCATCTCTGTACCAAGTCAGGTCAGTCAACCATCGACAATGAGTTGCATTCACTACTGTTGATCGGAGCACGCGACTGAGTTATTAATCATCGGCTCCAGCAAAAGAGCTTTGTTCCCAGTCCTTTCTACTAACCATGACATTTATTATCGTTCTAATTTCAGAAACGGCGAATTCAAACAACACAGAAAGAAGTAGATCCTTGTTACTATATCGAGTAAATTGATTCAAATTCAAAATAATTATATTTTAATCACGCCAAGAAAACAATGAACATCTCAGGCTTACCTAAAACAAGTTTTTCTTGCTAGTACTTTAACCTGGTTAACCTTAATGTAGGCAAGATAAAGCTATCTTATAATAATTAAGCGAGCTTAAAATTATTCTTTCAGGCTTATTGTTAGATATTTGCAAAATTTTAAGAAATTAGAACCAACGAAATATATATTAGGTATATGTTGGGTGTCTCTCTAGGGTCTGGCCTCTTTTGAAATGACTACATTAAAAACTGCTACATGATGAGCACACTTTTTAATTCCACTTAACTTCTTACCCTATGCGTACAAGGCTCACTTTCATTCCTCCTCGAATATGGCTGGCCACTGTGAAGAGGAACTTTCAAGTATACTCAAGAGCTCCATTTTCTTCTGACTTTCGTGTTTTTCGTTCTCAAGTTCTGAAATTAAAAATCTCAAAGTTTGATCAGTTATTTCTAAATTTCCAAAACAAATACTAGCCCCTTCAGGTCCGAACATATGGTATACATTTCTGAAATAAAATCGCAGATTATCTAGAGTTTCGAAAGCAGCTGTTGAGCGCTTCATTGTATTGTTGTGGCCTAACTCAATATGCTAACATGTTTGATTTTTTTTTTTTTTTTTTTTTTTTTTTTTTTTTTTTTTTTTTTTTTTTTTTTTTTTTTGACAGGCTCTTGCTGTTGAGTTAGGTAGTTGGAATTTTTTGAAGACCAAAAATTAGTTTTTTTAAGAAAAATCACATAGTCACCGCTGTAATTTCTAAACTGGAAAATTTTAACTCAAACAACGTGAATTTACAAAGAAGAAGATGCCAAATCGAAGCAATTGACCAAGGAACAAGTCATGGTATCTTGCAACAACTATTACAGTGTATGAAGAACAAAGAAAAATTAGAATACTGTGCTGTTGATAAATTTGATTGAATGAGTTCAAGATGTATTTATATAAACTAGAGAGAAATACTCTTGATAACGTTTTTATAACATTACAAACGTATATGGAATCAATTATGTTGAAAGGAGGAAATTCGTATAAAATTCCTCATATAAATTAGGTAAAACTAAGAACTGGAAAGTATATAGGTATGTTCTAGGTCTCACTTTAACTAAATTTGGATTACACTAAAATTATTTGTATTTAGTTATATTGTGATAATAAAATGAATTTAAATATTTTTATATTTAATTTTAATTTGATTTGATTTTTTCGCAAATGTATACCATATTATGTGGATATTGATGATGATATGTATACCATATTTTTGTACAGAGAGGCGGAATATTTTAGCACCGAACAATCTTTCGCTTTTGGATCACCTGAGTATCGAAATCACAGACAGGAAGAAAATTGATGTTTTAAAATAATTTTTAGTTATTTTAAATTTTTAATCCTTAATCTTATTCAAAGTATACGATAGCTTTTAAAAATAAATTTTTTAATACTCCATAGCCCAAAAACCATTAGTTTCATGTTTCTTTCTTTAAGACCAAATTACATTTTATTCATTAAGTTTTTCATATTACTTTTATCTAAAGATGTATTTACTTATATAAAATTTTAAATAAATTAATTTTCAAATTCAGTCAACTTTTTCATATTAATCTTCCTTATTCATCTTGTTGTGATATTAGCTTGGGGTAAGTGAATGTCATTCTTATTGTATTGGCAAAAGACATATTAAATTTAGCATGCAAGATCCAACCCTCCGAAATTGCAGGGTAATGGTTACAGTGAAGTGCAGTTTAATCAGCTGATTAAGCTTTTAGTTGTACTGGTCCTCGAAGGTTCTTAATCGGGATGGCTTCTTTACTTTGTTAAAGAAAAAAATAACTCAAGAATTAGAAGTTAATAGCTAATTATTTAAAAAAATTCTTTGTATTTTATTAGAAATCTTTTGAAAAATTTTTCATTTAATTAGATCAATTTCTCATTAAAAATTTATTTTGAAAGACTCAACCATCTTTTAAAGCATTCCAATATAAAAATGATGATAAAATTCCTAGGAATAGATAAATTTCAAACTATCTATTTCAGAAGATATATTCTAATGAATCGACACTGAAGATACTTAGGCGGAAACACAAGATTGAAAAATGGAATGGAAATTGGTGAAAGAGTTACAGAAAATTTGTATCAGCTATGGTAATTTTGTTGATTTTGGATTTCCAATTTGGAGAAATTTAGAAATGTAATGAGTGTGTTTGTCCGACCTTCTCTATAGGCTAGAATTCCTTTTAATGAGATTTAATAAAAGACGCTCGGAAATCGATCTCTGGTAAACAGGAGGTCAAATACGCGAAAATTCTCTCTATGAATAAATATAGCGGCGCAAGGGTTTGACCACTTGCTCAATTCACAAAGCGACTCAGATTTTTAAAATGTATTGTCCTTTTAACTATATTATTTAAAAATGTTTTTACCTTGAACCGACACATAACTCCTTTACAAAAATTATATAAAAATTAAAATTTAGTCTCTATACCCGATTTCAAAAAAAGTTAAACTTTGCAAACCGATTTTACGGCGTTTATTGCACTCGTATTGTAAATAAACGACAGTTAGCTCAAAAACACAACATTGGGGAAGTGTTATAAAATTTTGTTTTGTTTTGAGATTATAATATAGCTTAAAATCGAGTGAGCCGGTAGGAGCTGTCTTCAAAAAAACTCTTGGTTAGTAGAGCCCGATTAACGATTTGGCCAATTCCCAAAGCGGCCAGTTTTTTTCCACTATGGCATCACTTAAAGCTACACCTACAGCTTAGGCCTGACGGTAAATCGACAACTCGCATTCCATACTGACTTACCTTGTGACTGTTTAGTTGTTTTGAAATATGGCACATACGATCAGCGGTAGTTTTTGCATATATTGTGATATTTTGTCTTCGCATTATAAAATTTGGGTTATATTCAAACAAAATATATCCTTCAACCCTATATACTCAGTAAGAAGAATTAATCCATTCTAACATTGTGGATCATAAGTCACCAAAGAAGTCATCAATTTAAAACAGCTCAAATACCTACTGCTTATAATATTATTTGCCCATCAGAATGGTCTCACCTTATAACCATTTGGTCAGGTCCTGAAATTTTATAAATGCTTAAAATTTTTTAAATTAAATAAACTACATAGCTAAACAAATAAAGCTAACATACAACACACTGAAAAATTCAAATTTATATACTAGTAGGCGGGTCTGCTTTGCTAGCCTCTCTAGTCCCATCCATCCCACTGACCCCTATCCTTCCCCCTCGACCCACCTCCGATCAGCATTCAGCCCGCCAACCCTATACATGTCCGCTGGAGTCTCTCCTCTTCCCCTAACTCGTCATCACCTTTCCGAACATGTGGCAGTAGTTAAGGGGGGGGGGGGGGTTGCTCCCCTTAGAAAACTCCTTGCCCCCACCTAGAAAAATCGAGTCAATATCTCAATAACTATTTATGCTATGAGATTAATTTTATGCTTAAAAAATCATGAAAACTACAGATTGAAAAAAATTCAAAAAAAAAATGTCTTCCCCTATAGCCCAGTAAATAGGGGGATTTCAACTTACATTAATTGCGGGAAAATATTTTTTTAGGATCGTTTGGTATGGTGTGGGTATGAGAAATCTAAGTTTGCGACCTCGAAAGTCAGGGGGATAACTTTTGGCGGCCGAAAAACCTCGAAATTTTTGGACTTTTTCCAATTTTTCGCTTATAACTCAAAAACAGTTCATATTTTGTAAATAACCGTTCTATAGTAAATTAAAGAGGACAAATTTTCGCGTCGATTAAAAAAAGAAATGCAAAATTGGTCCAGTAGTTCGATTTTTAATGGGGATCCAAAAAACAGCCCCCGGGATCACTTTTGAATATCCCTAAAACTCGCACTTTTTTCGATTTTTTCCCATTTTGACCATGAAGGATCACGTTTTCAACAAAGACAACTCTATACATTTTTAAACTAGATTAAATTTGCTACAATCTAAACAAAGTTTCATATTAATTGGATAATGGTAACCCGTGCCGCAATGAGGTTGAATTTTTGAAAAAATGCAATTTTTTGCAAAAAATCGCAGTTTTTCTTTCATAAAATTAAAACCACTCATCCTACAAACTTGATTTCTATCCCATTTTTAGAAAATTTTGCTATGACTTGAACGTTTGCTTTGACCACATTTTGTTAAAACTCTTAGATTTATAGATATCCTACATTTTCCGGACAGGATATGATCCGAATCCTCAAAAGCGTCATGGAAAATGCTGGATATCTATAAATTTAAGAATTTTATCAAAAAAGTTGTGAAAGTAAACCTTCAAGTAAATAAGATTTCCTACAGAATGAGATAATAATCAGGATATTCTAGGATAAGTGGTTTTAATTTATGAAGGAAAAACTGCGATTTTTTGCAAAAATTGCAGTTTTTCAAAACTTCAACCTCATTGCGGCACGGATTGCTATTATTCAATTAAGATGACAAATTTGTTTACATTATAGCAAATTTAATTTAGTTTAAAAATGTATAGAATGGTCTTTGTTGAAAATGTACTCCTTCATGGTCAAAATGGAAAAAAATCAAAAAAAGTGCGAGCTTTGGGATAGGTATTCAAAATTGATCCTGTGGGCTGTTGTTTTGGATCCCATTAAAAATCGAACTACTCGACCAATTTTGAATTTCTTTTTTTTAATCGACGCTAAATTTAGTCTTATTTAATTTACTTTAGGACTGTTATTTACAAAATATTTATCGTTTTTCGAGTTATAAGCGAAAAATGGAAAAAGTCCTAAAATATCGAGGTTTTTCGGCCGCCAAAAGTTGTCCCCCACACTTGCGAGGTTGCAAACAAACAAAGATTTGTCATACTCACACCATACCAAATGATCCTAGAAAAAAAATATTCTTCCAGCAAGTAATGTAAGCTGAACCACTTTTGGATCCTCTAGGCTTCACTCGGCTAATCGGCACCAAGAATTTGCGAGTTCACAGGCAGGTGAGGAATATACATCCAGAGCTGGTCTCCTCGCGCAGCAGCCGGTTACGCCTGCCGAAGGAGGAGAAGGCAATTTGTTCTCAGTCATCGGACTCTGCAAAGTTTTACGCAAAAATGGAAGAGTGAAACGATGCGAAGGGTTTGCCACTGAGGTGCTTTGTCATCGCCGCGTTCGTTCGTTAGACTTTTCTCCCTCTCCTTTTGGTCCCCATCTCAAACGTACGTTAACTTTTTTTATCAGCTATTCTATAACCCAAGGTCACTTTTTATTTTAAAATTTAGCTGCATCGTCAGACTTTCGACAAAAAAAAATTTTTACCGAGATAGAGACAAAGATTTTAAAGAGAAAAAAATATTTTCAGAAATTTTTTAAAAATCTTGTAAATTCGATTGTTTAAAGGCTCTTGGACCATTATTTACGGGGATAGAGACCCTCAAAGATTTTTTAAAGACAAAAAATTTTCAGAAATTTTTAAAAAATCTTATAAATTTGATTGTTTATTTATTATTTTATCACCATTATTTACGGAGATAGAGACATTTAAAGATTTTAAAGACAAAAAATTTTCAAAATTTTTTTAAAAAATCATAATAATTTTTTTAAGAAAATCATAAGATGGTGTCATCTATTAAATCCGATGGAATGGAATATTTTTACTCATATGTCAGAGGGGTTGTTTTTCACCCCCTCCGGAATCGAACCCGAGTGCCAGATTTACAGCAATCCGGGCCATCTGCCTCACCTGCGGGATGTGTGCTATCGCTATATCGCGAAATTTTACAAATTAAGATAACAATCTTTGAGTAAAATATTTCACGCGCTTACATATGTCAGAGAGGTTCACATCCCGCAGGTGAGCCAGATGGCCCGGACTGCTGTAACTGGTACCTCGAGCCCGATTCCCGAGGGGGTGAAAAAAACTAGCCACCTCAGACCCGCTAATTAAAATATCCATCTCGTCGATTTAATAGATGACACCATCTTATGATTTTCTTATAAATTTGAATCTATTACCATCGGCAAATTAATATCTTTCACAATTTTTTCTTTTTCAGTAGACTGTGAATAAAAAAATATTTTAAGTTTGTTCATAAAAAGGTACATTTACCTATGTATTCTTAAAATGAATTTTTTTTTTGTAAATTAATTTTTAGAAATGTTCTGGCATTAAAAATTAATTATTAAACTTATCTAGCACCAGGATCTTACCCCTATCACACCTTCTATTTATATGTCCCGTATTTTGCTTAAAATTAAATGCTCACCTTAAATATAACTCTTTCTTGCTAAATTAATACAGAAGTCGCTCACTTTCTGCTATCTAGCAAACTCTCGAAATTGTCCCGGTTTGAGAAAAAACTATTATGATAAGTCTGCCCATCAGCACTTTATAGAAATATGGCGAATTTCAACTTTCTGAATCAAACAGTTCACTGTCAAGAAAATTGTCAATTCGTGGAAAACTTACCGAGTCTAAAAAAAGTTTTCGTCTTTTACCTGGCCACAAACATATCTAATTAACATTCCAACCTTTCTCGAACATCTCTTAATCCATCTAAACTTTTATTGAATTCTTGTTGAGACATAAATACTCTCTGATGAAAGAAGAAGCGTTAAGGAGGTGAATTGGACCAGACACCGAATCGATAATAAAGCCTCATCCATTTCATATTGGGAAACGATTTTTGTAAAATTACTTCTCCTATTCTACAACATCTTTATCTTCCTAACCAAACTTGGTTAGAAGTTATTTATTTCATTTTATTATAAATTTTACGACTCCATCAATAGAGTACCGTGAATACAATTGAATTCCTTCGGACAAGAGTTACAATGTAACAAATCATGACTCCATTGGCGCAGATTGAATTTTCCAAATAGCATATTTTAATGGTCCACCTCCAAGAAAAATTAAATCTCTTTCTCTCTCAGTTCCCTCAATATATACATGCATATATTCTAATGATGGATGATATGGAAAACGGCGAACATTTCATTCGAATAGTGAAACTGTTTCATCTCTACATATTAAATTATATTTAAAAAAATAAAAAAACATGCTTCTAAAAAGTAATGCAATATCTAATACAAAAGTGTGGGGCGCAGAAACATGTATTTTTAATTAATTTCGACAAAGTGGCCCACGCTTTTTGATTAAGTATTAAATTATTTTGTACTTTTAGAAGCATGTTTTTTAGTTTTTTAAAATATAATTTATTTTTTTACTTTTTAGTCTTAATTATTTTTATAGAGAAAAGTTTGTGGAATTTAACAGAACAAAAGTCACATTAATAGATAGATAATTACAGGTGAAGCTAATATAAAGCATGTAAAAATATCTTGTCTCAGCAACGTACCTACTCGAATCATAAATTATGGAATGTCTAATAAAATTGCAGGATGTTGAATGATAGTGATCTCAGAATTACATCCTCATCCTTGTTTAAAAAGCCGTTGTTCAAACTAATCTTGAAATTATAGCTGTATAAATTATTTCCAATATCCTACTTATATATGCGACTTCAAAACTCCAAAGTACGTTATGTATTAAAATATTAAGTTATGCATTAGGGCTGAGTGAAAAACAAAAAATTTTGAATTTTGATATGCCTGGGCTCTTAATAGTTGCCTATGGTGCTCAAAATTATTCTCTAAAAATTTTGAGCCAAAATTCAAATGTCTTGAGGTTTCACATTTTATTTAAAGTTTCAACCATATTGTGTACAGTAGGGTGGATTGAAAAAGCAAGATTTTAATTTTTTTTTCAAATTTTATTTCTCCTGATATTACAATAGTTGTAAATGAACATAACAAACAATATAACAAAATCTTCGAGGTTAAAGAACCGTTGTTTAGACTCGAATTTCGTAATTACCTTCCTGTACTGAATCTGGGTTCTAATAAAACCATCTCTGGGTTTCCTGGCCATAAACAGTTGCTGAAACTTCACTAACTAGTTTAATTTGTCTTTCAACGGCCTGTGAATGACAAAAGGAAACTTGGCGATGTTCATTTTGAAGCCAGTTTTGATGATTTCATGCAAGTTTGGTTCGGGCAGCAGTAATGGCTGCTGCCATGAATGATAGCGTCATCCTATTAATCATGTTGTAATATTCCTGTGAATTAAATTTTTCTTCACAGGAATATTACAGCATTATTAATTGGGATGACGCTATCATTCATGAGCCGGCAGCCACTACTGCTGTCCGAACCAAACTTGCATGAAATCGTCATACAGGCTATGGTCAAGTGTTGTAATCGTGGATTAAAAAAATATGTTTTTTTGCTTCTTTTTTTTTAAATATCTCAAAAACGGCTGAAACTATTTTGATTAAAAAAATTGGGCGAAACCATGGTATTTCGGTCTAGAAAAAAGCTCTAATAATGGAACATCGAAAAAATGATATTTTTCGTGATAATAACTGTTTTGTCAAAGTATCTGTTAGTTAGTCTGTGCGTTACCAAATTTTTATGGTCGAGCTAGCTCAAAAACTAGTGTGAATACCAAAACCAAATTTCACACGTAGTTTTGGTACATTGAAAGCGGATTAGATTTTGGTGAATACCAAAACTAAAGAGGGAGAGGGTTAAAATTTAAAATTATAATATTTTCAAACTAAAAAAAAAAAACAAGAAAAATAAATATACTATAAAATGAACCTATAATAACGAAAATATTTTTTTCAAAATTAGGGGGGGTCCAAAAATAAAAATTTAGGCCATTTGAGCAAACTCAACCAAATTTTGAATACATAATCAGTGGGCCCCGAAAACACTAAAAACTCACAAACAAACTGCCCAAAATGGGGGGGGGAGGTAAAAAATGAAAATTTAGTCCCTTGGACCAAACTCAACCAAATTTTTTATACATAACCAGAGGACTAAAAATGCAAAAACTAAGCTCCCAGGTTGTAGGGTCAAAAAATTAAAATCTAGGACCTTGTACCAAACTCAACTAGAAGTGTATGGTAAAGTCAAGTGGATGGCCACATCAGAACGTGTCAATTTATTTAGTCTAGATTAGGATGTTGCACTAATTTTTAAGTAGTTACAAAAAAAAATTCTTCTCCCTTTCAGGGCTTCGGAATGATTTCCTTTTTAGCCAGTCTACCATGAGTCTAACAATTAGTTAATAATTACTCCCTCCGTCCCAAATTTGTTGCTACATTTGATTTGAAAATTGAGTACCAATTTATATGCTGCATTTCAATATTATTTTTTTTTCTACTTTTCATAAATGTAGCATTTATTTTGGGACAAATTTTTCGAAGCAACATTTTGAAACAAATTTGGCATAGATGCTGTACTTAAGGAGGGAGTACTTGTCAAGCTAATATTAATGATTGATACTATATCAACCTAAAATCTCTGAAAAATATTAATACAAAATTATTAAATTATCAGTACCTACCAGTAATCAGTAGAAAAATATTCAAATGTAGCAACTAATTTGGGACGGAGGGAGTACTAATTAATGAAATATCACAGGCTTAAACTAATCCTAAAATATCACAAATGTAAAGTTAAGATTTTCTGTTTATTAGAATTTTCGAATAACAACTACTATATTAGATTTCAAAAAACTAATGGCTAAACTGTCAAGTATATATAAGTATGAATATATAAATTTAAATTAAATTAATCATAGTACATGAACTGCTTCATCGTTTCTGGCTAATTTGGTAAAATCGATTAATCAATACAATTCCTATTTGAGTTTCGTGATTCTAAAAGTAAAAAATTCTCCGGCACTCAGAATTACATGGTTAACATTTTTTTCTTAGAATCTATTATATTTTTATAGTATATATATATACAAAGAGTTCGATGAAAGAGAGAATTGTTGGAGTGAAATAAATAGATAGTTAGAACGAAAATATATATCAAGGGCTCGTTGAAGAAATTCCCGACCAGGCACCTGGACGTCTTCAATTCGACGGCAACAAACGAACTTCAAACAGAACATTTATGTAATTCCTAAATAAATAATTGCCTCCTTTATAATAAATCATAAAAATTTCCAAGTTGTTTATCGACACCGTGGGAGTTGAAAATTAAATGGAATCTTAAACCTGACACGACCCTATTCTCAATCACGATCATTTTATGTCTATCAAGATCAAAGTTAGCAGCGATTATTTATCGTTTTTTATCGTGTGCTTTCTCGAAATATTGAAAAGTGAATCCCATCATCGATTACTTGTCTAGCGAACGACCCACCTGGACCTGGACGAACGTATTGCATTTTCAATTTGAAATTCTTTCAATATTTGATTCGAAATTTAAAGTCATTTCCTATTCGTGGTTTTGGAAATATTATTTTCAATGAAAAAAAGAGGCAGCGAGAAATTATTGAATTCCAATGAAGGATTCCTCCTCCACTGTCCACTCCATAAAGAACAACTCCTGGGAACTTTGATGCCCATTGAATCATTATCTGATTAAGTATTACATACTCAAAGAAAACATTAAGATAAAAGATTCGGAAAAATGAAACAAACAATATGATATAATGAAAAAATATAATTCGTAAAAAAAAACATCGAAAAAATGAATTTTTTTTACTCCCGATGCAATCTGAAAATGTTACCTAGAGCCTAGCGTATGATAAATTCTTCAGTTTTGATAGGAATATTAAATTATATTTTTCTAATAATTTACTTGATAGAATAAATTAATTATAAATGAAAAATATAAACTGATAAAAAAGCTCCAAAAAATTAAATTCTTTCGTCCTATACACAAAGCAGAATTTTACATAGGGCCAGGTGGAAATCCCTCTATGAATTTTTTTTAAATTTTGATAAGGAAAATTAATTTTTATTTCCTGAGAGTAATTTAAATACAGATGAAAAATATAATTTAAATAAAAAATCTCTAAAAGTAAATTGTTCCTCTCTAAATTGTAAAATATTTTGGACAGGGTCTCTCATTATATTAATTTTTTCGATTTTGATAGGAAATTTAATTTGTATTTTTCTGACGGTTTAAATTAATTTTGAGTGGATTAAATTAAATTTTTATTTTCTAGTTAAAATGGAGAAGAAAAAAATTTAAATTCGTCGAAAAAAATGAAAACCTTTCACCCCCAATAAAAAAGTTTTACTCAGAATGGGTCCATAAAAAATAAATTGTTCGATTTATCTGACAATTTTACTTCATGTGAGAATTAGCCTATTCTGCGTTTCTCATTAGAATTGATTGAGAAGGTCTGCGACCCTCTATCTCCGCTAGAACTCAACGGCTACGATCCGTTACCAGTAAAAATATATGCAGAAACTGACCAAAATAAAAAAAAATAAATAAATAAAAAATAAAAAAAAATTGATAAAGTGTGATTTTCCCAAAATGTTTCACATTTAAATAAACGTCTTATTGAAAAGATTTTGTTTTACCGAGAATATCAGAGATGTTGATTTATAAAGAAATCTTTATGGTTGTCCTATATTCATAGTATATTTGTATATATTTACTTGCATCAAGTAGAGAACAACATCATTGATTTCTCTTTATGAAACGTTTAATTGATTGTTTATTTCTATTTATATTAATTACCTATTTCACTTTAGAAAAATAATCTAGATAAGTGTAATTTAGAACTATTTCTTGGCGTGAATCAAATTTCCATTTCAAAGAATCTCGTAATGTTGTACGAGGAAACATTCCTCACCTCTTTCAATACCCGGGTATTTGTTGTTGGGCAGTTATCGGATTTTTAATTTCAATGTTGTTGTTGTTGTTATTTTTGTTGTTTAAGCATTAAATCTGACAAGATGGCTCCTTGAGCATCTCAACGCATCTTTTACTGACAATTTTTAACAAAATCTTTGGATCTGTTTGGAGCCGATCCCAATTGAAGTCCTCGTTCAATTGATGATCTCCCGATCAGGAAAAAACGTGATCCCCGCAATAAACTCTATACATGTATATTTAGGCGAGCGTGTTGATGAGTGGGTTTTGTGCAGGCCCAACCAAGCCACTTGTGTCGGCTGATTACAGGTTTGGAGCAATGCAGGCTCCCTGCACGCAGCTCTTGTCTTTTCCGAACTCTCATTTTCACTTCCCGCGTTTATTTCTCTCTCACCGAATGCCCTATTAACACATCCCAATTCAGGCCTGATTAATCCTTGAAGCGATTGTTGATTTATTTTCTTATCATGATTCTTATTCCATTCGACCAAGAACTTTTCACAAACTATTAGTGTGATATTGGTGAACAAATTGAAAAGTGTTTTGGGATCATAAGTTGGAGTGTATAGATGAGCTAAAAGAAAATAAAGCAAATTAATTGCTCATTATGTCAATAACAATCGGGGAGGTAAAATCAATTGGTATAAGGCGAGTTTAAAAGATATTAATTCTAGAATCGCTAAAGCTGAATTTTGGTTTACTCTCAAAGAAAAATTATTAAGTTCTTCCTCAACTTTCATACAAAATAAGATGATGTTGATGAGAACATATTCATTATGAAGCATCGCCGCTGTATGGGTGTGAAAGCTGGACATTTGTAAAGGCAGCGAGAAGGAAATTAGAGGCCTTTGAAATGTGGTGCCACAGGAGAATGTTGAAGATTACATGGGTGAATAGAATTAGAAATAAAAGTTTTTATTTTTCTCACCAATTCCCTTGGAAATTTTTTTTTTTTTTTTTTTTGTTAACATTATGTAAATTTCGCTATGATTCTTTGAGAACCCAAGATATAACCACAGACAAATTGGGATCGATAATATGTCTCTCAGAAATAATGGGATTTTGAAAATTCCATTTGTCCTAAAGGGTGGGAGAAAAAGGAGACGGTGAACAATTCAGGCTTTTTTTTTCTAATTTCAATGCATTGACAAAAATGGAATATCGAATGTGAATGAGTCATAGGGTCACCCCTGGCAAATGATCCCTTAGAGCTTAAACGAGGTGATGGGGCTCCAGCTAATCACCTGCCTAACAAGCTCCTGTAGCATGTTAACCAATCATGACAATCAATAGGGTACAATGGCCACAGATCCTCGGATCAGCCAGGCACTAGCTTTAGGCGCTACTGACACAGACGTGTGCCTCGACTGCAGCTCCATAGCACTACTGAAGAGAACCATCCTCCATGTACTGATCAGAACAAAGGGGACAGAAACCTAGATGCCATCCTTCTAATTAGCTCCTTACATTATGATAGATGAGAGATTGTAATTGTAGCTGTGAAGCCATTTCAAATATAGATTCAGTTAGGAATGCTATTTAGAAAATTAGTAATTAAGGGTATATACAGAGTCGTTGGGAGTGGAGTTCAGGGATGCTGTAGCCGGAGTGTTGCCAAATATAGTGACCCCTTCTCGTTCTAGGCTATAAAAAAATAAAAAATAATTGAATGAAAAGGTAATAACATTTTTTAAGATTCGCTACAGATTACCTTAAATTTTAGCGATTTGGCAATTTTTATCGACGAACTCTTTATGTTAGAAAGTTAATACTTGGCATAGAGGTGTATTTTATTAATAACAACTTGTCTACTATATTACAGCTCATTATCTAAAACTATTTGAAAAACTATTTGATAGTTATCATCTAACAAAGTTGCTTTTTCTAATTTTTTTTGGCATTTTTTAACAGTTCTGAAGCGGGAGACCCTAAAATCAAATCAATACCTACATAATTAGTAGAGATTATGGTGTTGGTGCAAGGTGAAACACCTTATCAATACCTACATTCAAACAGAAAAAATATTGCTTGTAAATGATTTTTCAAAGGTTTTCTGACATTTCTAAATATCATAAGCAATATATTATATATATATATATATATATATATATATATATATATATATATATATACATGCATCTTATATTATTAAATGAGCAGTTCTTGTATATATATATATATATATATATATGAGAGAGAGAGAGAGAGAGACGAGAACGGCTCTAACGATTTCGCTAAAAATTGGTGTACTTTTAAGTTTAGTTTAGGCATTACTTACTATAGTCTCATGAGTCATTAGTCGAGGGAGTATAAATTTTAATCCGAATAAAATAAAGGAAGGGGGTGTAAATTAGTCATGTCATAAAATAAATATTTTAATTGTCTCATATCTCGTCTTCGGTAAGTCGTAGAGTCTTGAAATTTTGAAACTTAAGCTATCTAGAGGTTACAAGAAGTACCACAAGATTTCGGCTAAAAAATCGAAGCACCAGATGGTTGATGTTTAAGTAACGTAATAATGTACCTCCCTGCATTTCGAAACCGCAAGTCTCAGAGCTACTAAATTCGAAACTAAAGTTCGATATAGGCTAGAAGGAGTACAGCTAAATTTTGGTTGAAATCGGAACACCAGAAGTTGACATTTAAATGAAAGATTTTTTTTCTCAAAAACGGCACTATTAATGATTTTTTTTAAATTATCAAGTGTCATGAGTATAAGTCGTGTATGCCAGATTTTTAATCCGATTGAAATAAAGGAAGGGGTGTAAATTAGGAGTGTCGTAAAATAAATAGTTTAATCATTCTTATGTAGTCTTCGGTAAGCCGCAGTGACTTGAAATTTGAAACATAAGCGATTTAGAGGTAAAAAAGTTACCGAGCATCGCTCGGTGCTCCGGGCACTATATACTATATAAGACATATTAGTAGCTTTAAAATTTTCATAGAAAATCAAGAGATATTTATATAAAATTTCAAAGCTACTAGATTATCGGCATTTGTCTTTTATATTCAAATTAGGAATAGTCATTCTATTGCTATTCGATTTTTGAAAATTTTTAAAAAAAAACGTAACTGTCAAAACATTCAAATCAAAATATATGGTTTGGTTGTACCTATATTAAGATTTTAGAAACAAGTGACCGCAAAATTTTTTAATATAAAGAAGATCGATTCTTTTGAATGAAACAATTTTAAGAGTGATATAATATGTCAGATGTGGTTCCACCTCATTGGACGAGCCAAAAGCCCGGATTGCATTTTATGGCATTCTGGTTCAATTTCCAAATGATTCGGTGAAACAACCCTTCTGACTTAATAAAATTAATCCATAACCAAGAGGCGGATCCAGTAATTTTTATGGGGGGGGGGGGGTGAATGTATATATAAGGTGCTCGATGTATATAAGATCTACTTTTTTATCTCGGAAGTGTGTCGCGATCGAATTGTCCAAGCGGGGGGGGGGGGCAGACGCCCCCCCACACACACACACACACATAGAACTTTATTTTCAATTTTAAAATTTTTTAAAAAAATAAATGTTTTTTTTACAAAAAATTTGGCAGGCACGGGCCTCTATGGGGGGAGGGCGGTCGCCCCTCCACCCCCCCCCCCTGGATCCGCCCTTGTCCATAACATCTCGGATTAAGTAGTAGATATATATATCGTCGCCTTAGAGAGTAAACCTGCTAACTCACAACAAGGAAATTTTACAGGGCATAGAAAAAACAAACAAAATTTAATATTGTTGTTATGGAATAAAATATTTTTCACATTTTTTTCTACAACTCACGATCGTAATTTTAAGTAGCAGTTTTACTTAGACGATGCTGCATCTCTTTTTCTTTCGAACGGTATTAATATGTCATATTTGATAAAAAATGGAGCTAGCAGGTTTACACTCTAAGCCGACGATATATATACCTAATCATCTTTGAATTCAACATTTCAGCTTCAGCTGCCTGTCAGAAATACTGAGGGATATATATTTTTTAAGCCATAATCTCAATAAAATAGTGTTTGTCAACGAAAATTGACGGTAAAATTTTGCTTTTACTATGCGGAAAATCAAGTTCTAAGTATATTTCATATATTTTACTAGATATTGCCAGCGAATTCAGTTTTCTTGGATGTAATAAATCGGCTCTCACGTTCTCAGAAATTAATATAACTTCCCTTTTTTCAAGTCAGTTAAAGATCTTTGGAGAGCTCTTCAGGATATACGCCTATCCGGAATGATAAAAATAATTTTTTAAGAAAAAATAAAACCCGACTTCAAAAAAATTAAATGCAACAAATAAAATACACTAAAAGGTATAAAATAATTATTATCTTATTTAGTTACAACTAAACGACGAAATATTAACATGAAATTACTTTTTGAAGTCGGTGCCAAACAAACTATACCTATAAGCGAGCGTACCCGCCAAACGTACTAAGTTTAGATTCGTCGAGTGCGATTCATAAAAGGTATATGTTTGGCACCGACTTCAAAAAGTAATTTCATGTTAATATTTCGTCGTTTAGTTGTAACTAAATAAGATAATAATTATTTTATACCGTAGTCGATTTTATTTTTTTCTTAAAAAGTTATTTTTCTTTTTTTCTATTTAGTGATGTTATTAATAGTGATTATATCATCAGAACTTGACCTAATTAATATGGCACCATCCCTAAAATACCCCCTATCCAATAAAAAAGAATCATCGAAATCGGTGCAAAAACAAAGAAGTTAGGCCTGAACAAACCTAACAAAAAATGTCTAATACCAATGAAAAAAAACGGGACCAATCGACAGCTAGGCTGAACCCAATGCAAAAAAATTTTTCAAAATCGGTTTACAATTGGCGGAGATATGAGGTAACATAGACACACAAAAAAATTCACTCGAATAGAGAACCTCCTCCTTTTTTGAACTCGGTTAAAAACGAAACAAGGTAAGCATAAATATTAACGATCAAATTATATGATTTATAAATGTATTTATCTTGACAACAAACTGTATAATTAGTTTTATTCACGATAAAATTGTCAAATAATATAAACTTTTCTATTTGCTTATTGTTATATATTTTATTTATAGTTGAGATGAAATAAGAAGAAAAATTGCAACTATTGAATATATACAAAGATGATAGTCTATAAAATACGATACTGGTTAGGAATAATAAACATAATGTGGTTTCGAATCAGTAATTTTATTTATATTTATGATTGATTCGAATCTAATTAAATAATTTCAACATTTGAATAAGTGAATTATGTTTATTTAATATAGAGTTAGAGAAACTATGCGAGGGAAGCTCACCGAGCGACCTCTGGTTCGAGCCCGAGTCAGCCCAGTAGCCCCGCAGAGTCACGAATCTCTGGTCCACTAATTAATCTCCATTCAATTATGCTAGAATTAGCGGCAATGTCCTCCAAACGGATTCCTTCTCCCGGTATCATTGGAAAGGATCACCCAGGCGACTAGAAATATTATCATTTGAGAACTAAAGCCAGAAATCGAAAAATATGTCATTTTCTGAATTACTAAAAGAGGAATACTAAATAAAGTTTCGACAAAAATAAAGCATTAACTGAACAATTAAAAAAGTGTAATACAAACTATGGTTCTTGAATTTTTCAAATCTATTTATTTTTTCTTGTCTTTATGTTGTACGTTTACCTACATCTCGTAGTAAGATTCAAGCTCGACGCTCTAGAGCAGTGGTTCTCAACCATTTTAAAGATACCGCCCCCCATAAGGAGCAGAAAATTTCTCAGGGCCCCTTTGTGAAAACCCTGTAATTTAGGGTATAGGAAAGGACGGGGGTTACTGAATTATAAATTTTAAGAAATTTTTTCAGTAGACTTACACACCAAATTTGTTTGATTTAACTAAATACTTTTGCCCTGGAAGGTAAATTAAAATGACTAATGCTATTTTATGTTTAGAAATTCTTTATTCTTAATTAGATAATTAAAAAAGAACAGCAAAAAAAATTTCTCCTTTGCAGATTCGCATACATACGTACGGGATTCTTCAGGCCTTCAAATGATGCATTAGGGTGGTAACAAGGCTATACTTACTCAGATGTTTTTTTCACTGTATCTTCGATGTGAACTCCATAATAGTTGCCAATTGGCTAGAAAATGAGATTGCCAAAGTTTCAGTTTATGAAGGAAAAACTGCGATTTTTGCAAAAAATTGCAGTTTTTCAAAACTTTAACCTTATTGCAAGACGGGTAGAAATATTGGGGCACCAATAAAGGTATTCCAGCAATAAAACCTTTACTGGGAGATAATTTCTGTTAAAATTCTAATTTGCCTGGACTGTTAATAAATTTTGTTCAATTTCAGTCGTCTGGTTGTGAACAATGACCTCCCCCTCATCTCCCTCACCTTTCAAAATGTTGAATTGAATAAATGTTTACTTCACTGACAGGTAATTGAAGATATTAAGACAATTGCATATGATGAAACATGAAAATTATTATAGCTTAAAATTATCAAGTTTGGAAAATTTGCCAAAATTTGAAAAGCTATATCTCGGAAATTATTAGGTCTATAGAGCCTCATTTTGGTCTAAATAGTAGAAAATTTAATCTAGTTTAAAAATGTATAGAATGGTCTTTGTCGAAAACATGTGATCCTTTGAGGTCAAAATGGGAAAACACCTAAAAAAGTGCGAAAATTTTGCAGTTTTTGGAATATTCAAAAGTGATCCGGGGGACTGACGAGGTCGAAAACTTTGGATTTTAGAAAGTTAATTCTAGTTAGAGATTAAAATAAACATAGCAAAATGCAGATCTTCAGTTAAAACAATTTCGCTAGGTCCTTAAATGACAATCTGTTTTTCTTCATTTTTAGTTGAAATTTTTAAAGCTAGGAGTCTAGAATCCAATCAATTTTACGTATTGGAAATACCGTGAACCGCGATTGGAAATAGACGGTGTGTCTTTGGAATTATTTGGAATTGCTTTGGAATTCATTAGATAATCTATTGTCTTCTATTTGGAAATGAAAGTGGAAGTGGAAGTAGGTGTACACGATTTTAGGTCGCGGTTCACCCCTCGGGAAATACAAATATTTTAGCAACATAACGAACTTTCCACGACTGTTTTTTTTTTTACTTATCGTGGGATTCTTAATCCTAACACAGGCCGACAGGTAATGAATTTACTAGATTTTTTTTCAATATCTTGATTTTTAAACAGGATTTTTTTCTGTCTGGATTTTCCCATGCTCAAAAACTCCAAATTTTTAAAAGTCATAAATAGGTTGTTCTAGTACTAACATTTTTGTATTTCTAAAACGTAGAAATGATTAGAGAAAAGCTAATCTAAATCTTTCGAATTGTTATAGCCAATGGCTTGTATTAATTATTATCTTCACATAGAGGTATGCAAAGTTTCAACTTTCTAGCTTAAATTCTTCGCTGACAGAGAATTACTATATCGCTCAAATTGCAAACTCTTAAAGTCTCGAAAAAGTGTTCACCTTTTTCTGCCATATTTGTTTTTAAGAAAATCTGTGGGTTGGAGTTTTGACTTTGCGTAGTACCTCGGTTTCTTTTTATGTAGATGAAATTCAATTGGTTTAACTCTCTCCAAACTGAATTTTATGATAATTTACTTGGGTCTAGCTTGAGGGCTGGGATGAGTTAATAATCATCTCGATAATCGATGGCGTTTTATTTGCACCCCAAGGAATGAGAGACAGAGAGAGGTCTGCATGCAGACATTAAATGAAATTTGCTTCTTAATCTGCAATGATAATAACAGCACCTGGCTCACAGTCTGTCAATATTTGCAATTCCGCGTCGTTTGCCCTTTGAGAGCATCAATTATTTTAATGGAATTAACTGATGCTAATCTAAGGGACGAAGTTGCCTTTTGACCCGCCAAGTTCTAATCTTCAAGTTAAATAAAAACCATCCGAGAGATACAATATCACTGGATAAAAAAGTGACATTTCAACTGACTCGGTGACGTTTGTAAGCAACCCCTATCTCCAAATAAACGAAAAATAAAAATTGAAATGGATTTATATCAATTTATTCAATTTACTAGTTTTTAAAAAAATAAAAATGGTGATTTTTGAAAATTTCATTGAACAAATACACAAAGAAAATTAACTAAAACCCAAATAAATAAAAGCCCTCTCTCTTTTCCCGAAGGTTTTTTTTCTAAATTAAAAGGCCGAATAGCACAATCCATTAATTATGGAGATGAAGGGGCGAAATGCGGGGACGCGTTCCGTGACATACACACCCTCGCCTTATGCAATCTAAATAAATCTAAATAAATATAAAGGAACTTAATGCTATATATGTATATAGACGAAGAATAAAAAGATTACTTTTTATAGTTAAATTTTTTAAAATCATTAATATAATAAATTTTAAGTATCGTTTTATCTTAGGCCAAAAAAAAGACAAATAAAAAATAACTCTTTTAAAGCTCAACGTTATTATGTTATTTCACTATTTGAACGAAAGAGATAGAGTGTTGTGTTAATATGTTATTGATATGTGTTCCTAATAAAATATGTGAGAAGTGTTTTTACATTGGTTCATTACTTTTCTATTTCCATTTTGATTTAACATACGTATGGGAAATTATTATATTGGAAAAAAAAAAATTTCAAAACTAAGTGACTTGTGCCTTTGTTATTTTTCCAAAAATTGAAAAAAACTGAATTTGGCCGCCCTGGGCTATAGCCCCCCTCCTAAATCCGCCCCTGCGCAGAAGCCAGGTGTCTCCGGACCAAAGCTCGTTAGATAGCTGATAATACTATAATTGATTAGAATTAACAGATTATGTAAATTTAATTTAAAAAAAATACCTAATTGAACATCAAGTATTACTTTATTTTTATTTTCATAATTTTTATAAAAAAAAATAAAACAGACTTCAAAAAAATAAAATGCATTAAATAAAATAATAATAACTCAAAAATCAAATAAAATGCACGAAAAGGTATAAAATAATTATCTAATTTAGTTAAAACTAAACGACGAAATATTAACATGAAATCACTTTTTGAAGTCGGTGCAAAACATATACATTTTATAAGTCGAACTCGACGGATCTTACTTAGTTTGGCGGGTAAGCTCGCTTATACAGTTTGTTTAGCACCGACTTCAAAAAGTGATTTCATGTGAATATTTCGTCGTTTAGTTGTAACTAAATTAGATAATTATTTTATAACTTTTAGTGGATTTTATTTTATTTTTGAGTTATTATTTTATTTAATACATTTAATTTTTTTGAAGTCGGATTTTTTTTTAATTATTTTTATTTTTCTCTTTTTAGTGATATTATTATTATAATAGTGACTTAATATAATATCTTGCATACATCTCGTAAAAGAAAGCGTCGGGCGAATGAATCAGAAAATGATAATAAAATTCAATTCATAAATATAGAAATTCTCTCGAAACGTTTGCGGGTTTTAAATGAAGGTTTTAAGATTTTTTATAAAAGATTTTATTATAATTTCGAATTGAATGTAATGGAAGGCAGCCCAGAGGTAGTGAGGAAAGAAAAAATTAACACATATAAAATAAGGTGTAATTTATTGGAATCCTTCCTCCTTTCCTTTCAAACCGACGTTTCGGAGAATTTTTCCCTCCTTCTTCAGGGTTTCAAAGGGTCAATGAATGAAACAAATAAAATGTTTCCTTCTTCTCTTCACAGTAGTGTTCAAAAACTTTCTTCATTTTTAACAAAGGCATAGAAAAACAATTTTTTTTTCCTCCTTTTCTTAATTAGATCTTAATTTCCTCACTACCTCTGGGCTGCCTTCCATTACATTCAATTAAAATTTCTATCAGTCCGTCTCTCTCCAGAGAAAATTTCGTTGCAAAAATAATTTCGAATATTTGCCCATAAGTATTGGAGATTTGTGTTATTTCTTCATTGATCATATGATCAGAACTTGAACAAATTAATATGGGACCACCCCTAAGGTACCCTCTTTCCAATAAAAAAAGAATCATCGGAATCGGTCCACGTGACAAAAAGTTATCGCTGAACATAGATAAAATAAATAAATAGTTAAATATCTTGACTATCTTGGAGCTATACTGATCAAAACGCAAAAAGAATCATTAAAATAGGTTCATAAACAAAGATGTTATGAGTAAACAAACATAACAAAAAAGGTCCAATACCAATGAAAAAAAAACGGGACCAATCGGAAAGTATACTGAACCCAATGCAAAAGAAATAATCAAAATCGGTTCACAATTGGCGAAGATATCAGATAACACACAAATAAAAAAAAAAATCAGTCGAATTGAGAACATCCTCCTTTTTTGAAGTCTGTTAAAAAACATTTTCTCTCAGCAAAATACTAACTAAATATTAAAATTACTATTAGTATTTTAATAGTAATGATGCGCGAATGAGTGACACTTACTATATAGGCCAGAATAGATTCCTGCATCCTAAAAGAAGTACGAGAAAAGAAGAATTTGTATAAGATGTGTGTGAGTCTAAAGTACTCGTACCCCTGGATGCGGCTCTTAAACGATTGAAGTTTGGGAGTCAGAGGAAAGACGGAGGCGCGAATCGAACTTGACTTTTCAAAAGCTTCAAGTGAACACAATAAATTTATTATTAAAAGAAAAAAATTATCAGAAATAGTTGAATGATATTTTGTAAATATTGTACCTAGGTATTACACAAAGAAAAATTACTTTTTTAATATTCTATAGAATTTAGTAATGTGGAGTATTGCGATCCCCTGTCTAGTTTTAAATTACAATGTCAGATTGTAAACTGAAGTTTTGTAATGAAAATGTTTTTGACGTGACAACGTCTTATAAATTGGTTTGCCGGGTGACACTTCAAGAAACTGCGTTACGCTCCGCTCACGTTATGCGCTCACAATGAGAGCGAGTGAGAGGCACGCGTCCCTTCCACTCGGGCATGGTTAGCCCGCCTAAGAGCGAGAGAGACAGACATAAAAAGTGAAAGGCGAGATTCTTTGTATAAATTAATGTTTTAAATATAATTCTTTGTATAAATAAATGTTTTAAATTGTTACTATTATTTCATCCTTCTTCCTACTATACGAATGAATATTCACATTAAAATTATTTTACCACTCAAAGTCGTTGTCACGTAAAACTTTCGCCCGTATACCGACTTTACAGGCAACCATTTTTTATGTTAATAATTAAAATAAGTGAAAGTAGCTTTTACAGTCTGAAAATTGTTAGTTCAGATTTTACTATAGAAAGAAATGCATTCGTATAGCAAAAAATATACAATGTTATTATTACAATCTAGTTTCTGTTTCATGTGCCAAAATAATAAATCGAGTAGCTACCTAAGGCGCTAGAATTTTTCGTATAGAAAAGAAAAAGTATCATATCCCACAAAATACTATAGATATCAAATTCATTCTTATATACACTTCCTCACAGATGCATTTTAAAATTTAAAAAAATTCGCCTTATTACTTAATGAGCGAGAATGCGTCAAACTTCGAATAACCTCCACCTCTGTGTCAGGTTTCATATTTTTATCTGTAACTTAAATTGTTCAGTGAGAAAAAAAAATTGTCAAAACACCAAAATTTCAAGAGAGTCTTCATAAAGTTTACACCTTGTCCTCCAATTTGTAATTTATTGTTCCTGTGTCAATTAGGTTTGATTCGTTTCTGTTTGATTGAAACTCATTACAATTTAGTTCCTACCTATCCATTTCATTTTTAATCTTTCGCATTATATTTACATTTGCAAAGAATAATAAATCATATTCGAGATCACTTTTGGAAGCTTTACGTGATATTGTTCACTAGAATGCATTCTTAATAATAGAGATTGTGGTGTTGTGCAAGGTGAAACATCTTTAATAAAGATAAAAGTAAATAAATATTTTATGAGATATTAATTTACTATTAATGAGTTTTCTGGGTCACTTGTTTCACGTTAAAAATTAAAAAAATAAAAGTGGTAAATTTTTTCAATATATTATATATTTCGGGTTATCAACTCATCTTCAGAAATTACATAAACTAATTCAACTTGTTGGATGCTAAAGTATATATATATGTGTTTAGTGAACACAGGAAAAAAATTGTTTTCTTTATTTAAATTATTTTAAAGGTTAATCCCTCTTAGAGGTATAGACTATTGTTATTCGACTATGTGCATTCTTCTTTTTATGATCAAGGATCAAGTGAAAAATCAATAGTGATCTTTATTAAGTGGGTGAGTAATTCGCTAAGTAAAAATAAAATATGAAAATAAGAAATAAATCTTGGAGGACCAATTTGAAGTATGAATTACCGTAAATGTCATATAAGAGCCCTGGCCATCCAGATCCTAATAAAAAATGTTAAGAAATAGCTCCCTGTGGTCATCTATCAATTTCTTATAAATTTCATGTCAACTCGAGCTCTTTTCAAATGATTTATCTCCAACGGTGTAAAGAATAAATATCTCGAAGCTCGGTTTGGAAATGGCTGCTCTCTCACTCTCCTCGGTCTGCTGCTTCTTCTGGACCCCATCAGCCTCCAGATCTGCATCCACCCGAAAGACAGATTGTCAAAACCGATTCTTGCACAAAAACAAAAAAGGATTCCTTGGTCGGGGCCGAATAATATGCAAGGCTCAAAATTCAAATTCACGGAGCACAACAAAGGCCCCACTGAATTTGATATTCCTACCGATCGGACTTCTTGATTTATTTCCTGGTCTTTTTTTTCTTTATTTTTTCTTTAAAGAACAAATTTTATACAAATCAATTGGATTGGAAAAATATGCAGGTCGTTTCTAAAATCATACAAAAAGGAATAGAAAGAAATTTTAGTGATGCATCAAGCAGAGGAGTACCCCATTAATTTTTTCTTTATGAATCAACAACTCAGCAGTCTCGGTAAACTAAATCTTTTCAAGAAATCTTAATGACCAGGTCTCATTGGTAGACAGACAATCATTTTGTTGTTTTAATGAAAGTAATTTAAAAAACATCATTCTTATAGATATACTATATATATACAATACATATATAGCCCGGAGGAGTGAACCGCGACCTAAAATCGTGTACACCTACTTCCATTTCCACTTTCATTTCCAAGTAGAAGACAATAGATGACAATAGATTATCTAATGAATTCCAAAGTAATTCCAAATAATTCCAAAGACGGTGTACACCTAATTCCAATCGCGGATCACCCCTCGTATAGTCCGCTTAAGGCGTTCGTTGTATACGTTTGCAACAAAAAGAGCACGAACATTACGGAGATGGACGAAAAGCACATTGACATTGTTATAACTTTCTCCAGCCTTAAGGCATTTTGTCAAGCTCCCTGCAGGGGCCAGATAGGTCAGGGATGCATCTCTTTTACAATATTTGATTACGTATAAGTTAGAATTATCCTTAAACCCTTAATTTTTCGTGTTGGTGTAAGGAGACTTCCGTGAAATCTCTAGTTATTAGATTGACCTTCGATCTGCTCTCGTACAAAAATTTTCATCAAATTTGTCTTTACCCCGAATACTTTCTCTCAAACCGTGGTATTAATGTTGTGGCTGATGGGAATCACCCTTGTCCTTTAAATTCTTCTTATATCGAATTTGTTTATTTATCTATATTTAAGGTATTTTAAAAAAACAATACAAAATCGAATACAAAAGTTCAAATTCCCTATAGAAGTAGACTTGAAATTTTTAAAGAGATCATGAAAGATTGTCATCTACTAAATTCAAACTGTGGTGGTGGCGAGCGGGGCTCAGTTACCTGGATAGGATGTTCCAGGTTCTTCTGGAGGGACTTGAAGTAAACGCTGGATTGGATGTATACCTTGGCGAGCGGGGCTCAGTTACAACACAGTTTCCAATTTACTCTCAACTAATGATATTTATGAGTAAATCAAATCATACAGTGAAGAATATTCGCAGTATCAAGCAATACGGCTTTCGGGTAACCCTCCGGCATTTCCGCTCTGTGGTGTTGGGTAACTGAGCCCCGCTCGCCAAGGTATATCATACAGCGAAGAATCTCAGTTAGATCAGGAATCACAATGAATGGCCAGCGGCCTCCGGTGGCAGAAAACGGAACTAGTAGGCCGTACACATGGATAATCTTGTTACATGTCAGAAGCGTTAATTCAGCCCCTCAGAAATTGAACCTGAGCGGTAAAAAAGCAATTCGGGCTATTTATGTCAAATGGGTTCACAACAAAGGACAGCCAATGCCCGGATTGCTTTTTCTGTGTATCATTACAATTACATATTCTATAGATTATTCTTATTCATGTGCCATACCTATTCGATTCCGAGAATATTTCATAGTAATTTTCTTGGGAAAATTGTTCGCAGGGTGGTCTTCCGTTGCCTGAAATTCCATGAATTTCAGTCACAAGTCACAAGTGAAAATTTTCTTGGCTCCTCAATTTCGAATTTATCCGATGGGGATTTGATCACCACTACACTAGCAGAACTCAAATAGAAATAAAATAGAAAACCACGAGAGGCGTGGTGGATGGTAAAATCAAGTGATGGCTTCAAATTACGCCAGTTTTTTTCTCTTAAAGAACGAAATATGAAATTAAAAGTATAAACAAATTATGATTTCAATTAAAAAAAAAATCTTCTATAAAAGATGTGCATGACTTCCGCGTTCAAATAGTTTATCCGTGAGATCAGATGAAACCTCCTTTCTAGAGAGAATAAGCCAAGTTGTGTTTTTAAAGCCCCCTAAAGTGCCATCACTATTCACTGGAGGATAGACACTTCAATTTGAGCCCCGTGGAAAGTGCAGGTTAAGGAGTTGGACCTGCCGTTTGGGAGGGGGCGCTGCGTGGGCGTTTTTTTTTCGGCAGGTGCGCCTTCGCCCCTAGGGGCTCTTCAGAAAATAACTTACAATGTTCCTGTAATTAGTTGACAACATCAATCATGTTACATTAACGAACACATTTTCTTTTTCTCCCCCCATATAAAAAGATTATTTTAAACTATTATTTAATCTCTTGTTATAAGAACTGAAATAATATTAATATTTATTTATTATTATTATTTTTTTTAATTGAGGATTTGAAAAACTATTGAAATTTAGAAAGGCTCATCTTAAGCAAAAGTACCCATATCAACAAGAGATAATGTCTTATACCAAAGAGACCGGATTCCTATGCAATTGCATATTTTGTTTGCCGCCACGTATGACCCAAGAAATCTATTATCTATCCGAATCATGCATCTAGGTATCCTATATACTGTGGGTTAAATTTTATACTGCACATTTTTGCATAAAATTGCATATTTCGCGCTAAATACAGAGGTTTTAAAGGTAATTTTTCGGAGAAGAATGAAAAAAAAGATTAAATAAAACAGGAAGACATTAATTTAAATTCGAAGAAAACTGAAATAGGCCTCAACGACACGAAGTGTAGTGTTAAATCAATTTTAAGTGACCGTAGACATAATAAGCTGAAGATAATTTAGAAAAATAGTTGTAAACATAAATTATTCAAAATTACAATCAAATTTAGATTGAAGTTGTCACTCTTGAGAAATACAAAAGATTTTTTCGAAGATCAATAAGATAGATAAGCAGTCTTGAACTCCCTTAAGCTAGGTTAAAAAAAATCAGCTAAGTATCATAATTTATATATAACCTATACATATATTTGTTATGAAGGCCTCGGTAAGCGAGCCTGGCTCAGACTTGGCCGGTTTATTAATTACAATAATCATAGAGAGAAAAAATAAAATAATATATATGAGCGAATCATTACATGATAGTAATTTGAATACAATACAAATTCTCAATGATTATTTTTATCATGAATTTACAGACAGAAAGACAGACAAACATTTTAGCAACACTAATAGGGGCTTTTTAAATGGAATCATACAAATATATAGTAAAAAAAAGATTTAGAATAGGATTTTTTGAATGAAATAAAGAGTAGAAAATAAATGCTTCCGAAAAATTAAATTCTCCTATAATAATTAAAAATGAAAACATGTACGCTTTTAATCTCTAAATTAAAAAATTAACGCTTTTATTTTTACTCATGGAAGAATGAAATTAAAAATTAGAGAATTTTTTTTTTTTGATTTTTAGTGCAATTCGAAATAAAAATTGTGTGTGTGTTTTAAAAAGTTTTTTAATATAATTTTATTTTGACCCCTTGTATTTGTCTTTCTCTGCCTGTCTTTATTTGTTTATTTATTTATATACGTGTTTATTTATATATGGTTATCTAAATTAATTAATTTGATTTTAATTAATTTCCGCCCTCCTTTCTCTTCATGCGTTCTAGGTATTGTTTGACCACTGGTAATGTGGTCGATAATTATATAAATAGAAATAAATTGATTGTTTTAACAATATTGATATTTTGTTTCATTTGAAATAGCCTGGCAAGTAGTGAAGGGGCGAAATTCGAATTTCATTCAATCGTTCATGGTTAAGTAAATGGATGAAAAATCCATTTGCTTGTTTTCGTCAGATATCTGTGTTGTAAGGCAGAGCCGGGAGATTTCGCCTGCAATTCGAAAGGGTTAAGGGGTATGGTGGGCTCCTAGGTCTGGGGGACGAGGTGCTTGTTATGCTTTCCTTTTGAAAATGCCACCAATTCAAAGGCTTTAAACGATAGGCCGTTTCAAAGCATTCAATTTATTCACCGAGTTTGAACTTCTCTATAAAATGAATGCAAAAAAAAAAATGCCTCCCCAGTTCGTTTCAGTTTTTCATTAAATTATTTGACGTACTTTAAATGGAGTAGTTAGTTAGCAGGAGAAGGCATAGTAAGAAAAGTGAACTAAAAATTTTCAACCTCCTTTATTTTTGCACTCATCCGTAAATAGAATTGCGTTCCTACGATAGTTGATGAGTTGCTATTCGCCAACTAATTATTCTTGTTATTAATAATTTTTTCTTTGATTACAGGTAAGTTTCCCGCATCTAGCGAGCTCTTCTACTGTTTGCTCGTAGTAACCCTCTATGCGTGAGTATAGATCATTTCCTCCCTTCACATTTTATGAAAAACACAAAGAAATACTTGTTATTGAAAGAGTCATACAACTTAATTTATTATTTTAGATGAAAATACGCATGTTTTTCTATGAAACATCAAAGAGCTTATTGTAATTAATATATTCGATCCAATTAACAAATTAATTATTAAACAAAAGTTATTCAAGCTTAAGTAGTGCGGTAATGCAGGTAAAATTAGCATATCACGTTCGATAATAAAGAAGCTTTTATACTGAAGTTCAAATTATTTCTTTGGATTGAGACTTCACTATTTAATACAAATTTAAAATATTATCAGAAAAAATAAATAAATAAAAATTCAATTAGATTGATAAATAATTTAATAAAAAATTATGTTTCCCGGACACACAGTAGAATTGAAACTTGTCTATAAAAAGTTTTACATGATAGATTTACTCGGGTGGCACCTAAAATCCCGATACCTCAAAATCCTGACAGCCAAAATACCGATAAGTCAAAATCCCGACAAGCTGGCGAGGTGGGTCTCTTGTTACCCTCCTCTAATCTCCAAACACTGACCCTATCCTTCCCCCAAGACCTACCTCCTATCATTATTCACCCTGCCAACCTTAAAGGTCGGTACTCATATGAGCGTTTGAGCCATATGAGCATGCGTTTACCCTGTTTTGCTCATATGAGTATGGGCCGAGCCGAATGGGCGCGAACGGCTATACCTGAGCCGAGGGTTGTCGGTACTTCAAAGTGAGCACGTGCTCAATTCGTGCTCAGTGGGTACGGTCGACTGGGTCACACATGGAGTCGGGCCGAACAATATGAGCCGTCTGCTTCTCTCCTTCAGACTCTCAATACATTTCATCTACCTGTAGTGCACAGACTGGGTTTTTCTGTTCGCTCCGTTCAAGGTCACACACATAGAGTAATATAGAGAGGAAGGCTATCGTATATAGAAAAATCGCTCTCTAGCGAGTGCAGGGCGAAAACTCTTGGTTCTTAAGAGCTATCCAAAGATGATAGAACATTTAAAGCCTTTGCCATAGATAAAAGATACATACCCTTTATGTTATATATATAAGCGTATTTTTTACTCTTGAAAATGTCACCAAAATTTGCCCCGAAGAGAGCGGTTTCGGCCATTTTATTGCCCAATGGTTTCGCCCTGGACTCGCCAGAGAGCTCTCTGTAACTCTTATACGCTAAAATAAATTGGCTCTTTATGGAGCCTTCCTCTCTATATTACTCTATGGTCACACACAGTGGCTCAGTGCGCATGGGGAGCCTCAGCCTGCGCTTCTCTCCACTGACTCAGGCCACTTATGCAAACTTAAAAACTGGGGATCCCAAAACTTAGTTAACTTCAATGCAGGAAAACTCAGTGTTGCCTTATTTCTAGGCGCGTCGACAGAAACCTCCCAAACATATCATTCGACTCAAACTCACTAGAATTCAGGGATAAAATTTCAATGCTAGGCGTAACTCTAGGGTCTGACCTTTCATGGAATGACCATATCTCAACCACTGCTAAAGCTGCAGCGCGCAAGCTTGGTCTCCTATTTAGGTCTAGACGCTGTTATACTCCCAGTCAACTTCTTATACTGTATAAGGCTTAAATTCGTCCCTGTCTCGAATATGGCTCTCATCTGTGGAGGGGTCTCTTGCTACACTGGATGCAATTCAGAAGCGAGCAATTAAACTAATAGGAGACCCGGCTCTAACCAACTCACTCGACTCCCTGGCTCACCGAAGAACCGTTTCTGCCCTTTCCCTGTACTACAGATACTATCACGGTGTCTGTTCAGTCGAGCTGAAATCAATTATCCCCCTAATGCCCTCTTTACGAGAAACACGCGGTTTTCTAACGCTCAGCACCCCAAATTGGATAAAAGTCGAACAAGCGCTTTCGCCAACTCTTTTATCCCTATGACCTCCAGAGACTGGAACTCGCTCCCTGCCACCATCTTTCCCGCGACTTATAACTTTCAGCTATTTAAGACCCGTATCCACAGATACCTTCGTCCTCCGCCCAACCCATAAAATTCTTTCTTCTTCTTTTCACGATGGAGGGGCCAACCGAGGCCTTTAGTGGTTGCACCTTTTTGGTGTAACTCCTTCTCTCATCATTATCATAAAAAAAAAACATGCTCAAGTGGCTCAAATGCTCATATTAGTACCGACCTTAACATGTCCTCTGGGCTCTCTCCTCTTCCCTAACTTTGATTACCCTCTGAATCCCACGAATCCGGGCGGAGGATTAAAATTTGTAGACCTCCACCCATTGGAAAGTACATAATAATTATATAAAAGAAAAAAGTTTCACTTTTGTCGCTCGTAGATTCCACGAACACATATTTTTTTAATTAATTCTGAATCCAAATAAAAATCGACCTTTTTAACTGGATTTCAAATTAAAAATAATATTAATATATCTCTTTTAATTTTAAGCAAAAAATCACCGAGCATCGCTCGGTATTCCAGGTACTATTTATAAAAAATATAATAATGTACATCGGAAGTGATCAATGATTGTGTAATACATTAAAATATATGTTTAATATAATATATTTAAAATTCTTAGTTAAATAAAACGAAAACGATTTTTTTTAATTTTCTGTGTAAGTTCAACAATACTCCTAAAGTCTCTGACGTATTCTACATATTGGTGAAGTCTCGATACTGGCGGCCGATATTTTGAGTCTGCGCTTAAATTGGCAAAGTTCCTGAAACTCTGTACTAATCCAATGAGCTGCTAATCACCAACCACTCTTTGTAAAAATTTTCATTCATTAGCATTGAAGTTGAAAGTTGAGTATTTTCTTCGTGCTTATCGTAATTTCTCCACTGCCTATATTGTAATAATTAAGCTAAGTGGCAAATTGATTAATCGAATTGTGGCTAAGCGGCTACATCTGCTGAGCAAATCGGTAATTCATGCTCAGGGAACATTAAATGTTAACTTTATAATGGCGTTTCTTGATGCGCCTTTCCATTTCAACCTTTAAAATATTCTTTAGACAAGAACTTCCTTTTATGTTGAATGTTTTGAAAGGAAGAATATTCAAATATTCTATTCTATTATAATCATCAAAAAAATTCAATACAACTTTATAAATAAAAACGATTATGTACGACCTGATCAGGTTTTGATTGAAATCGAAACACTCATAGGTACTTTCAATTTATTGACTTTTACACTCTTTATAGTTATAGTTTTTTTAATATAATTTTTTTATTTATTAAAAATATTTTAAAACGTTTTTGAGATATTTAAAACAAAAAAAAAAAAAAAAACAAAACAAACAAAGATACCAATGTTCCTGAAAGATTATAATTACATATAAAATTGACTAAAATTTTCTAGCTAAAATTTCCCCGCGGGCTCTGCCTCAGAAATATTTTCTACGGCATGTGACCTCACGCAAATTATTAATGCTACAAGTGTCCCAGACAAAGCTAATGAAAAATCCAATCTTCTCGATCTTTTCTTCACTTCCCATCCCTCATCATATGAGGCTAAAATTTCGGCCCCTTTAGGCAAATCAGGCCACAAATTGATAAAAATTAAAACCTCCGCCAATTAACCAAAACCCCAACCAGCCCGCACCAACCCCAGGAAAATCTGGCTATTCCAAAATATCGATTGGGGTGACATGGGTGACTTTTTTGCTGGTTACCAGTGGAATGATCTCTGAATCAGAGATAAAAACGCATCAGCATTCGCCGACGCCTTTAACGAGGAAATACAAACAAGCCTAGAAAACTATGTCCCCTTAAAATCGATAAAGGAAAACAAGGATTCTAAGCCCTGGTTTGGTAAACAATGTGAAGATGCCGCCCGTGAAAAAAAAATATTTTCAAAAATGTCATTTTTCACGTTTAGAATGTGACCGATTTGCATTTACCATATCGCGAAGTTCTTGCAAAAAAATTATCTCTGAGGCAAAAAAATCATTCGATCAGAGGATGGCTGACAGTCTCGCATTTTGCCCCAATGGAAAGCGGGCCTTTTATTCTTTATACAAGACGATAAATAGAAATTTAGCGTCTCCCTCATTTCCTCCCCTCATGAGAAAAATAATTTTCAGGCCCCAAGTAATCAAAAAAGCCATCCCACTAATTCTCATTAAAAAATGCGCCCCCAAACTTGCCCCTATTTTATATCTAAGCTATTCCAACCCTCTTAAGAATCGGGCATATTTCCCGAAAACTGGAAAATAGCCAGAGTTACACCTATTCCTAAAAAAGGTGACTCAACACAAATCACCAATTACAGACCTATCGCGATCACCTCTGTTCTTTCCAAAATAATCGAAATGGTTATTAACCAACACGTCGTCTGTCACTTAAAAAATAATAAAATAATTCACGATAGGCAATATTGATTCAGACAATATCGTTCCACTGGCGACATCTTAACCTATGTCACTCACATCTGGAACAAAACTCTAGATACCGGAAAAGAAATCCTCGCGGTAGCCCTAGATATCTCAAAAGCTTATGACCAAGTTTGGAACAAAAATCTTCTTGCCAAATTGCCAGCCTTTGGTTTCACACCAACACTTCACAAATGGATAGAAAGCTTTCTGGCAAATAGTAGTATCTAAGTTGTGGTGGATGTAATGTCATCTGAATCTTTCTCCACATGGTCTGATGTTAGGCGTGAAGACCACATTTAAGCTCTAGCTCAAAAACCATTAAAGTTATCAAAATGAAATTTTACATTTAAATATTTTATATTTAATTGAGATTAAGAGCTGATTAGATTTTAGATGAAATCTGTTCAAAAATTAGATTGGGAGAGGGTTTAAAAATTTGAGTCCTTTGTCCGATTTTGACGAATTTTCGCACAGTTAACCATTAAGGATTTTGAGAACTATCACTCCATAAATAAACTTTCTAAGATGAGCGAGAGGGCAGGTTTATGGTAAAGTCATTAGATGACCACATCCCAGTTTTTTTTATCTTTTTAAATAATTATTTGAAAAAAAATTTAAATTACTATATAGTTTATTCTTTCCATGATTTATTTATTGTTATTATTGTCCCTATAGTTGTTTGATTTATTATATATATGATGTATTTTAGCTGTGATAATTTTATTATTTGTGATATTGCTCCTTTCATCAGTGATAATTAAAAACTTTTCAATTAGATAAATCTCCATTTTGGTTTACTGTGATATACACGTACTTCAACTACAGCTTGAGTCTTCTACTCTCGAAACTCTTGCAAAACCATAAATCCTCGACTTCTTCTGGTTGTAAGGCATACAGATAGGGGCCTATTAATATATTCTGTCCATAGTGGTCTTTCCGGGGCAACCTGGACACACTGGAATTGGTCGAGATGCATTCTGTTTGCCTGGCTGTGCCCCAGCGAAGAGTGATTTAGGTTGCCCTTACGAGGCAAGTAGAATATTTATTTATTACTTATTGTGAAACCCTACCAACCCCAACCTATTAAAATTTAAAAAATGTTTCACTATAAACCTGCACAGCCTTCCCTAAGTTTTACATAATATTTAGACTTTAATATACGAGAGAATAAATTTATTGTGAAGTCGTGTGGATGGCCACACATCACCTAATTTTATCTGTTAACCAATCTATTTATTTTATGCTAACCAAATATTTTCCTACAAACTACTCACTTTAAGATATTTTGAGGAATTATAAAGTTTTTATATCCAAAGGTAAAAGGGAGACACTGCGATACGTTTTTGTATACTCAAGCCGCACAACTGGAGGTTAAAAATTAAATCTACGTGTCTTAGGCCCGGTTGTATGTCGCAAAGTAAATGCTTTTACCACTAACCAAGGTAGATGGTAAATGGAGCCACTGGGATGGCCAATCAGATGACAGACACATTCAGTGGCTGTCATCTTAGGGCCGGTCGTAGTCGCAAAGTAAATGCTTTTTACCACTAACCAATGGTAGATGGTAAATGGAGGGCTGGGATGGCCAATCAGATGACAGGCACTGAAAATTCCTGTCATCTGATTGGCCATCCCAGCCCCTCCATTTACCATCTACCATTGGTTAGTGGTAAAAGCATTTACTTTGTGACATACAACGGGCCCTTATTGGTCATCCCAGTGGCTCCATTTACCATCTACCTTGGTTAGTGGTAAAAAGTATTTACTTTGCGACATACAACCGGGCCTTAGTCTAATTAATAGGGCCCTTTTGCAAAGTTAAAAAATTCTAACGTATCTAAGTCCGAAACCAGAGATAAATTATATAGAGCTGTTTCACAAAAGTAAATAAATCAAATTAAAAGAAACAAAAATTACAGTTTGAGTTTTATAGTTTCAATTTTCTAAGATAGTGAGTTTTTACTTACTTAAATAATTTTTTGTTTGTTTTTTGTTTATTTAGTTAATCAACTATAAATTATCAATAAGAAGATGTTTTCTTAAAAGGAAAAGTTTGGAAGGTAAAATATCTTGCTTTTAAGCCCCGTTTATCCTTTAGCATTTTTATTCCTATCAATAATTTCAATCGACGTGGGAGGTTCTCTCTCTCTCTCTCTCTCTCACAAACACACACTCTCTCACACACACACGCTCCTCCCTCCTTATCATTTAATGATGACTGTCCATTCACTTTTTTATCCCACCTAGAGGTGATTATTTTTTGATAAATGAGGGTGAAACACTTAACTAGGGGATTTGGGAAGGCATTAAAGTACACATTCTATGGATTGGATTGGATCAGCGAAAAAAAATGAATAACGAGAAAAGCAGTTGATTCTCTATTTACTAAAATAAATAAATAAACGTGTCTTTAGAATTGAATTGAAACTTTTGTTGTTATTATTAAATAAAATAAAGTATTTTATACGCTGAAGAATTTTCGCTGAAATCACGAGATCGCTAATGGGATTTATCTCTAATTGTTCAGCTCTTAACTACTAAAAGTTTAATTCATAGATGTTGTTATTGATAAATAAATCTTCATCTAAAGTGGCGACATTTCGACTCCTCAAAATAAAACAGCGAAACGCCTTCGCTAGGATATTGCTAGGATATTCATGGATTTTTGTCGCTTCAATTTTTTGAGACAATAGTTTCGAAAGGCTATATCTTATGTTATTTATTGTTAATATTTATTAAAATAGTTGTTCTCTGTTAGAACGTTAAGTCATCAATTCATAAAAAAATACATAGATATTTCAAAATTGTATATAGGAATTATATAGGGATTTTAAGTATATTCATGAGCATAATTAAGAAATAAATAGAATTATTTCATTTAGCTTATAGATAATAAAATAAGGTAACATTTAAAATGGAGGAAAATGTGAAAACTGTTTCAAGACTCGGTTTGCTCTCTGGTTACAAACACTCTATTAATAAATACGTAATAATTTTAAATATAAATATAAGACACAAGACCCAAGTCCTTATATACAAATATAGGTACTATAAATAATTAACCCGAAGATTTGAGTATGTTTTTTTGAAATATAGATGGATTCTTTTGAAAAATACAACACACGGTTTAAAATAAATATATCAAGAAAGAATTTAAATTTTAAGGAATAAGGATTTTTAGCTTTTCTTAAATATATTGCATGTCAGGGTGTGTTTTGTCTCGAGGGTCGAACTAACAAGCCTTGCAAGCGTCTTAGTTCTTGGATTCAACTCCTGAGGGGATGCACCCCACTGATATGCAATGTAAAAATATTTTCTACTTAAATCTGGATTTTGACCTTAAAATTTAAATTCTATCTTGATTATATTTAGTTTGCCGAAAGTATCAGAGGTGTTGATTCTTAAGGAGAAATCAATGAGATTGTCCTCTGCATGATGCAATTAAATATATATATATATATATATATATATGTATATTTAATAATGAATATAATTATTGGTCACTTCACATACGAATTCAGCTTGCTATACCTCCCCAGTGGCATGGCGTAGCCAGAAAATTTTCACCGGGGGGAGGGGGGGGGGTAATTCACAAATCAAAATATTTAGTGGGAATTTTTTTTTATTAAAACAGATAGGTACTTCAAGAAATTAAAAATAAACATAATTCTTGATTAAACATATAAAATATATTTAAAAAGCAGTCGTTTTTAATTTAATAAAATAAGAGAATAAATCGAAACTAAAAAATAATTTGACTTAGAGTCTATAGTTAACAAAAAAAAATTTTTTTATAAAAGAATCAGGAAACGTTTTTAATGAAAAAACCAAACATTTCGGGAGAAATACTTCCTTTATCAATGGATTTTTTTTTTTAAGTACAATTGCTAGAAAAATATTTTAGCAACTGTAAACAGATAAATATTCTGAAAAAAGAAAATAATGCATATTTTCTTGGAGATTAGATTACTTTATATAAAGAAATAAACATTTATCAATATTTACGAAAAATTATTACAGTCGATTTTCAAAAATTCGAAATCCAAGGGACTTCAAGAAAAATTCGAATTATCGAGACTTCGAATTATCAAGAAGTTTGAATTATGAAGAGGAAAAAAAATCGAATTATTAAGACTTTTTATTATATTTTCGAAAATATGTATGAGCTTACATAAATTTTATATATAGCCTCAAGTAAAAATGTAAAAATAATGAAAACAACAAAAAAGAACAAAAAAAAAAATACATACATGAATATGGTACTATATGCCTTTTCAATATCGTTTACTGCCAGTGACCGAACTCAAAGTGAGTGACATTGTCATAATACCATACTACTCAATAAGAGAATTTTAATTTTAGGGGATTTTGACATCACTTTTAGCGAAAAATTCAAGTTTTGCGGCGCGGCATTACAGTTAGTTTGCCATAAGAAACAGTATGTCCATGAGCCCTGCCTTTGGGGGGGGGCTCGACCCCCAAATCCCCCCCCTGTGGCTACACCCCTGTAACCTAACCACAACCGAACGGGTATTTGAACCCATGAGAAATAACAAATAGAATATTTTTAATTAAAAAGACTGATTATCAAAAGGTCAAACCTTCGAAAATATATAGTCTCTAACAAAATTATTTGCATCAAGTAGAGAACAAGCTCATTGATGATTTCTCCTTCTATTATAAATATATTGTAAACTAGCTTCACGGCCCGCCGAAGGCGGCCTTTATAGAAAGGGGCTTCGCCCCTGGACCCCTACGTGGCTGCTTTATTGATGTTTTATTAGTAACAGAGAATAAATATAATTGTTTTATTATAAAGTCTTAAATAGACATAATTTGTGATTCTATTTAACTGCAATATACACTCATAACAAATAAGATGAAACAAATATTTAAAATGTATTAAAATCTCTATTTATAAAAAATTCTCTTATTCTCAAGCTTGAGTTGTTTATCATAAAAGAATTTAGTCTTATTGATTTTAAGTCGATTTTTCCACGTTTTCAGTAGAGCTTGCCATTAATAGTCAAAACATCAAAAATGGAATGCAATAAGGTTATTCCTCTACTATTAGATAAGAATCGATCGTTATTTTTGATTTTAAGTCGATTCCTCCATGTCTTCAGCAATGGTTACCAATAATAATCGAAGGGTCAAAAATCTAATGTAGAATTGTTATTCCTCAAGTATTAGATAAGAATCGATTGGTATTTTTGATTTTAAGTCGATTCCTCCATGTCTTCACCAATGGCTACCAATAAAAACCGAAACGTCAAAAATCGAATGTAGAATGGTTATTCCTCGACTGTTAAATGAGAATCGATCATTATTTTTGAAATAAAGTCAACATCAGGCGCGGATCCAGACCTCTGATTTGGGGGGGGGGGCGGTCGCCGGTATATAAGATCTACTTTTGATCTCGGAAGTGTGTCGCAGTCGAATTGTCCAAGCGGGGGTGGGGGGCGGCCAGAGACGCCCCCCCCCCACATAGAACTTTATTTTCTTCAATTTTAAAATTTAATGTTATATAACAAAAAAAGATTAAATAAACATATAAAAATTGTTGATCTCCAATGCTTTGGGGGGGGGCGGTCGCCCCCATCGCTCCCCCTGGATTTGCGCATGGTTAACATGAACTGCAAATAGCAAGTGATATCTGATTAATAATGAAGGAATAAACATATTAATATTTCAAATGAATTTGGATAAAGTTTAGCAACGATCCGTTGCAGTTTATTTAATTAAATAACAATTTTTGAGTTCGTCAATTAAATTGTCAAATTAATATTTGTGGGATTTAAAATTCATTGTAATTAAGTACCTTGAGGACCACAAAAAAGGTCATATATAGTTTTTTGTAAAATTATATTTTAAAGTACTTTATTTTAGAATAAGATAGTACATTGGATAAAGTTTAACAACGATCCGTTGGAGTTTATTTTTTTAATTTTTGTTTTTAAATGTACTTTAAAAAAATAGATAGTTTTTTTAAATCTGTGTTGCATTATTAAATTCCTCTTCAACGATAATGTGGTTAGATCTCTTTTCTCTATGCTATTAAGAATAAATGACATCTCAAAAATGTGACAGATAGGGCTGCCAACACAAAGTTAGTTTGCTAGTTTAGTTATTTTATTGTTTGGCAAGCTAGGTTGGCTAAACCCATTTTGTTTTAGTATTTCGTGAATTTTCCAATTTTCCGGGCAACTTTTCCAATTTTTTTTTACGTATTAACCTGAATTGGACTATTACGAACATTTAAAAAAAAATTTAGCCAAATCGGTCCAGGCATTTGAGAGATCCGCGCTTACAAAGAAAAAGAAATTCATTTTTATTATATAGATTGAAGGAATGTTTCTCTTTAGTAGCATAGCTTTATACACACTATGACGTATTTCACCAAGTGACCATGACGTTTATATTAGGCAGGTATTGATAGTCTCTCGTTATGCGAGCTCGACTCGCATTGGCTTATTGTTATTTACTACTGTCCCCTGAGATCGTGGATTGAGGTAGTTTAGCTAAATGTTATTTTTCCATTGTAAGTTGTTTATTGAAAAATCATTGAATCTAATCGTTTTTTGTGTTAATAAAATTCTCATTAGCATATTTGAATAGGGCGACAAAAAAGAGCGTTTTGTTGTCTGTTGGCTGATTGAGGCTGTTTTTGTGTGCTGCCGGGACATTTAACACGTGCACGAAATGTGTAACCCAAGCCAAGGCAAACAGAGGCTGGCGTCGCCTCCTGTCACCGTCCACCCAACTGACATTTCCGGCCGCCGCACAATGGCCGCTGCCGCAAGGGGCTTGCTTTGCGCCCCACCTGATCGCATTTATCTTGTCGGAGGCCAAGATCCACAGGCCGAGGCTTTTGCAATACCAGAGCCGGTATTCGTTTGCAACAATGCTAGTATCTTTTGAATTAGATTTCAGTTTGTTGAAATTCTTGTCTTGGAATTTAACTTGACACAAGCGAAATGCACCAACTTTAAATTTTCTTCAAATTTCGTTTTGTCGAATTATGCAAAATATTGATTATATATTTATTCTTATACAATGATGACTTTTAGGGTTCAGCTTAAAAGAAAAATGGGACCCTTTTAGAGTCGATAGATTGACTTTCTTTCTGTCTGTTCATCCATTTGTCAGAGAATTGTAGCTCGTAATTTAAATAAGATGCAAACTTGAAATTTACAAAAATTTTCTTCGAAATCAAAAAAGTATTAAAATTTTAATGGATGTCGAATTTTTGTAAAAATATATTATTTTTTTCACTGAGTGTAAGGTATCTATGGAAATAAAGTTGTGTAGAATTGGTAGAATTGAGGTATTTTTTTTTTTTTTACTTTAATTCATTTTAAAATGGCGATGTGCCAGGGGCCCAAAATGAGCATTTCTAGATGAATTTTGTACCTGCAGCATTCGCACTTGGTTGGCTTATTACTAAGATTTGACCAAATGTTTTAGTATTTTTCATCGCAAAAAAACTAAATTTTTATTTTATTTTTTTATGGAGACATGATGGGACGAGAGTTTAGCCTAGCCAATTTCCATGGTAAGTATATAGGTATAGGTACTCACTTTCACTATATACAAATTCAACCACGCTATTATATAAACTGACTCCTAGAATTTTTTATATACATTTTTTAGAAGGAGGTTGGGTTTAAAAATTCATGAAACTTGGAAAACCGCATCTTAAACACTTTTTCTATTTGTCTGTCTGTCTTTGTTGCTAAAAGAAAGCATGTGTTTTTTTTAATATGATGAACCATTAATGAATTTAAAAATCTGGAAACGAAATACCAAAGATCCAAATCACCCACTCACTCAGAGGGTAACGGCCTAGACTCCTAGAGTACTAGAGCTAGACGATTCCTCTTCCCTTGAAATTCGTAAAAATAATTAACAAGGAGTGATGTATGACTTTTGATCTGGCTCTCATTAATTTCAATCGTTATTTATTCGCTGACAGATTTGTGAAGTCAGCTTATTCAAACACAAGATTCAATTCATCCACTGCGAACCGCGCGTCCATAATCTCCTCGGCCAAAACGAAATCCCATTATTAACTTTGGTACACAGAAAAAATGCCCCGAAACAGGATTCCAAGTTGGCGAGTCCTTCTGTCAAGAAGGCTTCGTGTTCTAACTAATAAATCAATAAGTTTCGACATTTCTTTATAAATTTATAGTGTTCCACTTGACTTAATACAATATATTGATATATCATTTATAATAAATAAACTTGTGAACGATTCTAATACAAACCAATTTCTCGAGAGTGACGCTTCCATTTTTTACATGCCTTCTACTTGTGAAATGACGTTGCTTTTTATCCGAACGAAACAGATTAATCAGGGAATTTATTCCAAAAAAAAAAAAATTAAATTGGCAAAAGAAATACGCTACAATTAATTTTAGATTTTGCTTTGAATGAATTTTGCTAAGCGTGACAGATTATGGTGCAGTTGTGACGGATGCATTTGCCTTTTGACAAAGAACTCGGTTTCTATTTATACTGATTCTTTTATTAATGGATGTTATTATTCTATAAGTATTTCAATATTATTGTGCTATATGTCACTAACCACTGCTCTACCGAGAGAATATGGCTTTCCTGTTTAAAATAGATATTTAACTTTAAAAAATTGTTTGTACGCTTTTAATTTTCTTTACAAAGTCTGTTTTAATAAATAGTTTATTTTCAAATATTGGGCTGTTATATATTGGTAAATAATTTATACTCATTCAAAAATTAAGAATGATATAAATATTATATAAATAAATTTAATATCATCTAAAAAATATTAGAGTTTATAAAATACGGGCAAAAATTTTATCCCCCTTAAAAAATCACACTCCATAAATACTCTTCTGGTTATTATTAATAATAATTGTATAAATATATTATTTTTTTGAATTATTAAATATTGAAAATCAAAATATGTATAAAATTACTATCTTTAGTTTTTAAAGTTGAGAATTATTTAAATAACGCTATATGAAATTTGGTCAAACCAGAAATAAAAAAATATTTAAATCCAAAATCCTGAATAAAAAAAAACTAAAAAAAAATGCCATTTTAATTATAAAGTAGTTATTGATTTATTTTGATTACATAATGTAAAATTTTTAAATAATATTAATTTCATATAGCGTTATTTAAATACCTAATTCTCAACTTTAAAAACTAAAGATAATAATTTTATAAACATTTTGATTTAATATATTCAAGAAAATAATGGAGTTATACAATTATATTATTAATAATAGCCAGTATTTATGGTGTGTGATTTTTTAAGGGGGATAAAATTTTTGGCTGTATTTTATTAACTCTAATATTTTTAAAATAATGTAAGGAACTTCGTTCCTGCCGGGGGTCCCCCGACCGCACACGTTTTTTATTTTCGGGAAAATGAATACATATGAATTGTTTTGAAACTTGTATTTCATTAAGTCTAGAGCTACAATGATCTGACAGACGGAGATACAGACATTGTCACGACACTAATAGGTTCCCCTTCGACATAAACGAAACCCACAAATGACCATATTTGACATTTTCACTGTCAAATTATTCTATCTAACTGATATTATTCAGGAAGTATTTAACATAATAATAGTCTAGTCCAAAGTGGTAGTTATAGTTATATTTAATTCTATAATCCTTTGGGTAAATAAAAAAAAAAGTTGGCTTCCTTATTTATAGTTTTACTGAGTGAATTACTGAAGTTTTAGAAATTATAGAAACAAATTCTACATTCTGTGGTTGGTGGTTGATTTAAAAAAATAATAATGAAAATAAATTTTCAACCATTCCAAAAAAAAAAATATATTTGTTTTCTTGTTGTGCTCTTTTGTTTATGGGCAATATATATATATGGCCCTTGCTAACAAATGGTCCCTAGGAAGGTTCCTATTGAATCTCTTTTTACTTTACCATACAGGGTATGGTCAAGTATTGTAATCGTGCATGAAAAAAGTGTTGTTTTTTTCGAAATATCTCAAAAACGGCTGAAACTATTTTGATTAAAAAAATTGAGCATTTTGCTCTACAAAAAAGCCCTAATAAGTGAACATCGAAAAAATTATATTTTTCGAGATAATAATTGTTTTGTCAAAATGTCTGTTAGTTAGTCTGGTTGTCTGGTTGTTAGTCAGTCTGTAAGTCTGCGCGTTACCAAATTTTTATGGTCGAGCTAGCTCAAAAACTAGTGGGAGGTGGGGGTTTAGGGTCAAAAAATGAAAATCTAGGCCATTTGAGGAAACTCAACCAAATTTTGTATACATAATCAGTGGGACCCCAGAAGTCTAAAAATGCAAAAACTAACCCCCTCCCCTACATGATTATAAATAATTTTATTAAATATTAAATATAAGTGAGGGACCAGGTTGTTTGGTAAAGTCAAGTGGATGGCCACATCAGAACACGTCAGGTTATTTAATATCCGCATTATAATCATAAAATTACTACACAGTTATTGCAATAGCTAAAAAAAGGTTGAACATAAATATTTCAGCTTGCTGCTATTTTTAAAAAGTCTTTTTGAAAAATATATTTATTTTATTTTTTAAAAATTTTATAGATTAAAATTAAAATCAAAAACAAAGGTAGAATAAAACATTGTTAATCAACCAATCAATCAAAATTTAACATTATAAGTCTTTTTTGGTCGTCCCTTGAAGGAAAAAGAAATAGGTTTATACCCGCTTTTCCGAAATTTTTGAAAATATAAAAACTTTTTAAAATAAAAAAAAAAAAAAATAGAGTATAGGTTTATTTATCAAACCAAACAATAGAGATCTTATGACAATCTCTTACTAGTACCATCATATTATGTAGAGGGAGAAGAAGACTAGGTAGTTAGACAAAACACCAAGATATGAAACTTAAAAGAAAATGAAAAATTTAAAGACAAAAAATATTTTATCTTCTGGATGTATATCTAACATAAAGTTTTTTAAAAAGGCTGTCAAAAACGTATAATTGGCAGCCCATCCCCTCAAGCTGGATAAATATTTCTATCTTCATATGAATAAACATATAAGAAAATGCTTTCAAAAATAAAATAAAAAAATTATATTTCCGATAAGGTTTTTATTTATTATTATTATTTCAACGTGTTCCTCTCAGGCTTCAATTCGTTAGTAATTTGATATCCAAGTTGAAACTCTGTTGTTGATGTTGATATTTATGTTCAATTTGTTGTTGTTATTGAATTGAGAAAATATATCATTTGTGTCTCTCAAAACAAAAAACAACAGACCTACAGGCGAAGAACTCCAAACAGAGATATTATCAACTTTAAGGATTAGGGTAATGAGTTTGTTTCGTCTACGAATTACAGTACCGGTCCACAGGCTACATTTTAACTTCTTTTACATATATCTGGAAAAAAACTCTAGAGACCGGGAAGGAGACTCTCCCAGTCAAAAACAGAGGTGAATACAAATGTGTACAAAATCAAATTGAAAGTTTTTGCCGAGAGTAGCAGAATTTTTATATATTGAAGGAGACAATAAAGAGTGTGTCTTCTGCTGGAATTATAAATTTTATTTATTTATAACGAGACTATAGTTTCGAGGGCTTTACCCTCTTCATCAGTCTATTACAATGTATTCACAGGAATTTATTCATAAATTAATTCCTGTGAATACATTGTAATAGACTGATGAAGAGGGCAAAGCCCTCGAAACTATAGTCTCGTTATAAATAAATAAAATTTATAATTCCAGCAGAAGACACACTCTTTTATTGTCTCCTTCAGTGTACAAAATCTTCATCAGCCTCAATTGTTTGTTTTTTTCTTGCTATTATGACCGAATATTTTTACACATTAGAGGAAGAATACCTCTTGTATTGTTCAATTTAAGGAAAATACTTGGTATAACATTTTTAAATATTTCTTTTGATTGAGCTATTTATTTATTTACCGTATGGCATCTTGTGTCTCAATTTAGCCAGGAGATCTTCTGATTATCTGGCTGCCAGTTTTTGGTAGTTCATTTAGCGTTACCCAGGGTGCACCGTGCACCACGAGGAGGCGAACTAGCTTTACACCCCTTGATTGAGCTTATTTTCTACATTTCAATTTCGAAAATGTGAGTTTGGTAATCAAAGTAGTTAAAATTCAGCTAACTTATTCGAATTTTTGATTTTATCTACCTTTTACAGGGACCAGATCGTTGAAAGTTAATTCTTTTGAATATTAATATTTCAATAAAACAAGAATCTGTTAAAACAAAAAAATGAGAAAAGACAAGGAGACTACGAGCCCCGTCCCATCTCAATTGGCCCACCAATATTTTTTTCTTTTTAAATAAAATTATGCTAATTCACGGTAAATTTAATTTAAATATTTATTTTAATTATCATTTGGAACAACATTTTATTGTAACATTTAACTTAAAATTATTTTTTAATTGTTAAAAACATATTTTTATATAAAAAATAGTTCTTTGCTTTTCACGATTTTTTTTTTTTTAAGAATCTTTGAATATGTTTAATAATCAAGTAGGCTTTGCCATTTTCCAACAAAAGAAAGTTTGTTTTGTTTATTATTAGTAAAAATGACTCGTGGAAAGATTGTTGATGAAAAAATTCGCTCAATTATTATCAATTTATTTAAAAACGGAAAATCAAACGAGGAAATTGGCTATCTAGTTAATTTATCAAAGTTTACTGTCAGAAATATTATTCGAGTTTATAAAACAACGGGTACAATAGCTACAAAACCTCGGTATGTGTCGAAATCCAAAATATCAGCTGCTGATAGACGGGCATTGAAGAAGATTATTAGAAAAACCAAGCTTTCGAACTATAGTGAATTATCTGTTCTTTGGAGCGATGCTGTGGGGCGAAGTGTTTCAAGATCCACGTGCCATAGAGAAGCCCTTAAGTTAGGTTTTAAAACTTACAAGGTAATTTTATTGCAACTTATTCCAAATTTTTTTTAGGCGAAAGAAAAGCCACTCTTGACATTAAAACAAAAGAAAAACCGGCTTAAATGGGGTAAAAGTCACATTAATTGGACGAGTGATGATTGGAATAGTGTCCATTGGAGTGATGAGTCTCGTTTTGAAGTTTGTGTTGTGGACAATTGTAGCAGAGTTATTCGTCAGAAAAATTAAGCTTTCAATTCACATTGTTTAAAAAAGAAAGTAAAATTTCCTGCTTCAGTTATGGCATGGGGTTCAATGTCTGCTAGAGGTGTTGGAAAACTTCACTTCATTGATGGAATTGTAAACACCAATAAATATTTAGAGATTTTAAAATAATCGTTACTTCCAACAATGGCAGATGCATTGCAGAATAATAATAATTTTGTGTTCCAACAAGACGGGGCGGCCTGCCATGCATCAAGAAAATCTTTAAAATGGCTTTCTGATCATAATGTTTCACTTTTGGAGTGGGTGGCAAACAGTCCCGACTTGTCACCAATAGAAACTCTTTGCCACACAATGAAAAAGCTATTACGAATACAACCAGCTAGAAACGTAGTCAAATTAAAACACAAACTTCAAAATATTTGGGATACTTTCACTCAAGATGAGTGTCAAAACTTAAAAAGTACGTTGCCCAAAAGAATTCAAGCCGTAATTAAAAATAAAGGCGACGTCACACAGTGGTAAAGGTTTTGGATTTTATCTGTTTTCCTTGTTTTTAAAAATTAAAAAATAATTTTAAGTTAAATGTTACAAGAAAATGTTTTAAATTGTTTAAAATGTTGTTCCAAATGATAATAAGAATAAATATTTGAATTAAATTTACCGTGAATTAGCATAATTTTATTTTGAAAGAAAGAATATTGGTGGGCCAATTGAGATGGGACGGGGCTCGTATATCAGGAGTTAATCATACTGCGATGTGGTTGGCAACCGTTTAAGGACAGTGTGCTGCTTGTCTTTTAACATAGCCTTTCCACTTACAGTCGTGTTGCTTGCATTCCCTTTATTGCAATTCTTACTTTGGAGACGACGCCTTGTTGAATGTAAATCAGTTGTGTAGGTTCTTAAGCCAGGAAGTTCTTCCTCTGCCCGCTTTTCATTGTCCGGAGATCTTATCCTGTGAAGGGCTTAGAGCCAGGAAGTTCTTCTATATTCTATCTAGATGTAAGAATCGGTATTTCTTATTTCTCATGGCGTGATCATAATATTTCGGCTTCTGTTTTTTATGGTGAATAATATTTGCTCATCGTCTCAAAATCCTTAAGACCATTTACCTCAATGAAATCTTCAGCATGTGTATTTCCATCACAATTATTTATCATTACTAGCATCTCAGTGAAATTAATTAGCAAAACTTAAAAACCCGAGAAGCAACCATCAATCTACATCAATAGAATTACAACGGCAACGCCTTTAGTAGATTGCATTGGCGATACAGGTAGATATTGGGATTTAATATGAATGATAGTTAAATAAAAATAGCACACAAATACATAATCATTAAGATAGAGTAGTTTTATAATTAACCCGATAGGACTCATATCAAACTATATAATACAGTGTATATTTATTAACATTAACGAATATGTACCGATATAGGATTACGAATTTCCTCTTTCACCTCTAAACGCCACTCACTTTATCCATTTTTTTTTAATAGTATAGACTTAATAGACTTTTTCGTTCACCAAATATTCTTCAAAATTCATCAGAGAAATAGAGATATATTATTGACAAACTCAATTAAACCTGAATGTAAACGATGGAATTCGTGCAAAGAGAGAAAGAGCGAGGGAATATATTCTAAATCTATAGAGAGGCTTGTAAGCAGAGGAATTAAAGGAGTCGGACTTGAATTCATTTTCCTCCTTATCAATGGAATTGAGAGGGCTTTCAAACAAACAAAGCACAACTTGAATGACCTCAGCAGCCCGGAAAATATTCGAATTTATGGAAAGAATTTTCAAAACAACTCAGGATTTTTCTCTAATTAAGAATCAAACCAGCTATGCTCCTAACTAACTAGATGTCCGACTTGTTTAAATTAATAAAACTTTGGATCTCGTCCCCTCACATCCCTTCCTTAACTTTCTCTCTTTTGCCTTCTCTATTTTCCTTTTTGCTTTTAATTGGAACAAGTAATAAAAAAAAAGAAAATATATCTTATATTTATGAATATTAATTATATTCTTACGACGAGTAAAGTATTTTTACTAATATAGATGAGGTATTTTTAATTACTTTGTTTGTTATGATTTAGAGAATAAACAAAATACAAAATTGTAGATTTTCAAAAATAATATTGTAAATAGTAAAGATACTATTGCTTGACGGTAAATTTCTAACACAAAATAGAAAAAAATAAAGAAACTATTGTCAGTAGTACAATGTATCAGAAATCAGATGTTCATTATTACTAGCTAATTGGCTAGTTCTTATAAATTATTATAGATGCTTGAATTTGAAAAAAAAGGTAACAGAGGATGATAATTCCATTCTGGCAGTCCTAGAAATAATCGAATCGTAGAATTGTCACATAAGTATTAGGCGCAAATGCAGCTTTAATGTAATTTAATCTGGAAGATAATTCTGTAATGGAACACCCATTATAAAATTAGAAAATTACCTTTGTTAAAAATTCCCTAGTCTATTACACGATGTTTCTGCTTATAATTCATGTGCTAAGCTTGTGACATGCGTGAAACTCAGACTAACAACATGGAACTTAACTTATGGTTGGAGTTGAATTTGATAGATCATCACTTGCTAGAGAATCCAGATCACTATAGTTTCAACTAGATAATTTTAATAGAAATTATGAATTTTGTTTATTAAAAAATATTTTGGTAGATTATTGGGCCACAATCTTTATTTTTATTCATTTATTTTTGATCTTGTAGTCTTTCCTGTTGTTCAACTATCATTCCATCCTATTTGTCTGTCATCGAAACAATAACTATAAACAAATATCCATTCTCCCTATGTTTAACCGTGCTAATTTAATTTTTAATTTAATTTTTGTTAACTCTCATCAATAGATTTGAATAATGTTTTCACAAAGAATAACCAATCAGGATATAAACATAAAAATTAATTTTCTTTTTTTCATAAACGAAGGTAATTAAGATCGAAACTATATATAATAGGGTTTAATGGATTCCCGGTAGGTATACGGAAATTTATCGATAGGATTTCGATAGTAAATGTTTTTTGAAATGCATGTCCACTTGGGACATAAATACACTTGCTCGTTTCTATCATGATTTAATCAATATTGCTGGCTAAGCGGATCAACGGATTTTGATTTAGGAGGAATCCGTTGGAATCAATTAAATGATTCATTCAACAATTCTTTAAACAGAGTAAGAGGATCAGTCAGTTTGGTTTAGGTGTCGTTGATAAGATAATCATTTACGCGAATAGTCGTATTTGAGTTTGGACGCTATAATTATTTCAATTAAAATAACTAATTATAGCATTTAATAAAATTTATTATTTGATGTTAAATTATGATCCTTAGTGGTTATCATTTCAATTATAAATTTAGGAAATTTCGTAAATGTTTCTAAAGGACTATCCATCATCAGCTAAAAGAATATTTCACGCAACATATAGGAGGAAACATATTAATGACCTGAACAGACGTTGACATATGTATTTAGCAGTTGTAATTCTAGACTGAGGTTGCATGTCCCAGAATCAGCTTCATTGCAGGCTTCAAAAGGCTATTTTTACAAGCTTTTATTTAGCTTGCAATGTTTGTATGTTTGTTTAGGTTAAATCTTGCAAGCTGAATTAGAACCACTTCCTCTTATCCTATGGAGTTGAAATTTTGCATGTTGGTTCAGTTTCGATGGCAATGCATTTTTATGGTAGGTAAGCATAACCAGGGCCGGCCTACCATAAAGTGAACGGAGCGGCCACTTCCTCTTTTTTTTTTTATATAATGATATTGATACAAGAAGAAGTTGCACCAAGAAGGTACAACCTCTGTAGTCCGTGGTGGACCCTTGTAAGGTGATGATAAGGGGAGATTTAGGGATTGGGTAGCAGTCGAAGGTATCTGTGGATGCTGGTCTTGAAAGATTGAAGGTTATAAGTTGCTGGAAAGACGGTCAAGGAAGAGAGTTCCAGTCTCTAGATGTCATAGGGATAAATGAATTGGCGAATGCGTTTGTTCGATTAATATCCAGTTTGAGCGCGTAGGGGTGTTGAATTTTAGAAAATCGTGTATTTCGCGCAAATGAAGCCTTTGGTGGGCTTATAAATTTTATTTCGTCAGAACAAAAGCCATGGTAATATCTATAAAAAAGGGAAAGGGCGGAGACAGATCTACGATGGGCTAGGGAGTCGAGATTGTCAGTTTATTGTAGGATTGCCTATCAGTCTGATAGCTCGCCTCTGAATTGCATCTAAGGTATTAAGAAAATGCTTGGAGGCCCCTCTCCACAAATGCGAGCAATATTCAAGACAGGGGCGAATTTGAGCCTTGTATAATATAAAGAGTTGAGTGGGCGTGAAAAATCGTTTGGTTCGGAAAAGAAAGCCAAGCTTACATGCTGCAGCTTTTGCTACTGAGATAATATGGTCATTCCAAGAGAGGTCAGAACCTAAGGTGACACCTAACATTGATATTTTATTACGGAATTCCAATGAGCTCGAATCAAAGGAAATGTCCGGAAGGTTCCTATCTGCGCGCCTAGAAATTAGGCAGCATTGTGTTTTACCAGCATTAAAGTTTACCAAGTTCTGAGATCCCCATTTTTTAATCTGAATTTTTCGAGGAGGCTATGTTTGACCGATTGTCTAGTAAGGATTGAGCGTTGTGGTGTTAAAATTGTACTTGTTGGTTCAGTTTAGAGGACAATGCATTTTACTTTACTATACAGGGTATGGTCAAGTATTGTAATAGTGCATGAAAAAAGTTTTTTTTTCCTTCTTTTTTTCGAAATATCTCAAAAAGGGCTGAATTTTATTTTGATTAAAAAAATTGCGAAACCATGGCATTTCGCTCTACAAAAAAGCTCTAATAAGTGAACATCGAAAAAATTATATTTTTCGAGATAAAATTGTTTTGTCAAAATGACTGCTAGTCTGTTATTCTGTTAGTTGTCTGTTAATTTTTGTGGACGAGTTAGCTCAAAAACTAGTGTGAATATCTAAACCAAATTTCCCATGTAGTTTTGGTCCATTGAGATTAAGAGCTGATTAGATTTTGGTGCATATCGACCCAAAATTAAGGGGGGTGGAGGGGGGTTAAAAATTAAAAATCTACGCCATTTGAGCAAACTCAACCAAATTTTGTATACATAATCAGTGGGACCCCAGAAGTCTAAAAATGTAAAAACTAACCGCCCAAAATGGGGGGGGGGGTGCAGGGCCAAAAAATGAAAATCTTACCCATTTACCAAACTCAACCAAATTTTGTAGACATAATCAGTGGGACCCCAGAAGTCTAAAAATGCAAAAACTAACCCCCCTCCCCTACATGATTATAAATAATTTTATTAAATATTAAATATAAGAGAGGGGCCAGGTTGTATGGTAAAGTCAAGTGGATGGCTACATCAGAACACGTCAGCTTATTTAAATCATAATGAGTTGGAGTTTGTGGTGTTTCACAGTAAGGAAATGAATAAAACATTTAGTTTTTATATATCGATACATTTCGGGTGATTAGCCCATCATCAGGAGTTTTACAGAGACAAATATTTGTTTTCCTATTTACGGACAATTATCAAAAATTACATACATCTTCCTAAGCTAAAAGGATTTAAGTTATTTATACTAAAATCATCCTTTTTAAATTTGAACTGGGAGAAATGAAGGGAGCTCAACTCTGAGGTTACGCCGTTAATTCTAGTTTCATCTATAAGCAATAGCATTTTTTTTCTCAAAACAATATGTAGTCATTATTTTTAATTAATCTACCGATCAATATTAAAATATTAAAATGTATTTTTATGTAGGCATCTTATTGTGGCCATGTCTGAAATGTATAGAATCATTCCACTTTTTAGATGATTTCGTTTTTTGTTCTACTGCTCAATTTCGAAACCATTTTACGTGTGAAGGTTTTTTTTTTGTTCCTGCCTATTTCTCTGTCCAACATTTTAATAAATCTTTTAATTTATTCACTGCTTCATCGATTAATTTTTTAATATCACGATCATTTTACGTTTACATAAGACCTGGCAAGTTTACCATTAATATTTTGAAAAAATATTTAAAATCAGATTAATTATATTCGTAGTGATTGAATTAGGGGCCTACTAAATTACTCGGCTGCAAAATGATTAATTTAATTGATTGGCTGGCTTGATTTTTTCATTAATTTTTTCGTGTTAAACAAGTACTTAGTGGGGCCCTATCGCTGGCCATTAAATGCCTTGAAATGCGATTTCAATGCGGCCCACTCGGCAATCTAATGGGTTCTTATGCTGTCAGACAACGTGATAGAGGAATCTCTTTAATTGGATTTCATTCATTGTGGAAAGCCTTTAAGCCGCCGCCTGTCTTGAGCCGACGCCGCGGCCGGACGGCCGACCGGCCTCGCCGACTCCGACTCCGACAGATCACAAATATTTGGACTGATCCTTTGATTAGCAACGTCCTAAGATCCTCTACAGATCACTTTGTTGCCTGTTACTTTATTTATTTTTAGGATATTCTTCCCTTGCCCGGGGACTCCATGTAATAAACTTAATGAAGAGCCTTGTCAATACATATGTAATTTAGTGCAATCAAAAAAAACAACAAAAAAAAACCACCAAGGTGAAGACTTTTTTAAGCTAATTTCTTCTTGGATAGCAAAATATTCCAACTCGTTTAACCGTTTCCTATTTAATTGGAACTTTTATTTATTTATTTATTGGCCTTTGCCTTTCCGGATAGCGAATCCAATAGGGAGGCCATTATTAAATTAACTAGCCTGTTGTTAAGATAATAAATTGTAAGGTAAAAAAAACAACAACCGAAACATCAACAACTTCACTAAAGATTCGATTAAAATTCAATAATAATAATAATTAAACTTGGGTAATTAATAATTAATAACTTTCTAAATATTCATATTGTTTGGGGCAAAGATGAGTGTTTGGAAGTTGAGCAGAACAATTCGCAGGGGGAAATTTGTATGGATCCTTTAGTTTAATGTCTGTCCAAAATTCAGAATGGCTGGTCTACAGGGCCGGAGGTAAAAAAAGTGCCGCGGGGTTTCAAAATATTTTCGTTACCACTTCAATATATTCAAAGTGTTTTAGTAATTTAAATGTACCAAATTAGAGAGAATTATTAAATGAGGTTACTCTCTGCTTGATGCAAATAAACGATTCATTTGTGAAGTTATCAGTTAACTACTAGGTAAAACAAAATGAATTTACCTACATCATCCAATCGGGTATTTGAACTCATGAGAAAGACAAATAAAATATATATATATATATATATTTTTATAATGATATTGGTACAAGAAGAAGTTGCACCAAGAAGGTACAACCTCTGTAGTCCGTGGTGGACCCTTGTATCGTGAAGATAAGGAGAGGTTTAGGGATTGGGTTGGGGTCGAAGATATCTGTGGATGCTGGTCTTGAAAGATTGAAGGTTATAATTTGCTCGAAAGACGGTCGGGGGAAGAGAGTTCCAGTCTCTAGAAGTCATAGGGATAAATGAATTGGCCAATGCGTTTGTTCGATTAGTATCCAGTTTAAGCGCGTAGAGGCGTTGAATCTTAGAAAATCGTGAAAAAATGAAACCATTGGTGAGATTATCGATTTTATTCCGTCAGAACAAAAGCCATGGTAATATCTATAAAAAAGGGAAAGGGTGGAGACAGATTTACGATGGGCTAGGGAGTCGAGAGTGTCAGCTAATGTAGGATCGCCTATCAGTCTGATAGCTCGCCTCTGAATTGCAACTGTATATTAAGAGAATGCTTGGAGGCCCCTCTCCACAAATGCGAGCAATATTCAAGACAGGGGCTAATTTGAGCCTTGTATAATATAAGGAGTTGAGTGGGGGTGAAAAAGGTGGGTTTATTTCGTCAGAACAAAAGCCATGGTAATATCTATAAAAAAGGGAAAGGGCGGAGACCGATCTACGATGGGCTAGGGCAGGGGTCTCCAAACTTTGTGCGATTGTTTAGCTTACTGATTGAGCGTTGTGGAGCAAGGGCAGATTTAAAAGGTCATTAATATAGATAATAAAGAGCGTGGGAGAGATGACTGAGCCCTGAGGAACTCCAGCATTAGTATTAAAGGACGAGGATGATATTCCGTCAACCTCGACTTTAATAGAGCGGTTTGAGAGAAAGCTCTCAAGGAACTTGCAGAGGCTCGGAGGGAGGCCAAATGCAGGTAATTTAGCAAGAAGTTTTTTGTGCCAGACTTGATCGAAGGCCTTTGAAATGTCTAAGCCTATTACGAAAGTCTCTTTACCATTCTCAAGTGCTTTATTCCAAAAACAGTTATATATTCCGAAATTATCTAAAGCCTTATTGACTATCATTTTGTAATTAAAAGGACTGACAATGAAGGTCAAGCCTTTGAAACTATCCATGGATGTTGTGGATGCGGCGCATTCCTAAAATTTCAAACATTTAAAGTATTTTCATAACTATATTATAAGGTCGGTTTCAAAATTTCACGATGATTTTTAAATTTTCAAATTATTATCCGTTATTTCAAATATTTGTATAAAAAACATATATAAACATAATTAAATTATATATATATATACCTACATAATCTATATTTGATATTATATGTGTGAAGGTATGTTTATTTGCACCAAACTGAGGACGACCTCATTGTTTCTCTTTATGAATCAACAAATCAACATTTTTTGTTTTGAGAAATATATTGGTACTCGGACTGAAATGAAATTGTTGCATAGTTTCAAGGGGCAAATAAAAAGAATGATTTTTTCGATAAAGGTTCGGATAGAAGGTTTGAAGTCCTTGTCCGGTATATTTATCAGTTCAAGCATGTCAAAAACATGTCGAGACGAGTTTGAGTTGAATAAAAATTGTTCTCGCTGAGAAACTATTAAAATAGTAATAATACAAAAAAGTAATAAAAATAAAGATGATTGGAGAATCTTTGGACTAATACATTTCTAAGAACTTTCAATATATAAGATCGGAAATAACAAAGAGTGCTATAGACAAGTCATAGCATGCTTATAGTAATAAAATTAGGTGAAATTTAAGATTTTCTTATAGGACAGACTGATTCATTGTGCAAGGTGGTCGATTTCCATCTCAGGGGACTGTGGAGTTTAACTCACGAGATTTAATTTCTGACTCCTACCCTTACTCACACAAATCAGTATCCGTTTGGGGCGAAGGTCCCAAAATATATTTTGAAAAAATCTAAATGTTAAATTTAAAAAATAACGAAAATAATGCCGTATTCGATGAAATTTGCAAAAAAGCGAAGATTAAAATAAAATAAGTGAATATCGATGAGGCAGTCCAAAAAATGAAGATAATTTACACTATCTTTTTATTCATAAAACCGACTTTTCAGAGGCTATTCCCTCCTTCTTCAGGGTTTTGAAAAGTCAGTGAAGGAAATCCAATGCGACATTCCTCTCTTTTCAAAACCCTGAAGAAGGAGGGACACATCGGTTTTATGAATAAAAAGGTAGTGTAAATTATCTTCTTCTTTTTTTGGACTGCCTCATCGATATCCACTTAATTCACTTATCAGTCCGTCCCCAAGAATTACTCCAATCTTATTCAAATAAAATTTCAAAAAATGAAGAGTACATTTTTGGACAGGATCCCCTGGTTGAAAAGTCACCAAACTACACTGATATATATATATATGTTTATTTGTACCAACGAGAGGACAACATCATTGATTTATCCTAAAAAAAAAATTATTCTATATATCATAAATATTGATCATTCATTCTAGCTATAAAATTATTAATATAGAAATGAAACAAAAACAATTTATTGAATTAATGTGAACATTCAGATTTGAGTTGAGTAGTTATAAAAATAAAACGTTATATGGAATATGACGGAGTGGAAGCCCAAGGTAATCAAATTACTATTTTCGAATAAAGATCCTTACTCGACTGTCGCTCAAACTAATTTTTCAGCCAAAATTTTGGAAGCTATTCCATCTTGAGGGCTCACACGGAGAAACATAGTTGTTTGGTAACACCCAACTTATATACTGACAGAACAATCTATATCAGTGTTTCTCAACCGTCTGTAGAGCGAGGAACCCTAGAGCACTTATATTTATTTCTGAGGAACCCCCTAGCACTAAAATATGAGATATTTAATTTTTCGTCAAAATATCAACATCATGCTACTTTTAAAGCTTCCAAATATAACATACCCCCGCCGATGACGGTGTTGCCACATTTTAAAAATTTTCTAGATTTTGAGGAAAATAGGTAGAAAAAACGTCCATTTTAAATTACAATACCTAACATTTTTATTTTCATGAATATTATTATTAAATTTTTTTGGTAATGTCATTAGGATACCCATATGCCCCTTTCGGATCCGACAGGTTTTTTTTTACATATCAATGTATACTTACTCATAAATAAAATATTCTCATCTATTTGAAAAGCAATATTATTTCATACGTCAAACATACATAAAACAATTTAAATGATGTTTTCATTTCGTCACTAATGTAATGTAATCGTTGTATTATAAGATAATACTTAGACTCTAAATTTAGTTGTTTTTTTTCTTAAAATGATAAATTTTTTGAGGGGTGGTACTACTATAACTACTATTTTTGTTTTTCTATTTTTTCTTTTATTGACCTCTAGGGGCTAACCACAAACATCCCTTTGTGGAACCCAGGTTGAGAAACACTGATCTAGATGGTAAACGCAGGGATGGCCATCTGGATTGTGGTTACTAGTGCCTTGTGCCTTGAGATTGTAAAACCTTAGTTTGTAATCCCAACAATACGGATTGACATTCCGGACTAACGTCAGGGAAATTTTTTTTCTTTTTTCTTTCAAGACTTTGTCAAAATCGAAAAAACAAAAACAAAAAACCTGTTTATTATAAGATTGAGATTTGCGGTTGCTTATACAGGGTGTCCCGTATTACAACGATAAACCGTGAACAGAGGATAGCTCAGTTATGACGGTCCAGAACCTAAAAAATTTTCTTAATAAAAATCTCATAGTTTTCGAGTTATAGGCATTTTTTTGAAAATTGCGAAAATCGCTACCCAGTCCTAAACAATGAGATGCTGTGGCTACAAATTTACATATTTTATAATTCTAATTTATGTTATATAATCCTGAATAATCCTGCTATTGACCAGAATTCAAAATAAAACCATAAGTACTATACTTTTGGAGAAAAAAAAATATTTTTGCCGGACTTATGTTTAAAAAAATTTTGATCAGCTAACTTTTAATCATCTTTAATGTAAAAAAAGTCTAATAAACTAGCGTGGCAAGTTATTAAAAAAATTGGCTTATTTAGTCGAGATTTCAAAATGGTACAGCACTTTGTAATATTTGTATTTTTTTAGCAAAATTAGCTAATTTAAAAACATATTTTGATAGTGTTTATTTATTTAATATGTTAATCAATTATGTCGCATATTAAAGAATAATTAACACATTAATGAGAATTGTTTTGATCGCGCTTTTTGAAGAAGATCAAAACAATTCTCATTAATGTGTTAATTATTCTTTAATATATTAATGAGAAAATTATAAATATATTTAACTATTTTGTTTTTTTCCTATAAGAGTTTAGTATTGTTGTTGTTATCTTCTCGATTAATTTATTTTATGTTTTAATTGTTTGCTAAAAAATGATTTGGATTATATGATCGGTGATTTTTTTGATCCTAGTTATTTCATTCGATCCTAGTTATTTCATGTAGTTTATCTATTTTTGTGTGTCTGTTTCTATTGCATGCTTATAAGCTGGCCAGTGCGCCATCACTACCACTCACTCTTTGCATTTTGAGAATAGTTTAGAGAATAGATCCCATTGAATCAGGAGTTCTTTAACTTCTTGGTCGGCAGATGACATTCCATCCACCACAACTTTGATACTAAGGTTTGCCAGAAAGCTTTCTATCCATCTGTGAAGTGTTGGCGTGAAGCCAAAGGCTGGCAGTTTGGCAAGAAGATTTTTGTTCTTCTTTCGACAATACGTTTGGCCCCATGACTTCAAGGAGCTGGAACTCTCTACCAGCCTCCGTATTTCCAGACACTTATAACCTTCAAACATAGGAGTTGCATCTTCCTGGTGTGCCCTTTCTTGCATTCAATTTCATTAAAAAATAAAAAAATTATAGCTCTTGCATATTTTTTACATGTATAAATAGTAAAATAAAGTGATGCCAATCCACATTACTTATCATACACCTGGCCCTTTTCTTATATTTAATAAAATAATTTATAATCATTGACGAAAGAGCACCCCCCCCCCCCCCCACACACACACACACATCTGAATTTTGGACTCATTAGCAATTTATGATATCCACTTATAAATGAGAATTGTAATTCTTCTAATTGTAATTATCTGCTTTCTTCGATTTTTGTTTTGGAAATTTTATAATTTTAAATTAATTTTAACCCCCCCCCCTTCACCTTATAAAGTCATATAGGGTGAATCGAGGGGTGATCCGCGATTGGAAGTAGGTGTACACCTCTTTGGAAGTATTTTGGAAGTACCTGGAAATATTTGGAAGTACTTTGAAATATTTGAAAGTACTTGGAAATATTTGGAATTTCAAGTGGAAGTAGGTGTACAGAATATTAGGTTGCGGTTCACCACTCGGGGTGCATATTATGCGAAATTTTGTACAAATCGATCAAAGAGTTTTGGTGTTATATTGATAGTTCTATTTTTTAAATGGCGGGGGCCGCCCCACCCACAATTTTGGCCCCCGAAAAAACTAATCTAATCTCTCTTTTTTATTATATATATCTTTAATAGTAATTTTATTTTTATTGGTTTTTTTTTTAGTTTGAAAATTTTATAATTTTACGATTTCAACCAAAATCTAATCAGCTCTTAATCTCGATATAAAGAATTTTCGTGTGAAATTTCATTTTGATATTCACACTAGTTTTTTAGCTAGAGCCTACACAAAATTTGGTAACGAACGTACTAACAGACATTGTGAAAAAATAATTAATATCTCGTAAAACATAATTTTTTCCATGTTCAGTCATTCGAACTTTTTTGTAGACCAATCGCCATGGTTTCACTCAAATTTTTTATCAAAATAGTTTCAGCCGTTTTTGAAATATTTCGAAAAAAGGAAGCCAAAAACAACTTTTTTCATGCACGATTACTATACTTGGCCATACCCTGTGTGAAAAAGTAAAAATTAGAAAGTGTTGGTCTAATATTTGATAAAAGCTTCAAAATTAACATAAGACATATCATATATTTCTATGTAAATGATTTTTTTTCACACACAATTCCTGATCGAAAGAAATCATAATTTCCATGTTTTAATTTAATCGACTTCGACGTTTAACGAAAATCCCACAATTAAGTATATATTTTCCTTAAAACAAAATGTTTCTCGGTTCATAACAATTTAATTAAAGCATATTATATTAAAATAATCGTAAATTTTGTTTAAATGGAGACGATTATCCATCTTCATTATCTTCTAATTGTACATTTAGAAATTGTTTTACAAATAACTCTAACAGCTCAAAAACGCATTTTCAGGTTTTCTCAATGTTCTCTTGTGTGACAATGTACTTAACTCCAAGAGCCATTATTGTATTAAATTCCTTTGTCTTTCTAATAAATAAATAACGTTTATTAAACTTAATGATGCTTTAATTATGGGAAGACATCTTTTCATTATTATAAACTATATATTCTTATATTTTAGTTTAATTTCAAATTTATATCAAGTAATGGACTTGAACACATTCATGCTTAAGGGATTGTTCAAAAGTTATTAAAAACCATAATTATAAATTTTAATTGATATTTTTTGAGTAATATTTTTTTCTAGTTAGTAGAAATACATATTTAATGATTCAGTGGTTGAGTTGTTTATCAATAGAGAAGTTTCGATTGAAAACAATTCCTGAAAGTCAACCCAATCAACCAAAATGGGTGGAGGTCTACAAATTTTAATCCTCCATCCGGATTCGTGGGGTTCAGATGCTGATGAGAGTTAGTGGAAGAGGAGTGAGCCCAGAGGACATGTATAGTGTTGGCGGGGTGAATGGTCATCGGAGGTGGGTTTAAGGGGAAGGATAGGGGTCAGTGGGATGGATGGGAATTAGAGGAAGCTAGCAAGAGATTCGCCTCGCAGACTGCGTCTAACTCTCATCACCCTCCGAACCCCACGAATCCGAATGGAGGTTTAAAATTTGTAGACCTCCACCCATTAGAAAGTACATATATAAATAGATCAATGTCTCAATACAAACATGAGTGTAAACTTTTAAGAGACGATGTATCTTCTTCAGTTTCCAGATATAACTTTGGAGTGTGATGTTTTAAGGAATAAAAGTATTGGGCCGAGACGCCACCCGCCAGGGCACCAGCCCGGAGGGCCGATCTCCGAGGGCGTGCTGAAGGCACGCACGAAATGCTCATTTATAATAATGGTTTAATAAAAATTGATTTCATCTCTTATTATTAAACGCCCAGAGAGCAGAATAAAGTTTTTTTTTTTTAAATTATTTTCTATTTTTTTTTATTATTAATTTTTATTGATTTTAATTTATACATTAGAGAAGGATATACATAAAGGTACTCGAACGCCCACTGCAGTAATACATATGATTTAAATACAAAATTCTGAATAAAAAGAACTAAAAAAAATTGCCATTTTAATCATAAAGTAGTTATTGATTTACATTATTTTGATTAGAAAATGTACAATTTTTAATTAATATTAATTTCATCTAGCGTTATTTAAATAATTCTCAACTTTAAAAACTAAAGATAGTAATTTTATACACATTTTGATTTTCAATATTTAATATATTCAAGAAAATAATGGAGTTATACAATTATTAATAGTAGCCAGTATTTATGGAGTGTGATTTTTTAAGGGGGATAAAATTTTTGGCCGTATTTTATTAACTCTAATATTTTTAAAATAACGCAAGGAACTTCGTTCCTGACGGGGGTCCCCCGACCGCACACGTTTGATTTTTTTTCAAAATCCGTTTGCTTATCAAAATTATATTTTATAATGTCCGTAAGTTTTAATCCTATCAATGGTAAGTCGTATAGTAATATAATTTCGAAAATAATTTTGGTGTCATCTGGAAAGATTACAGCAATATTTTAAATTACTTCGCTGTGAGTACTCTTTTGCTTCTTGCATTTTTTTCTTTACCGGTAGATCAATTGAAGGGTGAAAATTGGGAGGATGATTTTAATGAAGATAGGGCTATAAGCGAAAGTTCATACAGTATATGTTTTTCCATTACCCCTAAATATGGATTCCTTAATTATTTGTATTTGTTTGTTCTAAAGATAACGATTTCAATAAGCATCAGGTCCGAGAAATTGTGTCGTTGACAGAGTGGGAAGATTCCATTTCAGATTTGAAAGGAGCGAAGGGGTGGAATTTACTCCACTCATCCCAGGACGAAAGTGGGAGAGATTTGGGGGACGGGGGTCAAATCACACCCCAGCAGTTTAAATGGAGGGGGACTGGGTACTTCGGAAATGATCTGACTAACAGAACAGGCTGCCCGTCAGTCCAAAGTACATCCCTTAAGCCACCCTATGCCCTATTGTTTTCTCTTTAGAGAACATATTAAATCAGCAATGACATCTAGACAAACGCATCACGTCAGCGAAATCCTAGGCTGGCTTGCATGGGCTTACCTTTCACGAGATAGATATCTTGCCTAGCCCCAACCAGCTAATAACATTACAATTAATGTTTCAACGGAATACTAAATAAATAAATAGAGAAACCCCTGAGGTGGATACTAATTCCCTACAATTGGAGAGAAGCAACTCTAATTAAGGGCATTTGGGCCAATTACAGCAAATCACGGATACCTTCAAAAAAGTAACCACAAGAGATGATTAATTTATATGAAATGTTCCCCCTTTTACGGTGAGAAATATTTTTTCTATTGAAATAATTTATTAATTTTTAAAAAATATTCTATAAGGCTAATTTTTTTTATTAATTTATTTACTCACTCGCTTCAAAATGCAGATCCAATTGAATAAAAATTTGATTACATTTAAGTTAAAATATTTAATTTTCCCTTTAGATTTAATTTGTAAATCAATTCTGATTTAGAAAAGGCATTAATTATCGAAGTGATTAGTTAATATAAATGTTTTTAAGGAATTTGGTGTTGGTACTTGGTGAAACATTTTTTAAAATTATTGGATAAAAATACTTGGTAGGTTTCACATTAAGATATAAAAATAAAACGAATTTATTTTTTTGAAGAATCTTTTAATCTCGATATATATATTTCGGGTGACTAACCCATCTTCAGGAGAAACAGAAAAATGACCTGGATAAGTCGAAATTGAATACAAGTCAATGGTAAAATTTATTTTTTAAAGATAACAAAAGGGGCAAATATTTTAAAATTAGTGGAGGGAGAAAAAGGTAAGGAGTCAATTTTTTTGTTTAGAGTGGCCTTTTGAGAAATGAGGATTTCGAATTTGAATACAACTCAATGGTAAATTTATTTTTAAGATAACAAAGGTAAATATTTAAAATTAGTTGAGGGAGAAAAGGTATAAAGTCTACTTTTGTTTAATTTTGAATGGCCTTTTGAGCAATGAGGATTTCGAATTTGAATACAACTCAATGTTAAAATTTATTTTTAAGATAACAAAAGGGTAAATATTTAAAATTAGTGGAGAGAGAAGTCTATTTTGTTTAATTTTGAATGGTCTTCTGAGAAATGAGAATTTACACACAAAACAAATTTGCAAATATTTAAAGAATGTAATCAATGATTGTACTTTTTCTTTGATTCTCTAATTGATTATTTAGTATATTCGCTTTATTCCGAGAGAGCCAATTTTATTTCCGTTGACTCTAAAAAATCTAAACGTAAGCCCTTTTCTTCGAAATGTAACGGAACTAGGTGGCTAATAGAAGAGGTGTGTTTATTCAAATGTAGATGATTGGCGAAGGTATTTCTCAAAAGGCTAATTAAAATTAAAACAAAAGTAGACTCCCTACCTTTTCTCCCCTCCACTAATTTTTTTAAATATTTACCTTTTGTTATATTTAAAATGAATTTTGCCATTGACTTGTGTTCGGTTTCGACTTGTCCAGGTCGGTTGCTTTCTGTTTCTCCTGAAGATGGGTTGGTCACCCGAAATATATATATCGAGATTGAAGATTCTCCAAAAATAAATTCGTTTTATTTTTTTATATCTTTTAATGTGAAACCTGACAAGTATTTTTATCCAATAATAATATAAATGTATTTAAAATTAAATTGGAATTCATATTGTTTTAAAGTGAAATGTTTAATATACCATAAGCACGGATAATGAAAATAGCCGTTCTAAGTATTAAGTAAAATAATTTGGCACAGAGCGGATTTATCTCGGAAATATAATTCACGGGAAATAATTTCTTAACTGTCCACATAAGTTGATCACAATTTGAGTAGAATATATGATGTCGTCGCAGTGCAGGAGGATTTAGAATTTAGATAATAATCCGCGCAAATACAATACAAATGTGCTTCCGTCTTACACTAAATGTGTGTTATTAAGTTAATCTTAAAGACTTATCATCAAATGACGAGGAGAAATATTTAAAGCCCTCACAAAATAAATATATAAATAAATAAAAATACTAGACACATAGGTATTAACTTACAATTATATTTTAAAAATACTAAAAAACACGCTTCTACAAAAAGTACAAATAATGCAATACTTAATTAAAAAGTGTAAGTGCAGAAACATGTACTTTTAATTAATTTCGACAAAGTGCCCCCCCGCTTTTTGGTTAAGTATCACAATATTTTGTACTTTTTAGAAGTGTTTTTTTAGCTTTTTTAAATATAATTTATTTATTTTTACTTTTAGTTTAATTATTTTTATAGAGAAAAGTTTATGGAATTTAACATAATGAAATATATTTATTTTTATTATTTTTATATAATTTCATTTAAATTGAGTAGGTAAACAATTATTTTTATAGAGAAATGAGTGCGGAATTCTAACAGAACAAAAGTCACATTAATAAATAGATAGATATACACATACAGGTGAAGCGAATATGGGTGTCTGGTGTAGAAGAGAAATCCCATCCAAAACGTTTCTATAAAAAAACAGGCCAAGTTCAAAAAGCAGTGAACGTTCTGGGTGCAGCCAAGTTAAATTCTAACTTGACCTGTTCTTTTTACAGCAATGTTTTGGGTGGGATCATTTTTAAATAAATTATTTATGTCCCAAGTTAATTTTCTTAATACTAATGAGGGACTATTTTCTTCCTACAAGCTAATGGCATTGAAATCATTTAGGTTTTCGCTGCACTTTATTATCGTACTCATTTACTTTCGATTTTTACTTTCACATTTATATTCTATAGAATATAATGGGAGAGTATTGCGATTGCCAGTCTGGGTCCTGACTTTTGAGATTGTATCTCTGAGATGAAAAAGTTAATTTATGAATCTCAGGTGGAAGGAATCAAGCGCCCTTAATAGTTCGAAACCGGATTTAGGACATAAAACCGAAATTGTGGTCCCTAGAGGCCAAAAAGGGGGTCCAAAGTACATTGGCAAGTGCGTATGCACGAATGTAAACCCCCCCTGCGTTTCGCAACCATAAGTCTCAGAGCTACGAAATTCGAAACTTAAGCTCGATATAGTTAGAAGGAGACAGCAAGCTTTTGATTGAAACTAGAAAATCGTAAAGTGGACAATTACTTGAAAGATTTTTCGTTTTTTTGATTTTCTTAAAAACGGCTATAACGATTTTTTTAAAAAATTGAGCATTTGATTTTCAAATGTCATGAGTTATTAGTTGTGTCAAATTTTTAATCCGATTAAAAAAGAGGAAAGTGTTGTAAATTAGGAGTGTCGTAAAATAAATATTTTAATCGTTCATATCTCGCTGGAAAGTCGCAGAGCCTTGAAATTTAAAACTTAGCTATCTAGAGGCTGTGAAGTTATGTAAGAAGATTTTAGCTAAAATAGAAAAACCGAAAATTGATGTTTACGTACGTAAGAATGTACCCCTTGGCAGTTTCGCAACCATAAGTCTCAGAGATTACGAATTCGAAAGTTAAGCTTGATATAGGCTAGAAGGAGTAGATCAAGCTTTTTGTTGAAATAGGAAAGATTTTTTTTTTTTGATTTTCTCAAAAACGGCTGGAACGATTTTTTTTAAAATTTGTGGTATTTATCAAGTGTCGAGTTATTAGTTGTGTCAAATTTAAAAAAATCGTTTGAGCCGTTTTTGAGAAAATAAAGAAATAAATAAAGGAATGGGGGTGTAAATTGGTAGTGACGCGCGAACTTCAAATAAATGAAAATGGGAAAGTTGTGTGGTGAACACACCAGTTGATTTTTTTTTTTAGATTATGATTTTTAAATAATGAGTACTAAAAATATATACTAATAATACCTACTGTTTCACCCATTTGCAACACTTCTAAAAAATAAGTATATAATAAAAATATTTTGTTCTATTATTATTGGTTTAATATTGGTTTGTAAATTGAAATTTTACTAAAAAATTTTCTTAACATTCTTACTAAAAGATAAGTTCTTATGACTTTAAGCTTATTAATAATTATCAATAATAAGTTAAGCAATTTTTGCCTAAATTATATTTAATAAAAATTCAATTTATCAAAATAGCAACTGAAATGGTGATTAGATGATTGTGTTGTGATGATTAATCGTCGTCGGAGGGGTGGGTTTCATTAGATTCGATTAAAGAAATTTGTTCAAGAGATACTTAGAACTACTATAGTGGACATGATTACAACAACATAGGCGCGGAGGAAGAAAAATAGTCCCTCCACAATAAGGGTATGAAAGTCATTTTGATTGTAGTTACTAATTTATTTAAAGAAAATAAGTTTGAGAAATAACTCAATAACGGTCCATATACATTCACACACACGCTTAACTTATTGCTGAAAGATAAAAAAAAGTGTTGATAATATATTTTTACTTTATGAATTACAGTTTATAATTTCTAGTGAGAGATTTGGAAAAATAAAATTATAATTTTAGACATCTGAAAGCTTGATACCCAGCGCCCAATCTGATAGGGTTCAAAACACACACCCACTCGTTTGAAAGGCACGTGGTTCTGCGCGGATTTGTGTATTTTGAATCTTTTAGCTGTTAGCTCTGTCATGCACCAAAGTCAATAGCCAAAGCCTGTGTGTATGCGAGGGTCATCAAGTAATTTCTCAGACATATTTTTTTGAAATAAATGCCAAAAAATTATTTTAATACTTATTCGTAGAGAGACTATTATTTTATTTCTCCCCCTTATAACACCTAAAGTAATCACGTCATCTAATAAAGGCGTAAAATTTAAAGCCGGAGAGCAATAATCAGATGACAGCCACTTTCATCTGATTGGCCATCCCACCCGGCACAAGGTGAATTTTAAGGTTTTACCCTTTGTCAACGTTTAAAAAGAGTTTACCAAATCGACATACACACCGACAATTGGTGGTGATATTTGTTCTAGCTAGTAAAATCTCTTTATTTGGATCAAATTAATGATTGAAATTTACTAAAGAATACTAGAATTTTTTTATTGATTTTTGCCTAATCAAGATAGGTAGTTCAGATGTTGGATTATTATAAACTTATTTTTTTATTAAACTAAATAAAGTTGCCAATTCTGTGTTACACAAAATTCAAAACATCACATCAATGAGGATTACGATGATGATTGTTCATTGAAAAAAATAAAACCTTTCTAAAAATCTAAAAAGTGATAAAAATTTGGAATGAAAAATTCTCCCTGCTAACAATAATATATACGTAGGATGTTTCCGATTTGATTCCCCAAATAGATCCATTTTTGCTAAATTTATTCCTTATCTCTTTCTGCTTTTTCTTGCTTTTATCATTTTCTCCATGAAGAATCTCCCCTTTTGAAAGTTCTCCTCCTGAAATATTGTTTCGTTTTCCCAAAAAAAAATGTTGGCCTGGCTGACAGTGATGAAGAGAACACCAAGCGTTACATGGCTCCCAATCTGATTAGCCAACTTGCATTTGTGAACCGATTTATTCGAGTCAGAGTCCAATGAAAAGGACATTGGACAATCGGACAATACTTGGGTATCAAGTTACCGACGAATGGTTCATCGCTGTGAATGTTGCCGAGGATCATATCTGGAAAGGCGACCACCCTCGCGCCCCATAAAAATCCCATTTCGTGACCTCACCAACGAATTCATCCAACCAGGAGCCTGAAAAGGAGACATCAAGGCTGATCATTCAATTTCGACTTATCCAGGTCAGTTACTTTCTGTTTCTCCTGAAGATGGGTTCGTCACCCGAAATATATATGTCGAGATTAAAGATTCTCCAAAAATAAATTCGTGTTATTTTTTTATATCTTAATGGGAAACCTACCAAGTATTTTTATCCAATAATAATATAAATGTATTTAAAAATTAAATTGGAATTCATATTGTTTTAAAGTGAAATGTTTAATATACCATAAGCACGGATAATGAAAATAGTCGTTCTAAGTATTAAGTAAAATAATTTGGCACAGAGAGGATTTATCTCGGAAATATAATTCACGGGAAATAATTTCTTAACTGTCCACATAAGTTGATCACAATTTGAGTAGAATATATGATGTCGTCGCAGTGCAGGAGGATTTAGAATTTAGATAATAATCCGCGCAAATACAATACAAATGTGCTTCCGTCTTACACTAAATGTGTGTTATTAAGTTAATCTTAAAGACTTATCATCAAATGACGAGGAGAAATATTTAAAGCCCCTCACAAAATAAATATATAAATAAATAAAAATACTAGACACATAGGTATTAACTTACAATTATATTTTAAAAATACTAAAAAACACGCTTCTACAAAGTACAAAATAATGTAATACTTAATTAAAAAGTGTGGGGCGCAGAAACATGTACTTTTAATTAATTTCGACAAAGTGCCCCACGCTTTTTGGTTAAGTATCGCAATATTTTGTACTTTTTAGAAGTGTTTTTTTAGCTTTTTTAAAATATAATTTATTTATTTTTACTTTTTAGTCTTAATTATTTTTATAGAGAAAAGTTTGCGGAATTTAACATAATGAAATATATTTATTTTTATTATTTTTATATAATTTCATTTAAATTGAGTAGGTAAACAATTATTTTTATAGAGAAATGAGTGCGGAATTTAACAGAACAAAAGTCACATTAATAGATAGATAGATATACACATACAGGTGAAGCTAATATAAGGCGTCTAAAAAGAAGAGAAATCCCATCCAAAACGTTTCTGTGAAAAAACAGGCCAAGTTCAAAAAAGCAGTGAAATCTTGGGTGCAGCCAAGTTAAATTCTAACTTGACCTGTTCTTTTTTACAGCAATGTTTTGGGTGGGATCATTTTTAAATAAATTATTTATGTCCCAAGTTAATTTTCTTAATACTAATGAGGGACTATTTTCTTCCTACAAGCTAATGGCATTGAAATCATTTAGGTTTTCGCTTGCACTTTATTATCGTACTACTTACTTTCGATTTTTTACTTTCACATTTATATTCTATAGAATATAATGGGAGAGTATTGCGATGGCCAGTCTGGGTCCTGACTTTTTGAGAGATTGTATCTCAGAGATGAAAAAAGTTAATTTAATTTTGTAACTTCTAGGTGGAAGGAATCGTTGCCCTTAATAGTTCGAAACCGGATTTAGGACATAAAACCGGAAATTGTGGTCCCTAGAGGCCAAAAAGGGGTCCAAAGTACATTGGTCAGTGCGTATGTACGAATGTACCCCCCCCCTGCGTTTCGCAACCATAAGTCTCAGAGCTCGATATAAGCTAGAAGGAGTACAGCAAGCTTTTGATTGAAATCAGAAAACTGGAAGTGGACAATTACTTGAAAGATTTTTCGTTTTTTTGATTTTCTTAAAAACGGCTATAACGATTTTTTTAAAAATTAGTACATTTATCAAATGTCATGAGTTATTAGTTGTGTCAAATTTTTAATCCGATTAAAAAAGAGGAAAGGGTTGTAAATTAGGAGTGTCGTAAAATAAATATTTTAATCGTTCATATCTCGTTTTCGGAAAGTCGCAGAGCCTTGAAATTTAAAACTTAAGCTATCTAGAGGCTAAAAGAAGTATAACAAGATTTTGGTTAAAATAGAAAAACCGAAAATTGATGTTTACGTACGTAAGAATGTACCCCCCTTGCGTTTCGCAACCATAAGTCTCAGAGATACGAAATTCGAAACTTAAGCTTGATATAGGCTAGAAGGAGTAGATCAAGTTTTTGTTGAAATAGAAAGACAGGAAAGATTTTTTTTTTATTTGATTTTCTCAAAAACGGCTGGAACGATTTTTTTAAAAATTTGTGTATTTATCAAGTGTCGTGAGTTATTAGTTGGGTCAAATTTAAAAAAAAATCGTTTGAGCCATTTTGAGAAAATAAAAAAATAAATAAAGGAATGGGGTGTAAATTGGTAGTGACGCGCGAACTTCAAATAAATGAAAATGGGAAAGTTGTGTGGTGAACACACCAGTTGATTTTTTTTTTTTTTAGATTATGATTTTTAAATAATTATACTAAAATATATACTAATAATACCTACTGTTTCGAATTCCATTTGCAACACTTCTAAAAATAAGTATATAATAAAAATATTTTGTTCTATTATTATTGGTTTAATATTATTTTGTAAATTGAAATTTTACTAAAAAATTTTCTTAACATTCTTACTAAAAGACAAGTTCTTATGACTTTAAGCTTATTAATAATTATCAATAATAAGTTAAGCAATTTTTGCCTAAATTATATTTAATAAAAATTCAATTTATCAAAATAGCAACTGAAATGGTGATTAGATGATTGTTTGTGTTGTGATGATTAATCGTCGTCGGAGGGGTGGGTTTCATTAGATTCGATTAAAGAAATTTGTTCAAGAGATACTTAGAACTACTATAATGGACATGATTACAACAACATAGGCGCGGAGGAAGAAAATAGTCCCTCCACAATAAGGGTATGAAAGTCATTTTGACACAGTAGTTACTAATTTATTTAAAGAAAATAAGTTTGAGAAATAACTCAATAACGGTCCATATACATTCACACACACGCTTAACTTATTGCTGAAAGATAAAAAAACGTGTTGATAATTTATTTTTACTTTATGAATTACAGTTTATAATTTCTATTGAGAGATTTGGAAAAAAATAAAATTATAATTTTAGACACTTGAAAGCTTGATACCCAGCGCCCAATCTGATAGGGTCTAAAACACACACCCACTCGTTTGAAAGGCACGTGGTTCTGCGCGGATTGGTTTTGTGTATTTTGAATCTTTTAGCTGTTAGCTCTGTCATGCACCAAAGTCAATAGCCAAAGCCTGTGTGTATGCGAGGGTCATCAAGTAATTTCTCAGACATATTTTTTTGAAATAAATGCCAAAAAATTATTTTAATACTTATTCGTAGAGAGACTATTATTTTATTTCTCCCCCCTTATAGCACCTAAAGTAATCAAGTCATCTATAAAGGGTCAAACCTTAAAATTCACCTTGTGCCGGGTGGTATGGCCAATCAGATGACAGCCACTTTCATCTGATTGGCCATCCCACCCGGCACAAGGTGAATTTTAAGGTTTTACCCTTTGTCAACGTTTAAAAAGAGTTTACCAGCCGACATACACACCGACAATTCGTGGTGATATTTGTTCTAGCTTAAAAAATTCCTTTATTTGGATCAAATTAATGATTGAAATTTACTAAAGAATACTAGAATTTTTTTATTGATTTTTGCCTAATCAAGATAGGTAGTTCAGATGTTGGATTATTATAAACTTATTGACGTGACAACGTCTTATAAATTGGTTTGCCGGGTGACACTTCAAGAAACTGCGTTACGCTCCGCTCACGTTATGCGCTCACAATGAGAGCGAGTGAGAGGCACGCGTCCCTTCCACTCGGGCATGGTTAGCCCGCCTAAGAGCGAGAGAGACAGACATAAAAAGTGAAAGGCACTCGTCCCTTCCACTCGAGCACAGTTAGCCCGCCTAAGAGCGAGAGAGACAGAGCGAGAGAGAGAGAGTGAGAGAGATAGGCATACACATTAGAATATTCACATTAAAATTATTTTACCACTCAAAGTCGTTGTCACGTAAAACTTTCGCCCGTATACCGACTTTACAGGCAACCATTTTTTTTTTTTTTATTAAACTAAATAAAGTTGCCAATTCTGTGTTACACAAAATTCAAAACATCACATCAATGAGGATTACGATGATGATTGTTCATTGAAAAAAATAAAACCTTTCTAAAATCTAAAAAGTGATAAAAAATTTGGAATGAAAAATTCTCCCTGCCAACAATAATATATACGTAGGATGGTTTCCGATTTGATTCCCCAAATAGATCCATTTTGCTAAATTTATTCCTTATCTCTTTCTTCTTTTTCTTGCTTTTATCATTTTCTCCATGAAGAATCTCCCCTTTTGAAAGTTCTCCTCCTGAAATATTGTTTCGTTTTCCCAAGCTTTTGTTCTACATTGTTGGCCTGGCTGACAGTGATGAAGAGAACACCAAGCGTTACAAATGGCTCCCAATCTGATTAGCCAACTTGCATTTGTGAACCGATTTATTCGAGTCAGAGTCCAATGAAAAGGACATTGGACACCGGACAATACTTGGGTATCAAGTTACCGACGAATGGTTCATCGCTGTGAATGTTGCCGAGGATCATATCTGGAAAGGCGACCACCCTCGCGCCCCATAAAAAATCCCATTTCGTGACCTCACCAACGAATTCATTCAACCAGGAGCCTGAAAAGGAGACATCAAGGCTGGATCAGCGAAATTTGCTCCTTGCCCAAAATCGTGATCACTTTCTGCTATTACCAAACAATTAATAATGTTAGATTATAATTTATGACTATAAAAAATATCCATTTCAAAAAAAAAAAAAAATCTAGTACCTATTCTAGCTGGAGTTAGAGATCAATATTCATTTATCTAACATTTAAATAACAAGACGGACTAGACAATTTGGAAGAAAAAAACACATTTTCTTAAGACTTCTAAACTCTCTGAAAATTTTAGAAATTTGGCATTTTTTGTCAGTAAAATGTTTAAGTTAGAAAACTAATGATTCTCATAGATTTTTTTCGACTTCAAAATATTTTTTTTTATAATTTCCTTGCAAAGACCTTTTTAAGTAAAAGTAGGTTTAATTTTTCAAAATTTATTGTGAGAAAGCCCCATTTTTTGATTTTTATAACTGTCGCCGTTTAGAAATGGCTTAACTTAAGGGTGTGAAAAATCTATGAATACCCTTATTTTTTCCTTATCAACGACAAATAAGAAAGAACTTATATCTTAGGTATTTTGGATGTTATAAAGTACGGAACCCCCTTGGTATGAGGTCTGACTCGCACTTGGCCGGCTTTTTTTCTAGGCTGAGTTAAACTATTCAATTTTTCACTCAAGTCTACTTCCACCCAAACAGGCGATTATCAAAATTTGAATCAAGTTTTAACAGGCCCAATTTCTCTTTTCAGGTGCAAGTCTACTTGAATGATAACTTGCATGCAACATGCAACATTATTTATCAAAAGACAAAACAATTTATCAGGCCCAATTTCTCTTTTCAGGTGCAAGTTACGTGAATGATAACTTGCATGCAACATGCAACATTATTTATCAAAAGAGAAGTTACTGCTTAAACTACCTAAGATTAGATATTTTTATGAGAAATTATTTTAAGAAGCTGAAGTCAATTCATTCCAAAGGGTGGCAAAATTTCATAATGTAATTAATTAAGGCTTAACAATCAGGTTCATATTACGAAAATTTATTTTTATTACTGAGCACTTAGAATATCTAATTGATACCTACATTAATAAACAATTTATCAATTTTAAAAATAAATTCTCCTGGGATGATAGATAAATTTTACTCTCCTTTTGTGTTTATTTTTTTTTTTTTAATAGAGCAGTTGTATACAAATCTATGTGAATATATAATCTTGGACATCTAATCTCGTAGTTTATAGAAATAACTTGTTCTATATTTATTCTCTTGAAAATTTAATGGATCATTAATCTCGAACGAATACTGAATGGAAAAAAAATGGCGGAAAAAACTACTCTTCTCAGTGTTGATTATTTTCTTTTCCCGGTATTTTTTCCTGGATTCCTCTACCAAGTCTTTTTGATTTATCAAATCCAAATGACAAAGAATGGAATATTTCAAATATTTAAATAAGTCAAAATGTTTATTCCTATCTGCCTATGATACAAATGGTAGGATAAAGGATCAGCCATCTTGAAAATAAATAAACATTTCTCAACGCACGTTTATTTAATAAATTTTCTATTTTCGCTCATTAATTTCATTTGAGATAATGTCACGTATTTTTTGAATAACCAAGAACAAGAATCAATCCAGTAAATCGTAATTATTTTTTCTCTAATACCTATATTGTAATTAAAATAAAATTCGAATTTAGCGTTTTGTTGTTGTTTTTCTTTTGGGTTTGAAAGAATCAAATAACAATTTATAGGTGGTTGATTCCATGAACCACACCTTCTTTCTTCCCTCTCAGTAAATACACGATCAGAATAAAATGGTTTAATCGCAGACGAGCCATCTTTGCAAATGGCCGCCATTTGTCAGCGTCAGTGTGGGCAAGATGGCGGCTGGCACGCGTGCCTAAAAGCATTCCCTTGTAGGCTCATCACGCCTCCCCCGCACAAAAAGGAAAAAAACTCACGTTGACAAGACAGTATCAATGCTTGGCCAATTTAATCATCTCATTGGACAACGAACAAAAAAAACTATGTTGCCGATGCTTTCAAGCAACTATTAAGGACTCGATAATCAGGGAGATTTAACGAAAATCCATTTTGTGATAGGCCGAAGTCGGCTCGACTAAAAGAGTCTGACAATTACCTTGACACTCACTCATATATCACCGAAGTTTAAAATACTTGAATCCTAAAGTCTACAAAATTGAAATAGAAAATTTTTACCTCAAAAAAATCAAAATTTAGGTAGGTACATAAAAAACAATATAAATTCTTTAGTGGTCATAAACTTTACTTACCGGCTAAAAATAATTAATATTTTAAAAGGAGGAGGAAAAAACTCCAAAATTTTGTTTTCATCGGGTTAAATCAGAATTTCTCCGCAACTACCTGACCATAAACTAAAAATTTTATAAAAGCTTACTTTTAAGAAGTAAAATCGTGAAGAAACCAAATGAAAAAGCAAGCCTGCTTTTTTTACTCAAATTTAAAAGCGCCCACATTTCAAATTTTAGTAAAAATAGTGTAGGCATTTTTTTGGCACTCTAGAAAAATTTATTTTTAATTAAAAGCTTGATCTTTTGAAAGTTTCAAATTTTAATTTGTGTTAGAAACATTGAAGAGCAATGGCTGATTAACTTAATTAAGAGGTCCTAAGGTGCAATTGCGTTCTGGGGTTCTTGCTTACAGGAAGAAAAATTACTTAACATGATATTTTAAAAAATTCTTCGTATAGCAAGTTATTGAAAATAAAAATGAAAGAAAACTTAGGAGGAATTAATTAATAATTTAAATATGCCGAGAAGCTTACCGCGCGTCTATTGGATAATTTGCTGCTTCTATAGACTATTAGATAGAGAAAATATTTTTTGACTTATATAATATCTTGTAAGCCATGACATTTCTTGTTATTGATTACATTAAGTTTTTAAAGTTCAAATATATATTTTTTTTATAAAATCTTGTAATTTATTAAAAAAATATTGCAGGTATTGTCTTCAAAAACATATGCGAGAGAAAAATTTAAGGAATATCGGCTCTGTAAAAGTAAGACAAAATTTAATTACAAGATTATTCTCAAATAGACCAACCGTGTTAAATAAAATCGTATAAAAATATATAATAGGTACTGTCTATTTTGATTAACCAAATTTAACACATTTCTTCCATGCTTGTATATTTTTTAATGTTTGACAAGAAAGTATCAACGCTTGACTTAATCAAACCGTTCGATAATGAACAAAAAACAACGTTGGCGATGCTTTCAAGTAACTCTTAAGGACTCGATAATCACAAAGATTCAAGGAACATCTATTTTTTGTTCCATAGTGATAGGGTGACGTCGCGTCGAGTCGGCCCGACTAAAAGAGTCGGACAATTACCTTGACACTTACACATATATCACCGAGGACCAAGGCACCTGAATTCTGGCCTCATCTCAGGCTCTTTATCTCCACATCGCTCGCTTATGATTAAAATGGATGACTAATCGAGAGCCTACCGACTTGAACAATAAAGTCTTTCATAATTGTATCTTGTAGTGGATTTTTTCCGCTCATTGACAATTGACACAAAGTATGTCCTCATCTATCTCTTCAATGTGGGAACAAAATCTGACATCCTGTACACAATTATTAAGATTTGATTTTTGCAAAGATTTCCTCTATTGACGACTCAAATGAGTTTAATAAATATATAATTAATCTAGTCTATATGTTGTGAAGCACAATACTATTATACCTTTTCGGCTAAGCTTGAATTTTTTTACATCTTTTTTAAGACACAGTGGTGTCATGGTGCTATGGAACGTTCTGGAACCCAGTTCCGGCACTGGTTTTAGGAACATATATTTCCAAAAAATTTCGGAAGAGATCCCCCAAGTCCTCCAGGATTTCAGCGTTCCGGAAGTGCTAAATTTGCTATATCACCACTGTTAAGACGCACGTTCATAATTACAACATCCCGCCATTTCAGCCCCTGATACGCTCTTCTTTTCAAAAGTTCAAAGTTTCATCAAAAGGCACGAATCGTCGGGCAAGTTTATAGTGAAGTTCCAGAGATAAAGTTTCAATTATCTTTGACTAGAACACACGAATCAAAATGTGTCGAATGCAAGCAAAAAGACTGAAATTGTGACGACTACAACAGAACATAAATCAGTGTTCCAAGTTGTCTCCCATCCAAGAAGCAGATAACTGTGCCATTACTCAATTTCTTAGATCTATAAGAGAACAAATATATTGTATCATTATACTATAGATCAGGGGTTCCCAACCTTTTTGCACCTGCGTACCACTTGACTTTTTGAGAAATTTCGGCGTACCACCAGACCTAAATATTTTAATAAACGTATAATATTTACTCTTCTAAAAGTGTTCAAAGGCTTTTGAATTAAATTCCTGAGAAAACTTCATATTTAATGGTTAGATATTTGTTTATTTTTAACATGCTTATAATAAAGGAGAAATAAAAAGATTAAAATGGTATTAATTTACAGTTTTATTTATTACCCATAGGTCTAAAAACATACAAATAAACTTATACGCCTAACACCGGTTGGGAACCCCTGGTTTAAATCAGTTAAATTTGTAAAAATTGAGGTTAGTATTGAAAAAGTGAAAAAGTTTTCTTCAAATTTATCTTCTGTAAATACATATAATCACTTGTATTTATTTGCCTCAAAGATATAATATACCTACATAGATTAAGGATTAGTTGCTCACATCACTCACGCGTACCACCTGAAACGTTCCCGCGTACCACCGGTTGGGAACCTCTGCTATAGATAATAGTGTTGGCTTCTTATAATAGCAGTATTTTCTTGTTAAATTTCTGAAGAAAACGGTGCTATTAGTACTTGGCTAGTTTAATCATAGTTTTAACACAATATTAGATAAGTAATCGTCCAGGAATATGCTGTATTGTTGACGTATATCAGTTGAATTGCTTGCAACCTACTTTAATTGATTGAGGAGCCTACAGGTGAATATTGATGGTTGCAAATATAGACAGTACATGGGCAAACTTTACAAAAACTCTTATACGCTCAAAAGCAAATAAAACTAGACACTTTATAACTTTTTAAATGAAAGTAGTTAAAACATTTTTTTTGCTCTTGAACGTTTAATACTTTAATCCGAATATAGTAATAAATTACTTAAAATTTCATTTAAAAATTTCAATTATTTTGTAAAGAATATGTAAGTACGTTCTTACTTTATTTATATTTGAATGGAATTAATGACCAAAGCTAAATACTAAATTATTTATTATTTGCCTATTAGATACCCTGCATTATTTTATAATAATTCCTGATGGTAAGAGCCCACCGAGGAACCATTAATTTACCCCACACATCACAATTTTTTGTCTAAATTATTTAACCAAATATTCTAAGCATATGTTTATGGTTTTGGGAACGCTATAATTACACTTTATTAAAAACGTTAATTTTATATATTTGCCTTATTAATGCTACATCCGTTAATATAATATCACAGAGAAAATTCAAACGGAAGGGTTAATAATTATATTATTTGTACGTACTTATAATGAACTATAGTTTTTATTTAATATGAAAATTTGGGTCTCTTATCTTTTTGAAATTTGTCTCTAGGGTTAGGTTAACTGCCCGGATAGCAAGTTAGAGCGCTCGGGTTCCACTCCTGAGAGGGCGAAACCTTCTGACATATAATATATACCTACATAATATTCTACTAAGATCTTTGAAAACATTGTCCTTATCTAAATTCTCATATAATTATAGTTTTTATTACTTTACCATACAGGATATGGTCAAGTATTGTAATCGTCCATGAAAAAATGTTTTTTTTTTGCTTCTTTTTTTCGAAATATCTCAAAAATGGCTTAAACTATTTTGATTAAAAAAATTGGGCAAAACCATGGCATTTCGGTCTACAAAAAAGCCCTAATAAGTGAATATCGAAAAATTATATTTTTCGAGATAATAACTGTTTTGTCAAAATGTCCGTTAGTCTGTGCGTTACCAAATTTTTGTGGACCAGCTAGCACAAAAAGTAGTGTGGAAATCAAAACCAAATTTCACATGTAATTTTTGGTGCAGTGGGGTTAAAATTAAAATTATAATATTTTCAAACTAAAAAAACAAAACAAAAAAAAAACAAGAAAAGTGAAATATACTTAAAAATGAACCTAATATACCTAAAACTTTTTTTCCCGGGGCTAAAATGGGGGGGGGGGGGGGGGTCAAAAACAAAAATCTAGTCAATTTGAGCAAACTCAACCAAATTTTGTATACATAATAAAACTAACCCCTTACATGATTATAAATAATTTTATTAAATATATATAAGAGACTGGCCAGTGTGAATGGTTAAGTCAAGTGGATGGCCACATCAGTTTATTTTTATTTTATATCTTTCAATAATCGGATATAGCTATTTAGGTAATGGAAACATTTTTTCTACTCCAAATATTATATATTATAATAATTATATGCTTAGAATAAATTATTCATATGAAAAAAATTTAAAAATCTGGCGTGACTTAAACACACCACTTGGCTTCACCATACACCTGTCCAGTTGTAGGTTGTAGCTAATGAGCTGGAATTTCGTAGAGAATTTCGTTGTAATAATAATCGGTACCTCTGGGCCAAGTTTTAATTTTTTGCTCAACTGTTAACTATCCGAAAATATCTAAATGACCGAGATTTATGGAAACCTTAAAAAAGTTTTCATTTTTTTTTAAATTATAATTTATTATGGGAGGGGGAATTGAACACTCATGTGTTTAGCCACTGGTATTTAATGTTGAATAATAAAAAAGTGACCATACTACCAACTATATAATTTAGTAGTTTATTACGCTTCCTAGTTCCTATATTAATTTGATGGTTCATTTGTGGGTTTTCATTTCTACTGTTCTACTTACCTAGGATTCCTTTACAGAACCTATAGGATTAAATGTTTCATGTTCCGAATGTTTTTTCACGGGGCTTTTCATTTAGCCAAAGCGACTTAGCTATTTTGATCCCATTACGTCTTAATTAAGAAAAATTGAAATACTAATCCCTTGGGTACAGTAATGTTCCGTATGGAGCATATCATGGCAAGATTGATTTACAATAGCCATTCTTCGTGAGCTGCTGAGGTGTGACTTTCTTTAAAGGATATCGTAGTTAATGAATTCATCACCAACCACTTTCTTAATATCAAGGACGTCTTATTGTATAATTTATAGGTATACGCCACGAAAATCAATGAATAATATTATTAAAATAAATATTAATAGATGCTAATTTGTTGGCAATAGTTTATCTAATATTTTAATGACGCTAGAAATTTATTGAATGACCCAGCTGATAATACTTGCGTGGTTTGAAAAAAGAAGGCGAAAAGTCCTTTCAATGGATAAAATAATATAAAAGATAAGGCTTAAATCCTACCTTAGGTTCTAAAGAGTGTGTGGTTGGGAAACTTACCACTGACCATTTTCGGCTTTCAAACTTCAATAAAAGGACCCTCGAAGGTGAGGCAGGGTTAATAGTTATTAAGAAAAGCCAAGGAAGTTTGGAATAGGAAGCAAGCACCAAAGGGCGTTACTAAATCCAAACTACTGATTAAATAGTTTAGATAGGATAAAATTTAATTTGATAAATTTAAAGTTCACTTTAATTTAAATTAAGGATAAGAGTAAATAGATATTTTATTTAATATCTATTTACTCTTATCTTTATTAAAGATGTTTCACCTTGCACCAACACCACAATCTCTACTGATTATTAATTTAAATTAACTACAAGCGAGCTAGGCTCAAAAATTTTGGGTTCGATTTATTATCCCCCTCCTCTTTATCGAAACATTATATATTTAGTTACCTCTAGGATGTATAGAATGAATTATAAATTACACTTAATTATCAATTTACAATTAAAATTTAACTGGCTCCCAGCTAAGTAAAGATCGAAAATTTTCAATATCCATACGGTATTGACCCCATGAAAAATAATAATTATAATTAAAAAAAACTGATGATGAAGACCAAGTTTTCGAAACTATAGTCTCAAACAAATAAATAATATATATATATACAGATATATAATTTCGATATATATGGGTGTATGTTTATTTGCATCAAGCAGAGGACAACATCTTTGTTTCTCTTTGTGAATCAACAACTCTCCTACTCTCGGCAAAACAAAAACTTTTCAATTAAATATAATCTGTCAGTTTGCTAGTATGTCGGTGCATTGTAGATAGAAAATTAAATAAGATAAAAACTTGAAATTTAATACGAGGATGGTTTGATAAGTTTCCTGCCCGACCCAGAAATTACGACAGCAGTTCTAATTTTTAACTCGTATTCTATAGTATTAATCTAGACTAACGTCCATACCAACTTTTAGGACGACTGTTCTGTTAGTATAGGTTTGACAGCCTATTGAAGAAAAAACCTGAGTTGTTTGTGTTTGTATGAAAATGGAAAAATTGGAGAAGCCTGCGATTATAAAATACCCCTATTTGAAAGGTTTAACACCAATTCAAATCAAAGAAAAAATGAATTCAACACTGAAAAACTCTTCTCCATCATATTCAACGGTCAAACAGTGGATTTATAAATTTAATAAAAGTCTCACGAGCACTGATGACGAAACAGGTTCAGGGCGCCTGATTGAGGTCCCAACTGGCGAAATGATCGAGAAAATACATAAAATCATGCTAGAAGATCGCAGGTTGAAAGTGGGTGATGACTACTGCTATGTCAACTGTTCACAATATTTTACATCAACGTTTGTTCATGGAGAAGCTCTGTGTTAGGTGGATGGCGAGTTTTCTAACAATCGATCTAAATAGCTACGCCTGAAGATTCTTTCAACCGATAATTTGGCACTGTTTAAGAGAAATCCCAGAGAATTATTGATGAAACTTGAGTCCACCATTATATGGCTGAAAATAAACAACAGTCCAAACAATGGACTAAATCAGGTGAAGCACCCCCAAAGGAGGAAAAAACAATTTTATCTGCGAATGAGGTTATGGCGAATATTTTTTTGGGATTCGAAGGGAATTATTTTCATTGATTACCTTGAGAAGGGTACAACCATCAATGGTGTATACTAAGCAGGGTTATTACAACGTTTGAGTGACGAAGTGAAGAAAAACTACCGCAACTGGCAAAGAAAAGAATCTTGTTTCACCATGACAATGCACCCGCTCATTTGTCAGTTGTTGCGATGACTAAAATCAACGAATTGAAATTCGAATTGTTCCCCCAACCACCGTATTCACCAGATTTAGCCCCCAGCGACTTTCATCTGTTTCCTAACATCAAAAAATGGCCCGGAGGAAAAAGATTTGTGAGTCATTAATGCTGTCAATGAGTATTTTGAGGGACTTAACAAATCACACTATAAAATGGTATCACTGCATAGAGCACAATTATGAAAAATGTTTTCATTTTGATAAAGATTATGTTGAAAAATACAATTTTTTTTTTATCAGGCCGGAAACTTATCAAACCATTCTTAGATTTATATTAATTTTTCTCAAAATCAACAATCTTATTAAAATTTTAATCGAAAAATTAATACTCTGAAGCTTGAAAATAAAATAAAATTTATTTATAATAGGGTGTAAAGGTCACTTTAATTAGAATTATGATGATTTATTTTAAATTTAGGACCGTGCATTAATTTTGAGGATTTTTCTTAGAAAATTACCTCTTTTTTAAAAAGTGGTTACTAGTTGATCATTCAAAGTATTGTACACAGCTTTTTCCCATCTTTCTGGCAGCATCCGGATACCATGTCGGAAAAAGGACTCGTCTCAATATAAAGTATCTAAATATAAAATTTGTCTTTTATATCTTTTTGTTTTTGTTTTTTTGTTTTGTTTTTCGAGCTAGAGTGTACACACAGTTTGTTTTGACAAAATAATTAATATCTTTTAAAATATAAACTTTTCGATGTTCACTATATAAGATTTTAAACCGAAACGCCTTGTATTCTCTTGCTTTTTTTTTATTAAAGCAGTTTTTGAGATATTTCGAAAATAAGAAGCAAAAAAAACACTTTTTCCATATACAATTTCAATACTTCCCCATATGATGAGTTAAAATCAGTAATTCCCTCCCAAAGCATGCTTTGCACGTAACACGCGTTTTGCCAATTTCCAACACGGTTTCGCGGTTAAATTGGAAAAGTGCCGGACCATTTCATTCGGTAATATGTTTGTCCCCATGACTTCAAGGAACTAGAACTCTCTCCCGGCATCCATCTTTCCCAGCACTTATAATCTTCAAACCTTTAAAATCCGGGTGCACAAACTGCCTCCACCCTCTCACTTGGTCAACTTTCCCTTTTCTTCGATAATTTAAGGGTTTTTCGAGATCCATTACTTCTTAAAAAAAAAAACCCGTATGGTAAAATAAAAACATTAATAATTGAATAATATGTTGAAAATGATAAAATGAAAACAAACCAGATTAAGTCAAAAAGTTGTTCTTATATAACAACCAGTTTTCTTTTTAATAATAAAAATTTGTGTGACTCCTATTAATTGCAATACAATTTTATTGGTCTTGAAGGTGTATTTAGAAAAACTACAAAAATTGATCAATTTCCCACAATTGAAAGTAATTTCGACGTCATGGAATTGCAGAGAATTATGGCAATTTTTTACAGGAGCAATTTATTAGTAAATAATTGCCATCAATATGAAGCAATTCGTGAAAATTGTGGCTACTAATTGCTCTAAAAATTGGTCGTCTGAGAGAACTTAATAAGCATGTAATTTAAAGATTAAGACATCAGAAGCTTAGTACAAAATAAAATAATGAATCTCTTCGCAATTCATATATTACTATAAAAATATTTACTCTTCCAAAGAGTGATTAATGTCTTTGTTCGTTTTACGAGAATATTTCGGTATCTTCTTTATCATTCATCAAACGTAATGGGAAATATCCGAGTCGTCTTTTAATGATTCGTCAAACGAGGAACCTGTCTAGGCAGGATTTGCTCCGATAATTTTTCTTTATAAACAACTCATAAATAACTTATTTATTATAAACTTGTATTTGATAAGTCGATCGACCGTTAATAATGCCTTGAACAACGGCGATTTAGCTTAGAAAACTTCCATTTAAAATATCTTGCACACTTGCTTATGATATGGTCAAGAATGAAGTCTGGAAATCAATTTTGTTTCTTTAAATCATTTTGGAGGTTTGATGTGATTTCCGCAAACTTTAGTGAATCGACAAATTTTTGTCAGCAATCATGTTGAGCTAGAAAGTTAAAACTTCGCATAGAGCATAGAGATATAGTTTACAAATATAAACTAATTGAACCAATTTCAGACTATAAACTCCAACAGTTCGATACCTCCTAATATAATCATGTTTTTTCTGATTTTCTGCATTTATGAATGGAAATTTGTGAAGACAGAGCCTGAAATATTACCTGTTCTTTGTTTTGGAAAAACAATTATTTTGACATAGAGACGAACAATCTGAAATCTTCCGAAATCAGTTATTGTGGGAATCTTAACCCAGAGGCACAAAGACCAACAACAAATTTCAAATAACTTGGGTATAAAAAAAAATTGTAGAAGATATAATTATATCATCATTTTTATATACAATCCGCTTAACCCATCCGTGGTATACGTTCGCAGCGAAAGAGCCCGAAAATTAAAGGGAATACACGAAAGGCGTACTTTGACATATTATAAAACCTTTCCAGCCCAAAGACATTTTAACAAACCCCCCTTCGGCCCGAAAAAAACAACTGATATTTAGGTATATATTAAAAATTAAATTTATTGAGTTTCACATATCTTGTTAATTAATTTTATTCACATCAATTCTAATGGAAAAAGCGAAATCACTGCCGCTTTTGTCCCTTGGTAAGATTCCAACTCCAATCTCAACCCATTATACTCAATTGGTAATTATGTATTATGATTAATGATTATACAGCATACACATTTACACATATTACCTATAATGATCTGAATGAGATACGTACCTTCGCAGCTCAATGGTTTCAGTTCTAGCTTTATCATTTTTTAAAACTTTCTCGGAACAATTATTAAGAAACATTCATCAATACATCCTATTTTGAATATATAACAGCAAAACTACGAGGAAATTTAGCCTGGTGGCCTGGGTGTTAATATCTCTCAACAATGTACAATATTTTTTTGCTTATTCGATATAAATTTGATTTCATACATTATTTCTACCTATCTTTATGTCTGTCTGCCTCACTAAATTCTAAAACCTATGAAGCAGTGGCGGGCTGTGACATTTCAACCAGGGGATGCTGTCCAAAAAATATAGCCCTTCAATTTTTAAAATGTTATTCTATTTTTCGCTCGTTTTTGTAAAATTTATCGATAAACGCAGAATTTTTCATTATTTTTCAAATTTAACATGAGATTTTTTATAACAAAGTATGAAAATAGTCTTCACGTTTTGAAATTGTAGGTATTCGCTGCATCCACAGCATCCATGGACCGCAGGCCACTGCTATGAAGACTCTATAGAAGGAAAAGAAGAAGTGAGTACATTCTGCTGTCATAATATTTGTATTTCCAAAGCGAAGAAATAATTAAATTTTGAAGCTTCTTTCTGTTGGAAAATGCTGAAAATCAGAAAAAAATAGTCATTGTATGGAAAGATCTTGTATGTTTCTAATTAACCAGCTGAAATTTTAACAAGTTTTAAATTTTTAATTAAACCATTCGATGAATAAATTGCCAAATCCCCAATATTTGATTACATACCTGGTCTTGAATAAAATTTTACTTTTTTCCAAATTACATACTGATCTATTTTTGGAAATCTTAACAAATTTTGTCTGTCAAGGTATTGAAGGAGATAATAAAAGAGTGTGTTTCTGCTGGAATTATAAATTTTCAATTTATTTATAACGAGACTATAGTTTCGAG